>JAKOOJ010000002.1:147468253-147813253 GCA_022577455.1 Arizona elegans
AGGGTTTTCATCCGGAACCAGGTGACATCTACGGGGAGATGGAAGCCTGGCGTTAGAAAGCATGTTTATTTATTCCCATTTAAGAGCTCAAAAATGCGGTTTCCATTTTCTTCTCTGGGATAATGAAGGGACAGATTTAACAGATTAACAGAGTTGGAAGGGACCTTATAGATCATCTAGTCCAACAACCCCCCCACCACCAAGCAGGAGATCCTATGCCATTTCTGACAAATGACAGTCCAATCTTTTCTTGAAAGTCTCAAGTGATGAAGCTCTCAAGTGATGAAGAGACTGAAAGAGAAAGACCGGCTCAAAGTTACCCTTGAAGTTCCTGATGCAGGATTTGAACTCGGATATATACCCCTCCTACTTGAAGCCTTTTAGTACTCAGAACCAATATTGAGAGTATGAGTCAATGGGTTACACTCAAACCCGCAGGATTTGCTGTTTTCTCCGGAAGAGTTTTCTTTCTAATTCCCAGAAACCAATACAAGGCCCAATCCGCAGGTTCCCGGGCAGGAAAGGATACCAAGAAGCATAAGAAGCGGGGTATCTGAATGCGAGCGAGCGAGCCAGCGTTGGCTTCTCCCCTTGAGCACCCTGCAGATAGGTGTTGACATTTCTTTATTTAGCGTATGGCATATTATACGTGGACTAGCAATATGTGTTGAAAATATCATAGTCAAGGAGAGTGGGGAAAAAAAACACCCCCCTCCCTCCACCAATTTGTGAAGCGGATTACTTTTAAATTCCCCCGAAATCCTTATTTGCGCATTGCTTTAGGATCAGAGCTGCGCACTGGAAATAAATTCCCTTGAAAGCAATTGGAGGATACATCCTTATCTGGGCTGGAAGGGTCTAGACCAGTGTTTCTCAACCTTGGTAGCTTGAAGATGGGTGGATTTTAACTCCCAGAAACTCCCAGCCAGCGCTGCTGGCTGGGGGATTCTGGGAGCTGAAGTCCACCCATCTTCAAGCTACCAAGGTTGAGAAACACTGGTCTAGAGACCTCTAGATGGCCCAGATGCAAATCCCGCTGCCTAGAGCCGAGCTGATTTCTAGCGTTGCTACAAAAAAAAAAAAAAAAAAAAAAACACCACACACACACAACGTCCATCAACAGATTGAGAGAAGCGACCGAGGCCTTCAGTTGAGCCCTTCTCATTCATTTCGCTCTTAGCTTCTACGGGAGCGAGAAGCGGGCTCTTCAGTCCAGAGGAGAAAACTGTCCCCCGAGGCCCTTTCAGCTTGAGCTGAAGTACTTCGCCCCCGAGGCAGGCCCGTCTTTTTAGTCTCGGACAAACAGCAGCTGCCGCAGAAGGCTCCAAGCGCCCCCTCTGTCCGCTCCACTCCCACCCGCCGCCCTTGGAAGTCGAACAAAACGCGGCGTATAAATCGTTTTTATCGGGTTTTGCCTTGCAATGGAAGGTGGATGGTTGGGGAAGACGCCTTCGTTATGGTTTCTTCCCAGCCTTCCTACGATCGATGGCCTTACTGACCTACTGACATTTCATACAGATTTCCCAACAAAGCGCTTTCAAGATCCGAGGGGGGAAAAAAAGCGATCGATCGATTTACATTTAGAACGCTAAAACGTTCTGAGAACGGGGCTCTCTCGGCTGCTTCATGTTGGGAATAATTTTCAGGATCGTGTGCAATCACGGAGGTTACGTTTTTTTAAAAAAAAAAAACGAATATGGTGACTAGTTTTTTTTTTAAAAAAATCTACATTTTGCATAAGGCTATTTTGCTATATTCTTTTGTACTGTGCATCTTCGTGTGTACTGCTGTGAGATTCCAAATTGTTCCAACAGGGAGGCGGGAGGAGAGAGAGAGAGAGAGAGAAACCCCACACAGCTGTTAGCTCAGAATTCAGTCCTGGTCTTTTAGGGATGCAGCCGTTCTGAGTTTGTAGCACTGGCCCAGTGGCGACGGCGAGGCCGACCACACACGGCGCCACGTGTCTGCTTTGTGTCCCCGACTAGAAGTTTGTCAAAAATTCACGGAAGCAAGATATTCCCAGAGAAGCCGGCGTCCAGTTTTGGCGCAAGCGAAACCTGCTCTGAAATCTACACCTGGGGCGGGTTTCTGTCTCCCCGGCGGAGTAGTTGGAAGTAAAACACGGGAAGATCTCTGGAAGTTCATGGCTGGGATTTTTATCTCAAATTTATGCAGGGGAAAAAAAGGGGGGAAAGTTGAGTGCTCTAGGGTGTTCTCCTTACCAGTGGAGCCCCTTCTCCGTTTGGCATCCCTATGTAAAGCTAAACCTGTAAGTCGGGAGCCCATTCATCCTTTATCCGATATCTCTGTTTCTTTGAGAAGTCCGTGGAAACTTAAGATATTTATCTGGAATGTGCAGTGTGATTCGTAGAAAACCCTTTGATCTGATTTCTTCCCAGAAGGTTTCGGCTTTTTCTATAAACCGAATTAGTGCCTTTAGGGGCGATTGAGCCTGTGCTGGCGGGGCATGGTGGGTCGTGCAAGCAGTAATGGAAAGAAAAAATAATAATTATTGCCATACTTTGGGATGGCTGAGGAATAATCCCATGCCTGAACTGGGGTAAAGCTAATCTCCACTCGCACGAAACCGATTTCTGCCTTTCGAACTGAGCTAGAAATTAGAGCCATTTTTTTTCCCTAAGGCCAAATCCGAGAATTGAGTAGGCTTTCGTCGCCTTCATTGAGATCAGTGACGTTGATTCTTTAGGCATCTTAAAAGCTGCGTTGAGTTTCCTCTAGAACAGGCAAGCAGCTTAACCATACCTCCCTTCCTACCTAAGCCTGTATCAGGAGCAACACAATAGAAACCTATTCCACAGAAAAGTATGGAAACTTTTGCACATATTTTTTTTTCCAGCGCAATGGCTAGAACTGTGTTCTCTACCCAACATTGACTGGTTCAAGGAACAGATAATAGATAACTTTATTGCGGCCATTAACCAGCACAGCGAACATATAATGTAAATGTCTCCCTCTTCTCCTGTATTCATTGCCAGTAAGAAAAGCGGATGCCCAGGTATTATTTTGAAAAAGCAACCGTGGAAGTTGTATGGAGAGCGCTGTATGTAAACAGGAGAAAAGAGCCACAACCGGTAATTAATGCAGGGTGGAAGAGATGGGACTATTCCCTCTCCAGGATCCTGAGCTCATCAGTGACTCTGAATAATAGATATCCTGACCTTTTAAGTAAAGATGACAGAGGTGGAATGGTAACTTAGTCTGGGTTCTCGCAGTGCGCTGTCTTCTAACATTGGTTTATCTAAACGCAGGTTCTATAACATGCTATGCATGTTATAAATGTAAATAATGTAAATAAAATTATGAATTAACTGGATGTTCTAGTGCCAAGTTACTTGGTAATTGGCTGACCAGCAAAACCCAACCTTATGTCAGCTTAAAGTAGACCAATGGAACTCAAGTTTTAGAACCTAATTCATCATTAACTTGTAACTCTAATTTGTATTTTGGATTACAACTCCCATCTTCCCAAGCCACAGTGTCTGAAACAATGGGAAGGATACCTATACATACCGGAAGGCAATATGTTTGGAGTGGATTCAGCTAAGCTAGAGTTGTAAAAAGGACCACAGCTGGAATTTCAAACTATTTCCATATTGATGGCTCACAGCAGGACACGGCCATCGCTGTGCATATGTGTCATTTACGAATAGGTAAAGGTTCCCCTCGCACATATGTGCTAGTCGTTCCTGACTCTAGGGGGAGGCGCTCATCTCCGTTTCAAAGCCGAAGAGCCAGCGCTGTCCGAAGACGTCTCTGTGGTCATGTGGCCACCATGATTAAACGCCAAAGGCGCAGGAAACACTTCCCACCAAAGGTGGTCCCTATTTTTCTATTTGCATTTTTTACGTGCTTTCGAACTGCTAGGTTGGCAGAAACTGGGACAAGTAACGGGAGCTCTCCCCGTTATGCGGCAGTAGGGATTCGAACCGCTGAACTGCCGACCTTTCGATTGATCAGCTCAGCGTCTTAGCCACTGAGCCACCGCGTCCCTCCATTTACGGATAAAGATAGGCTTTTCTGTCATCACAATGCCTGAGTGATGCCATAAATCACTAATGTGGAAAACGTACAGCCTGATCACTTTGCTTTCCATTTGTCTCAAGGCTTGTTCCTCAATGCGTGCTTGATAAGAAGGTGCTTCCGGGGTGTCCGAATTACTAGTCACTCATTTTCTGTTCTGTTCTTTCTTCGAGACAGTAAGGACTACATTACAGATGAAATCCTAATATTTTTCTCTAGCCAATCCCACTCCCTCACAATGCAAATATCCTCCGCTGAAACTTGTTGGCAGATCATAGAACACCCAATCAGAATGCTTGAATGTTCCGAGAAAAAGATATCCAAAGTGATGTTTTGTTTTCTCTTTTGTTATAAGTGGTGAAAATTATTATTGATACATGCGAAGTGTTAACTGGCCGTGAGTAAGCGGGAAAGAAACGAAACTCACACTTTTCAGAAAGACTTGCCCTAATATGAAATAAGGCAAAAAGACATTTGCCTGAACTGTAGAAGAAACTTAGGAACGCTTTGATTGATTAATATGACGGTTTGAAGCCAGTGACATTTATTAAAGACGGAGTAATATTTTCTAGGATGGAAATAATAACTGGTGACACTCCTCCGATAGATGCTATTTTACAGGCGTGGAAGGATATATATATATAGACTTTTAATTCACTACTGATTCACTTGTCCAGCATTAGAATTAAAGCTTTCCAAAGCTTTAAAAACCTTTTCCTTTTATTTGTCTAGTCCATCCTCCTGATTTCAAGCCGATCTTGCTTTCAAGTTACTTTCTGTTACTGTCAGTACGGATTGTTGATATGATTTCTCTCGATTTTTCGTTTAAACGATTTACTGACTTAATCGTGTGGCTGAACTAAATCATCCCCTCCCTTTCAGTACCAAAGCTTTGAAACTGTTTGCTGCACCTGGCCGGTTTTGTCCTCCAGGAAAGTTCAGAAACCCGAGTTTGCTTAATACTTGGAGTTCATCAATGGAAAACTCTCAGGCTTGTAAACTAGATTAGGGCATCGAAAAGAATGGATTGGGAAGAGCCCATTTGCTTAGAGAACTGCCTATATGTCGTCTTTGCCTTTAATCCTAAATTTGATATCCCAAACCGTCAGTTTGCGCCAGGCAATTAAAATGAAATTCGCTGGAATAACGGACGCCTGTTATTTTAATCGCCACTCCGAGAAGAAATTGATTCATCTTTTAAGCAATCCGTCTTTGCAAATATTTCATCAGAAAAAAGCAAAATCAGAAAAGCAAATATTTCATCAGAAAAAAAAGTAAGCATATTCAAAATTCGCCCAAGCTAAATACGCAGACCGATTTGGTTTCTTTCTCCACACTCGAGGTAACTCGGTTTGGGGATGCTCCGGCTTTTTTTTTTTTTTTTTTTTTGAGTTTGAGTGAGTTTGTTCATTCGCAGCTCTTTTATTTTTAGAAGCTAACGTTGCGGGGTTCGCTTGTTCCCGTTCCTTCTGCGAGGTTCCCTCCACACACACACACACACACTTCTTTTTGGCAGGCAGAGGGACAACTAACCCGTCCCATCTTTCCTGCAGCCAGGGGTGGGGGGGTGGAAGGGGCAGAATTCCTTCTTTTCAACTCCCCCTCCCCAGCCAGTCGTGGGAGAAACCAATCGCGGCTCGCGCGTAGGCACTGCTCTGAAACAGGTGCTACTAGGTAGCGTGGGGCTGCAATCTCTTCTTCCTGGACCGGCTGACTTGCACACACAGGGCGCCCTTCTCCACTTATGCTGAAGGACCCTGACGGTGGTAGAGTTGTGGAGGAGAAAGAGGAGGAGGGGCTCCGACTACAGGTCCAACAGCGCTTGGATCTATCTCAAGGGACGTTTTTCGAGGTTTTGTTTTGTTTTGTTTTTTTATGTGAAGGGTCCCCTTTCTTTAAAAGGATGCATTTTCTGAAAGGTGGCTAGTTCGCCTGGAAGGAGCTATTTTTCTCCCACTACTGTATTGTATAAAATGTCCCCCTGCCAACTTTCTCCTTATCTTCCCTTGCATCCATGGTGCTGGATTGGGCGTTTATATATGACGATATTTATTTATTTATTTGTCAATCAAGTAGCTATTTAAGTGACTCGGGGGAGGTTCCAAATAAAATATTCAAACATTTATTTTTAAAAATAATCTTCCTTCCTTCCACATTCCCGGTGTGCAGCCACCAAGCTCATTTGTCCAATCTGTTTCCGAGAAGACGCGGGGCGCGAATGTCTTATCATCTTGGAGATAAACTTCATGAAAGTAATTCCTGCACGTCTGTATCATACAGATTCTCCATCTTCACTGCAGGTATCCAAGAAGAGGAGAGTTGCATGAAGAACTTCTCTATTACCCTTTGGGCTTGGCAACATTGGAGCAAGCTCTCTGAATTCAAAAGCAGGAAGGAACTGCTTTGGGACCGAAGTGCGCCGTCCTTGGCCTTGGAAAAAGGACTGACGTAACGCGGCGGGTCTGATTTCCGGGTGCTGGAATGAACGAACGAATCTTCTTCCCCAGATTGGGCGCCTGGCAGACGGTGTGAATGAGAAGGCTGAATGGGGCGGGGACCAGGAAGAAAGAACACTTCTCGGTTGCGGCCACAGATCGGATTTCATTCAAATGTTTTGCTTGTTTTCTGGGAAAGGGGGGCAGGATTCCCCTACCACACCGCGAGAGAACTAAAACATTTCCGAAGGTGAGATTTCAAAAGTTGTAACCGACTAATCTTGAATCAAGAATATTGCAACTGGGCATGAATTTTACCAGCTTATTTTTCAAGCAATGTGGAACCAGGCTGTTGGCTTGACATCTTGAGCAATTATAATTTCCCATCCTATCCCCATTCACTATGCTGGCTGTGGTTGCTGGGAACGATAGTTCATCAACTTATGCATAGGTCCCCCACCTATGAGATCTTCTACTTACTGAGTTCTATAGGAAAACCCTATGGCTACTTTGATTGCCTTAACAGCTTTGTAGATAGGATTCAGCCAGAATCCATAGTAACATTACACTGTCTAGAGGTTGAGCCATTTTGTACAATGAAGGATTATGGACAGCTGTCTTAAAACAAGCTTTACCTGCCTGATATAAAATTGGCCAATCAAAAGTCACCTGAATCATTCTGCAATCACAGGCCCAGAATGTTAGCTCAGAGCCTGACTTGCCACTAGTTTGGCTTACAAGTGATGTAAAGATCTTAAACTAATATTCACTAAGTATAGAGTGTATTGACTCCATTATTAGACCTGTTGTACAATGCAACAGAGTTTGGGACAAGCTGTTTGCATAATACATTGATTTGATTGTGTCATCAAGTCATTTTCAACTCTTAACAACCACATAGAGAAATCGTCTCCACTATGATCTATCTCTGATCTGTTCTTTCATGTCTGCCTGTGGTGAAATTATTACTTCTATAATTGAGTCTGGTCATCCCTTTCTTCTTTTTCCTTCTACCTTTCCCAGCCTTTTCCAGAGAGGTGTGTCTTTGCATAATAGGTTTGAAGTAGGGTAATTTGAGTCTGACCATTTGTGCCTCTAACTCCGGGTTGATTTGTTGAATGATCCATCCCTTTATTTACTTGGCTGTCCGTGGTATTGTTAGAAGTCTTCTCCAACACCAAGTTCAAAAGCCTCAACATTCTTCCTCTCCTGCTTCTTTAAAGTGCAAATTTAACTCCTCCCCTCTGTGGTGCATTTCATGGCTGCTTGTTCCTGTACTCTTGATGCATGATACAGATATGTGTAGAGAGAGATATATATGTGTGCCCCACTTAAGATACAGATGCCGTGTGGGTGCAACAGTATCTTCCAAATAACTAGGACTCCCTGCCCCATCATCACCTACTTTCTCTGCTTTCTTCCAAGTCCTAATTACCTGCCTGTAGTTGATGCCACCTTTTGTGAGGTTGGGCCCAGTCCTCTAACACAGGGTTCTCCAACCTTGGCAACTTTAAGACCTGTGGACTTTAAGTTCCAGATTTTCTCAATTCTGGGAATTTAAGTCCACAAAACTTAAAGTTGTCAAGGTTGGAGACCCTTGCTCTAATGTGCTCTTCCATCTGCAAGCCCCACTAAAAGGAATGGGGACATTTCTTTGCACCCTCCATTCATTCCATTCTTTTTAATGGATTTTCAGCAAATCCTTCCATTCACTTTCCCAAGTGCATCTGGTCCTCTGGAATGAATGTGGTGGGTAGTTATTTCTGGAATCCTGAAAGGTAGAAATTGAATCTTGCTCCTCTCTCTGTATGGCTGGGAATCAGAAGCTGGAGCAGCATTTTGGGACAGTTCTCCTGGTATTTGCATTTAAGCCAAACTAAATTTATCTCATAACAAGTACATAAAGAAGAACTGGCTACTCTCAGCTTTCCATCCTTACATTTTTGTTTGTCATATTGATTTTCGAAGGAACTCTTTAATTTCCCAAGGATCCTGTTGCATTTCATTTTCCTAGGTCTTAGCTCAAAAGAGCCTTGGTAGTACAGGGGTTTAAGGCACCCTGTTATTAAGCTGGTTATTAAGACCAGCTGCCTGCAATTACTGCAGGGTTTGAATCTCGCCAAGGCTCAAGGTTGACTCAGCCTTCCATCCTTTCTAAGGTAGGTGAAATGAGGACCCAGTTGTGGGGGCAATAAGCTGACTTTGTATAAATATACAAAAGGATGAAGGCTATTGCTGAGCACATTGTAAGCCGCCCTGAGTCTCCGGAGAAGGGCGGCATATAAATCAAATTAAAAAAAAAAAAACCTCATTCTCGCCAAACCTGTTGCCTTTTATATGTTGGGATGGCTATTTTCATCCTCCCCAAGACAACATGGCTTGGCCATGCCTTCTGGAAATGATGGGAGTTGTCATATCTGGAGGGCCACATTCTCATGCCTCCCCTAAGGGGTTTTCCATAGAAATCCTTGACAGTTATGCAAATCAGACAAAGCTTTATTAATGGATCCACATTTATTCTCTACTCACCTGAGTGCTAAATGGTTTTAGGAGCATGCATTGATCAGCACCCTCTACAGTTTTTAAAAACGTTGGTTCTTTGAGATATGGAGGCCTTGAACCACTCACCATTTCCATAGAGATGTGTCAGCTGTTGCGGCATTTGGACCATTTTCAGCAGCTGATGTGATGTGAGCAGCTGATGTGGGGGTGATCACTAATGTAATGCAGGGAAACGCCTCCATCTGGAAAGATTCATTTATGCTACTTTTCCAAAGTCACCATATTGGGTGGAATGGAAATATGAGGCACATCATGTCTGTCATTTTCATGCTTTGCTATCAGGTAATATTCCAATTTTTTAAATAATCATTGGAGGTGGTAGTAATAGTAAGTCTATGAATTTACTTTTTAAAACCTTGCCCAGGCAGTTAAAAATAATGAAAATGGCAGGCACAGCCACAAAATTGAAAGCCTGTTTCTATTTTAATTTGTATTGTACCCATTGCACAGGAATTAAAAAGGAATGGGACTTCAATTGTGTAGTCCTACCCACAATAACTGACATTTTTGACACCTTCCCTAGACACATTTGCAATCCAAAAAATATCTGGAGTTGATGACCTTTTTGGTCCTACATTGCATTTTGGGAAAATTAGAGATTTTCACCCTTGCACCCTTAAAGTCCCTCTCCCACACAATGAGTAGCTGTATTGTACTGTACTGTACTGTATCATTATTACAGCCACTGAGAAACATTTTATACAAGTTTTGCAAAAGATTATAAATGTCTTTGTAGATAGTTAATAGAAATGAATAAAATAGTTCAAGCCATAAAACATTAAAAATCAAGTAGTAAATACTAAAAAAAAATCTTATTTAAAATGAACTCAATGAATGATAAAACTACTTCATGAATAAAATACTAAAATGCATTAAAATACCAAGCAAATAAGGTCACACATGCACACACCAGAGGTGGGTTTCAGCAGGTTCTGACCAATTCTGCAGAACTGGTAGCAGAAATTTTGAGTACTTCGGAGAACCGTTAGTAAAAATTCTGACTGGCCCCACCCCCATCTATTCTCTGCCTCCCAAGTCCTAGCTGATCGGGAGGAAATGGGGATTTTGCAGTAACTTTCCCCTGGATTGGGGAGGAAATGGAGATTTTATAGTATCCTTCCCCTGGATTGGGGAGGGAATGGAGATTTTACAATATCCTTCCCCCGCCATGCCCACCAAGCCACACCCACCAAGCCATGCCACGCCCACCAAGCCACACCCACCAAGCCACACCCCCAGAACCAGTAGTAAAAAATTTTGAAACCCATCACTGGCACACACACACCTCCCTCTCAGAGTGATATAATGATTAAAATGCTAGGCAAGGAATGAGGAGATCCAAGTTCCAGTTCCCCACCAGGCACAAAAAACCAGTTGGGTGATTTAGAAAGTCAGTTGCTTTCAGTTCAAGCCTGAGAAGCTAAGAACCATCTATGTACCACCTATGCTGATGATATGTCCATCCTCAGAAAGGGCTTAGAAGAAATATTTGAATTCTAGTGTCTACAGGTAGACTATTGTACGGAAGAAAGACTCTCAGTAAACTATCCTAAATTTAAAAACTTGGCTTATTTGAAGGGACTCAAATTCTACAAACCTCAATGAAATATGATGATGATTTAGACCAAGGTTTAGCCTTCAAATATCTTGGCCTAACTATATGCACACTTTCTATAAGCTTCTGCGTTGGCTAGAACAAGGAAAATTTCTAGCCAAGGAACAAGGAGCCCAGTGGGCTCTGGGGAGAGAAAGTCAACTATTGCCAATATGCTAATCTTAAAGTTTCTTGCAGAGAAATGTATGCATACATACTCCTCTTCATAAGTCAGCTTTAATGATAAAAACTCGACTTTTGGTTTCACTATTTAAGGCTCGCTTTGTACTTTTTGAATTTCAATGGCTCTGAGATGCATTGCGTTTTGTGCACAATGTCTCTTGGTTTAAGGGCCACTCTCTGCTTTGCACACCATGCTAAGAGCTACAGTCCTTTATTATCTATTATTTTGCTCTCCTGAAAATGTTGACCCCAAATATTCTTTGGACTCGGTCCAACCTCTTGCTTTCTACAAACATCTCAGAGGCTAAATATGCTTCCTTTCCTTAACTTTAGGAAAAGTCTCTACAATCGTGCATGATCTATTTTTTTCCTCTTGACCTTGTGCTTATTTACACAAAGCAGTATTGATTTTTTTTTTTTTTTTTTTGGTTGTCTCAGCCTGCAAATATCCTGATTGAAATGCTCACTCTGAAAGACAACAGCAGACAGAGAGCAGAATCCTAAGCAAATGGGGAACATCCATATTCATGAAAAGCCGAGCCCTTTTTATGAACTTTGTGGAAAGAACAGTATTTTTTTAAAAAACAAAACAAAAATCCAATAAGATTTGAAACCACTGTAGACAGATTGGGAAGGTTTTTCCACCTATATCTCTTTCAGTCTGTTTCTCAGCCACCCCCTCCCCATCTCCTGTGACTCATGAGGAAGTAGAAAATTGCTTTAACCCCAAACAAACCCAGAGCTGTTATGGGTTAAAATAATCCTCTGTAATCCCAGAACTGACCAAGTTTAACCACCCGTTTGCATGACACACAAACTCATCATGGCCTCCTGATACTTAAATTGGCTTATGCCCATTGATATAATAAGTTGAAACGAAAATATTTTAGTTTCAATCAGCAGTGTAAGATTTTGCAGGTAGAAAACATAACCAATCTAGAATTCTTTTCTAGACACGAAGACATATTTACAGTATTTTTCTAGAGTTTCTCACATATGAATGAAGGGCTGTTTGTTTGTATTGGTGGCGGAAAGGAACTTGGTGATTTCAAGCCTCTAATAACCACGTTTTTTTAAATATTTCACTCTTTGCCATGAAAAACATGTCAGCCATATTACAGAGGGCCAATTTTGACTTGGCTTCCAGACCCCAAGGTAAAGCCTATCATGTAGGTAAGAACTTCAATTAAAACAGAACAAAACAGACTTGTGAAATTACCACTTAAAATAAAATGATAAACTCAGGCAATATTTTCCAATAACAAGCAATTACATTAGGATGGTTAAGTAAGTGGTCTGAACTTAAATAAGAATAAATCTTTAGTCGTTCATTTATCAAATGTATATGACATCCTAATTCAGTACAATTTATTCAAAATTTGGCAAAGCTATGCAATAATGCAATAACGAATACTGAAATTTATGCATGGCTTGTCCATCCAAGAAGCCATGATGGCACAGTGGTTAGAATGCAGTATTGCAGGTTAACTCACTGCTCACTCCAGGAGTTCGATCCTGACTGGCTCCAGGCTGACTCAGCCTTCTATCCTTCTGAAGTCAGTAAAATGAGGACCTCAATTGTTGGGGGCAATATGCTGACTCTATAAACTGCTTAGAGAGGGCTGTGAAGAGGTATATACTGTATTTTTTGGAGTATAAGACGCACCTTTTTCCCCCTAAAAGGGGGTGAAAATTTAGGTGCGTCTTATACACCTAATGTAACCCCGCCCACCCACTGGCCCCCACCCTTTGGCCTTTGCATCGCAGCAGTTACCTCCTTGCAAGCAAACAGCAAGAAAAAACAGCTCCTTTCAGCTTCAGCACAGGCTAATTAGCACAAGTTGATTGGATCGGCCTCCCAACTCTCAGCTGTTTTGCTTGCTGCAAAGAGGTAAATTGCTGGAGCAGATTTTTTTTTTCTCCTTGTGCTAATCAAGCTATGCTGAAAATGAAAATGAAAATAAAGCAGGTGTTTTCTGTTTGCTGCAACACCACAAAATTGCACAGAGGCAGAGGGAGATTTCTTTTTCTTCTTTTTCCTCACCAAAAAAGGTAAGTGCAAACAATGGGAAATTTAGGGCAAAAGAGGAGATTTCAAGATTTTAAAACACAAAAGAAAAAAAAAGGAGAAAGAAAAAGGCAAAAATAAAAATGGGAAGGGAGAAAAAGAAAAAGAAATGAAAGAGAAAGATGTTATACATATTTAGAATTGAAATATGAATAGTAGAAAGAAATAAATGGGAAATCATGATTGTAAAAATGAAATGAATAATAATTGGAATATTTGTCTTTGTATTTTTGAAATTTAGACAATGATAAGTTTTTCTTTTTTTCTTTTTTTTAGAAATATGAATAAGTATAAACTGTAACAATTGAAACACCTTTAATGGTGAAAGTAAAAAGGATTAAGTTGTAGCTTGGATATCAGCTATAACATTTTTAAATTTAATTAAGGAAATTGTAACTATTGAAATATTTTTAATTATATATTGTGATGAAAGTAGAAATGATTAAGTTGTGATTTGGAGGATTATATGGGCAAAACTATTTGGGTTATTGGGAGAGTTTAAGATGTGAAAATGAGTAACTATTTAAGTAGTGAATTGTAATAATTGAGATACTATTAATTGTATATTGTGTTGAAAGCAGAAATGGTTAAGTTGTGGTTTGGAGGAATATATGGGGGAAATTATTTGGTTTACTATTATTGGTAAATATAATTAATTGGTTTGTAAGAAATTGGATTGCAGGAAATAATTGGAATATTCATGTTCATATTGATTAATATACCAAAAAAAGGTAGTTATATAACTAATTGATTTATATTAAAATGTTGAATTTGTATTAAATAATTGTAATATTACATAATTAACCAATGTGAGGATGGATATAAAAATAGATGACAATGGGAAGGGGTATAATATAGAATAGAAGGGAAAAATTGAATTTGATTAAGATTAGAGATGAGGATGAAAGGTAATATTGTTTTTTTTAAAAAAATAGATGAGGAATAAATATGGCAAAAAGGAAATATAGAAATTGTAAATTTAATTGAAATGACTAAACACTGTTTAAATTTGTGAACCGGCCAAATACTCTGTTCAAAGAAAATACATTGTATGTTTGTATGTATGTTTGTCTAAAAAATAAAAAAAAGCTTTTTATAAAAAAACAAAACAAAAAAGGTAGGTGCGCCTTATATTCCGATGCGTCTTATACTCTGAAAAATACGGTAAGTGTAAGTGCTATTGCTATGTGGTTATTTTTAATATTTGTCCATATATTAGCAAATCCATAGAGGCAATATTCCTACATTTTTACTGCTTTACATTTAAATTGAGAAATTTAAATGGATAAGAATATTACACAAAGGAATAAATTCTGTATATTCTTTATTTTAGAGTCAGTTTGGTGTAGCAATTAAACCACCAAGCTAGGAACCGGGAGATTGTGCGTTCAAGTCCTGTGATAGGCACAGAGACAGAGAGTGACCTTGAGCCGGTCACTCTCTCAGCCCTGGGAAGGAGTCAGTGGCAAATCACTTCTGAAATCTGTACAAGAAAACTGCAGGAACTTGTCCAAGCATTGCCATGAGTGAAGGCCATGCGTGCACATACATGCATACACATTATTTACATTATTAGTAGGAACAGGGCCGCAATGGAGCCGCAACAGGGCAGGAGGCCACACTGTTGCATGACACTTGGCTTTCCTGTGGCCTGTGCAGTGCATCCAGATCGCGTGCCTCCCCCTCACTTTTGCCTCCGCGTGCTGCTTGACAGGTAGTCAACTCACCTACACTGTGCAGATTGCGGTTGCTGCCAGACACCGACAGCCCCTGCACCCTTGCTGCCTCCGGTGCTGGCTCCGCCCCCCAAGATGATGATTACCTTAATTAGGGCTTATTTTTGGAGTAAGGCTTATATTAAGAGGATGCAAAAAAATTAGATTAGATCAGATTAGGCTTATTTTGGGGAAACACAGTATATGTTAAACACCTATATAATTCTATAATTAGTGGACACAGCCCAAACACCGTACATTTGGATCCCTTTGTGCTTTGTCAACTGCATTCAGATAACTCATTTCACTAGCACTTGCATTACTCTTCCCCCTCCTCCTCCCACCAATTTTTGGTGCCCACAAAATGATAACAATGCCATCTAGAGGTTTTCGTCTTAATTGCCAATGAAAATCTTCAAAAATTCAAGCAGAAAATCAAATGCATGAAAAAAAATAAGGTGAATGCTCATCATAAGACACACATACATATGCATAAATGTTGAACAAGATTACAAACTTTGACAAACTCCAGTTCTCTCTTTGTATTGATTCTTGGAAATCATAATATTGATCGGAAGAAAAAAAATTGTGTGTGTGTGTATATATATATATATATATATATATATGTGCACCTGATAGATTAAGTACAACAAATATCTCACGGAAAGATTCACTGATAATTTTCAACACTGTGTATGAAAAGACTACAAAAATATAATCTATGCTGAAATTTTTGAAAAATACTGACATAGAGGCATGAAAGTAGAGTCTCCTTCCTTCATTGGACTGGTGGCAATGTAGGCCACTGGCTCTCAAATACTGTATTTTTCAGACTATAAGATGCACCAGAGTATAAGACGCACCAAGATTTCAAAGAGGTAAACAAGAAAAAAAAAGTTTTTGCCCTCCCCGACCCCCAGGAGCACTCTGCAGGCCTTCCAAACCCTCTGCGCGTCCCGTATTTGAAAAAAATGGTTCCGTTTTTGGCCTCCCAAACCCCACAAGCATCTTGTTTTTGCCATCCCCAGCCCCCAGGAGCACTCTGCAGCAGTGATGGGATTCAAATAATTTAACAACCGGTTCTCTGCCCTAATGATTTCTTCCAACAATCGGTTCGCCAAACTGCTCAGAAAGTTAACAACCGTTTCTCCCGAAGTGGTGCGAACCGGCTGAATCCCACCACTGCTCTGCAGGCCTCCCAAACCTGCACATCCCATTTTTACGAAAAATTGGCCTGTTTTTGCCAAAAATGGGATGCATGGGGCGGGGTTTTGGGAGGCCAAAAATGGCTGTATTCAGTGTAAAAGACGCACCAACATTTCCACCCTCTTTTAATGGGGGGGAAAGTGAGTCTTATACTCCAAAAAGTACGGTAGGTAGAATAATTGTTAAAGTTGAAAATTCCTCGAACAATTTCTCATATCAAGCTAAGAAACTATGGGATTATTAATCTGGATGATCGCCACATGTAGAAGTTATTTATCATCATCCCTGGAACTTCAAATTGTAATGGCAGTGCATTAACAGAAGGACAATTATATAAAAAGATACTTTGTGTGTGTGTCAAATGTGAGGAATGCCTTAGACAATCTGTTTAGAAATTAGTGCATACATAAAATATAGGAGAGACTTCTGCAGTTTCATTGGAATGAAAACTCCAACAATGCTGAGTGTGAATTCTGGCAAAGTGATGCCAACATATCTGGACCAATTAAGAGATGGGGTATCAGTGCTGATTAAGGCACTGAAATAGGATTGGGGTCCATATTCTATATCAGCTATGGAAGCTTAAACCTCTACATTTAAACATGGAACTTGCAGGCTAATTGCTCGGAGGATAAATATTGGAAGAGGAGGACTATATACTGTATACCACCTTATACATATGGAGGAAATATGGAATAGAATTAATTATTTAATGATTGTTTGTCTCTTAACATCTACAACTGGCAATTCTAGGGAATAAATGTAATAGGGTGCTAAATATTAATCCCCGTACCTTAGATTTATGTGTGTACCAAACGCAGAGTCAACGCCATGGCTGTTTCACTAGGTTTCACTTCTAGCCATCAGTATACACCACAAGAAACTTTCAGGTATATCAAATACCACTTGGCAAAGGATACAACTAAGGTTAAAGCCAAAGTAAACTCAGCTGATGCGTTTCCATAATCAGCGAAAGTCAGGAGTAACAGACAGATTACTGATGCAGGAATCTGAATATTCAAGCATGGGAGGAAATTGGCAGTGGAATAAGGATTTAACTTAAAATTGATTCAAAAGTATAAGGAAGAAATATAGAAGATTGCACTATGGAAATGTGCATTGTTAGGCTACCACCTAGTGGTGATATGGATCATATCTTAATAATAACGTAATTACCAGCTTCAAAAAGTTGTTGCTGACAAAATCAACAAAAGGACAATTCCTATTGATGCACTTTAATAATGTAACACACACAAAAAAAAAAACCCAACCAAACCAATATTTTGTATATGGAAACATAGTCAATTCATTAATATATTTATTGCACTGATGAAGTTTAAATATACAGGCTTGTAATCCTGAAATGTAAATGCAAAACAAAGGTGAACAGGAAGCAGAAAGTGAACAAGGAATTCTTGTATAAAGAATCTTTCCAGATGAGTGATTTACCCCAACATCAGGTACTCTGTTAACACAACTGCAATAGAGCCTAGTCAAAATGTAGCTGTGTTCTAAAGTTTGTCCCCTAATTTTCCTTACCACAAAAAGACAGTGGTATGTGTGGGTGGGACAGAATTTGGTGGTCTCCCTTTGCCATGAATTTCCCAATACTTTCCCTGACTCCTGGGTGGTTGGATGACATGATTAACCAGGTCAATGACTATCAGCCCTCCCAGGCATACCAGACAGAAAACACAATAAAATGAACTAATTCTACTTTATTGTAAGGCTACATTAACAGAATCATGCAAGACAGAAGGTACAGACTTCCTACAGCCCCTTTTAACTACTTAATCCATTAGGGTAAGTTTTTCCGAAGTTTCTTTCTCTGACCATAAGCAACTGCCAGCTCTTCCCTGTCTTGTCTGGTTGTTTCCTAGGCAGCATTTCCTCTTTTTTTTCCTTATTCTAGCAAGCCAGAATTTAACAATAGAATGGCAGTTATTCTGTGCCCATCTCGTACTCCGCTGGCTTGTATCATTCCCAGCATTTAGAATCTTTTCCAGACAGCTGGCTCTTCACACAGTGTTTCGGGGTGGGCTTCAAAAATTTTAGCAAGGGCTGGTAGGTCTTTCCCCTTCCAATGTTGAGCAAAACATATTCTTGCTGCGGTTGTGATATATGTAATCAAACACCATATATTCGTGCCTATCTTATCTGGCCTAATATTTAATAGATAGTATTCTGGTTTCAATTGTAATTTATATCCCGTGATTTCTAATATCCACCTCTGTATAGATCTCCAAAATTCGATTGCCTTAGGGCAGGTCCACCATACATGATAATAAGTACCTATCTCCCCATACTTCCAACAATTTGGGGAGAGTCCTGGAAACATTTTGGCTAATCGAGCAGGAGGGAGATGCCATCTATACATCATCTTATACAAGATGAGCCTCTGGGAGGGCGAAAATGGTCTCCCCAGGCTTCGGTGGCTTTCCTGAACTTCCAGTAGGCCCGTTTTTGCCCTCCCCGAACCTCTGCACATGCCCTGCACTTACCTGCATCCAAAACTGGCCATGTGGGACTCCTGGGATGGGCAGGGTGGATGGGGCTAGCCAGGAGTGGGATTTGGGGGTTCTCCAAACTGCACAGAATTTTAGCTAGAGGTTCTCCTGAACCCCTGCGAATCCCCAGCAACCCACCCCTGCAATGTTTGAAGTACAATAATTTTGATTTGTCATTTGTGCTTCGAGTGAGAACTGTGGCTTGATTTGTCCATTGGTTTGCTTTCTTGGCTGACCACAGTATTCTTAGGAGTTTCTCCAACACAACTTCTTCTCCAACACCAGTGTTAAGATGAGACTACTGCAAATGACTCAATAGTTCAACCACTGGAAAAATGCCTCTGTCAGGGTTTCGACCAATGCCATAATAAAATCAGGAGCCTCAAGCCATTGTGCAGGAAAAATCCAGTTGTTTATTAGGAGCGCCATGTTGTGGGTCATAGAAGTCACTCCCTCCGGCCATTGCAGGTCTCTGTGGAGATGGCCTTGACTTTGGCTGGCTAGGATGTGTTTTGTTTTGACTGAGGTGTGAATTCCTCAGTGCAACTGCAAGGCATGATTTCCCATCCCCCTGCCTATGGCAACTCAGGAGCAGGTCAGGAAAGCTTTTGAATTGACAGCCTGCTGTGCTATTTCTGTGTGTCCAGGGTACAAGGACATTGCTGCTCCAAATGAAAAGCCTTCCTGTTTTGGCCTTCAAGGACAGCTGAAGGGAGGACATGATGTTATGCTACCACAGTGTTTCTCAATCTTAGCACATTTAAGATGTGCGGATTTCAACTCCCAGAATTCCCCAGCATGGCTAGCTGGGGAATTCTGGAAGATGAAGTCTACATATCTTAAACTTGCCAAGATTGAGAAACATCATGCTAGAGTGAAAGTTCTTCTGTGTTTAGGGATTTTCAGTTTAGTAAAATATGCCATGGGAGACATAGAACACCTATTGGCTTCACTGTGAAGACAATTAACTAGGTTCAAATAAATGAGTGTATTGTTGATGTGCTCTTTAGAAGAGCAGAGAAAATGCCCGAGCAAAGATGTGTGTTCACATAATGACTCCTTTAGTCGGCACAGTCATTCTCTTCTACAAAAACTTACAGACATAGTACACACATCCAGTGGTGGGATTTGTTGTGGCTCCGACTCCCAAGGCTGACTTATCGGAGGGAGAAGGCTGCGATCATGAAGGAGAGGAGTTGGCCAGGCCTCCCTCTCCAGGACCCTCCTCTCTGGCAATGCCTCAGGTATCTCCCGTAGGAGAGGAGATTGGCCAGGAGCCAGATATCTCCTCACAGTCGGACAGTGAAGGAGATAAGTCTTGGCTGGATCCATGCCAGCGTCGGAGAGACAAGCGCATGCAACAGAAAAGGGGGCGTGCCAGAGATTAAGCTGAGTCACTGGACCACACCCCACAGGGGATATAAGGGGGTGAGGTAGCCATTCAGACACTGTGACGGACAAAACTAACTACTATCGAGTCACATTGCATCTTTGGAAACAACGTTATCTGCCTTGGATTTAATTACAGACTGGACTTGACAATTCTTGAACTGTGTGAATCTTGTTTATGAGTAAAGTTCTTGGCAAGCAGCTACTGGGTTGCTGCCAATCCTCTTATCAAAAGAATTTGTTGTCTGCCAGTTTATTTAACCCCCGGCTGTCTGTTTGTGTGCGTGTGTGAGATGGGGACAGAACAGGATTCAAATAATTTAACAACCTGTTCTCTGCCCTAATGACTGGGTGGGTGGGTGTGGCCATGGTGGGCATGGTCAGGGGATGTGACAGGCAGCACTTGGCCTCCTGCACCCCCCTGGGAGCAAAAACAGGCCACGGGGGGGGGGGCGCTGCACCCCCCTGCACCATTTTGGGCTTCATAGGCCTCCCTTCAGCCTCCTGGCAACAAAAACAGGCCATGGGGGGGCCACATCGCATCCCCCGGACCCCGTTTTGGGCCTAGTAGGCCTCCCTGCAGCCTCTTGGGAGAAAGAACAGGCCGGGGGGGCACCCTCCCAAACACCATGTTTTGGGCCTAGTAGGCCTCCTTGCACTTACCTGGGAGCCAAAACAGGGTGCGTGGGGACTCCTGGAAGGGCGGAGAGGGGAGGGGAGGGGCCAGCCAGCAATTTAACAACCAGTTATCCCAGTGGTGAAATCCAAATTTTTTTACTACCGGTTCTGTGGGCGTAGCTTGGTGGGCGTGGTGTGGCTTGGTGAGCTTGGTGAGCATGGTGTGGCTTGGTGGGTGTGGCTTGGTGGGCATGGCAAAGGAGGAATACTGCAAAATCTCCATTCCCACCCCACACTTATGTTTCCAGTGAAGATACGCTAGTATTTTGTACTAATGCATCCCTCAATCCAGAACCCTTTGCAAATCTTCACCACTCCATCTGATGAGACCCAGTGTAGAGAGTGGGTGTCCCAGCTTCAAGTCCATATTCATGCACAAAGCTTACTAGATGGTTGTTCTCTTTTAGCCAATCCAGTAGGGCAAGGTTTATATTATGGGGCTAAGATTATGGGAGATCCTTGTGTCAGCTGTCTTGAATACCTAGATCAGTGATGGCTAACCTTTTTGCCATCGCATGCCAAAAGCGGGGTCGTGCCTGGGGGGGTCGCATGGGTGTGTGCCCACACCCATAATTCTAATGCGGCCCATTCCCCACCCCCGTGCCTGCATGTGCAACACCCCCCTGTGCTCCCCCAATTTTGGCACGTGATGGCACAGTGGACTTGGTAGGCCTGTTCTTTTACTCTCCCCAGGCTCCCATTTGCCGACTTCCGGTCCCATCAAAGGGCCTCTGGGGAGGGAGGCCATTTTTTCCCTCCCCAGATTCCTAGAAAGGCTTTGGAGCCTGGGGAGAGCAAAAAAATGGGCCTTCTCCACCCCCCCAACAAGCCCTCCAGAGGCAGGAAACAGCTTGTTTTCCTACTTCCAGGTGGCCCAGAAGGCCTGAAAATGTGTGCACTGGAGCTGAGCTCACGTGCCCACCCATATGGCTACACGTGACACCTATGGCACACGTGCCATAGTTCACCATCATGACCTAGATTAAAGGACAGAACTAAATGCAATTAATACAGATTCAATTAAGCTCACCTTAAAGCATGTAAATTCTCTCAGCTTCAGGGCTATAACAGTCTTAAGCAGCCTGTCCAAACACTTCTTCTTGTGCCATATATGTCATCGGACATTGGCGTTCATGTTGGTGATCCTATTTTTATCAACAGCCGCACAAAAAATGCTGCTGAGTTTTGTCCAAACCAGTCCCTTAGATTTTGAAGCCATGGTGTTCTTTTTCTGCCTGGACCTCGTTCGCCTTCAATCTTTTCCTGGGGGGTTAAGTGAAGTATGCCGTATTTTTCCGGGTGTCGCATCACATGACTGAAATATTCTAACTTTCACTTTTTAATGGTTTTGATTATTTCCCTTGGCTTTCCCAGGTGGCTTATCAACTCCTCCTTTCTGATTTTGTCAACCCAGTTTATACGTAACAGCCATCTGTAAATCCACATTTCAAATGCTTCTAGTCTCTTCAAGTGGCTTTCTGTCAGAGACCAACTCTCTACTCCGTAGAACAGAATAGAAAAGATGTAACATCTGAGAAGCCTGATTTTCAATCTTAGGCTTATGTTGTGACTGCAGAAGATCTTTTTCATTTTGAAGAATGCTGTTCGAACTTTCTCTATCCTTCTCTTTACTTCAGTGGTTACAGAGAACCATAATAAAAATGGCCCGTCCAATTTATTTTCTCCAATATGTCCACAAACAGATCCTGAGATCCTTCAAGTCTATAAGTAAATGTTGTAAGTAAATGATTTGGGATTAAGGGGAAGATCATCCTAAAACACAGTACTGGGGAGGGGGATCACCTTCGCATATCTTTTACAGAAAACTGGGCATGCACAAAAGTTAAAAACTAATTTGGATTTCTCTTCCATATCCTGGCAAAAGAAGAATTAAAGCAAAGCAGCACCTCCATTGCTATTTTATTTTACAGCACTAGAGGTCGCACTTGAGTTAAACTATGTCAGATAATATTTTTAGCAGCGTGGAATTCCTGCTGTTCTCTGATCTTGGCTTTTTTTTAGCAGATGTTTCATTACTCAGACTAGGTAACATTGTCAGTGTATTGATAATGTTACCTAGTTTGGGTAATAAAACGTCTGCAAAACAACCAAGCTCAGAGAGCACCAGGGACCCCTCCTATCAGCCCCAAGCTACAAATATTCTCCTCTATCAGTATTTTTAACAGTTAAAGTTTTGTTTTGTTTTTTGAAGAGTGGAAAGGGACAAATTGGGTGAAAACAGGGACACAGGATTATTGCAGTTCTTTTATTTCCAGAAAGCAAACAATGTTTCCTCATCATTGGCAGGTGATTAAGTCAGGAATATGTATATATGGTCTGTGCATCTTGCCCCAGATCCAAATTTGATTTAGACTTAGCATAAACCCAGTGAAACCACTGGATTCTGTATGCTTGTCATTATCATCAAATCTCTATGATTTCAGTAGACCAAAGTACCTGGAACCAAGCCATTAATACGAAATCAAGAGCCATGCACGCTAAGAAATTACTACAGTATAAGATTGTATAGTACAATTTTACTGTTTGCAGTACAGTAAATTTACACAATAACTTCTTAAGAATAAATTGATGGAAGTACCGGATATGATTTTGGCTCACTTCATTAGTTAGTCACAGACTGTTTTTTTTAATATATTTATTATAATAATTTTATTTATTCAAGAAACTAAAGATAGTGCATATGGATTTTGTTTCATTATTTACTGGAATTCAGTTCAATCAGATATACCCAACCAACCAAATCATGGCCATCGAATTAGGTCATTGTATTAATAAAGTGGGCAGATTTATGGAGGAAAGTTATAAGTAGCTATGGTAGTAGTGGTAACTGCCTGATGTCTCTTTCAAGTCAGGCTTAACTCCTGATAACTTCATGGATACAGCCATATAGTTTTCTTCACAACATTATTAGTTAGTCACAGAATTTTGAATACTTTAGACACAATGATCATTTAAATGATTAATTAGTTCAATAATGCTGTTTTCTTAAAACAGGAAAATATTTTCCATTCCTCATAAGACAGTGCCACAGAACATTTCTTTTACATATATGCACATTTCCTGAAATGTCAGCGCTTCCTCTGATAATCCATAGTTTTTGCTACAGATGAGAGGCTTGAGAGAAAAGAAGCCCCCTCATATTGGCATAATTTGAAAATGAACTGCCCTAATACAGGCAGTTTTGCCCAGAAGAAGCCTGTTGAAAAATACATATGTCCTGCAGTATAAAATCACAGTCCATATTCACTGATACTTTAATCAACCCGTGTTCTGAAGAAGCTAAGTGATTGTTTGAAAAATATTAACAAACAAGGCAAAAAATCCAGCACATCTGGGAATAGGGGCATATGTATAATTTATAACAAAAACCTGGGATTTATATAAATTAACTATATTGTAACCACCATATATGTTTGTAACCATCTCTTTTGCATCTTCCTTCAAAGGAAGAACACTTATTTGCTTAGTGAGATTTCCAATTCAGTGTAGTAAAAACCACTCATTATTTTTGATATGGTTTTTGATATAATTTTTCTAAAATTATAGTTCAGTTATAAACTGTTAGAGATGGTGTTTGACCCAATTTTGCCTCCCTTTCTGTTTTAACACTTTTCATTCCTCTAAGCCACATTTAACATCTATATTTCCATAAATGAGGAAGGTTGCCAGCACATTTAGTAACAAAGCAGTTCCCCATAATTATTAAATTAATTGAAACAAACTGTATAATCTACAGATGGTTAAGTAAAGGAAGAAGAAGCTATTTATAATTTGTTTTTCTTTGTTAGTAACAATTATTTCCATTGGAATTTCACCTATCTAAAATAGCAGAGTTTTATGCCATCAGCAAGACACTCATAATTTTTTTTTGTCTCAGCCTAAATCCATCATGGCCCTGCTAGGCTTATGCCCTTCATGACACTTTAATCCAACTCATTTGCTTGATTCATCCCTGTTATAAACAAGCTTTTGAAACGAAAGCTTAAAAGGCTAGTTGTGATACATTAAGATAATCAGGATGGCACTCCTTATATTTGTTTAAAAGCCACCCATCAGTGCCATTTTGTTCATTTTCTAAGTTAAGGGAAAAAATGATAAGATTGTCACCTTCAGCTTTTCTTCTAGGCTCTCCCCAAAATTCACCTAAAGTCAGCAAGATATATATTTATTTACATTAACTAATGTGGATAAGCTTTGTTTCAGATGGAAATGCAGGTATTTTTCTAAAAAGTTCCAGAATATGAACATGTATATATGAAGGACCATCTCATGTCCTTCAAGCCCAGATTCTAATCTTGATTATGATCAAGCTGAATGTCAAAGGTGAGAGTCCTCAGTGACAAACAAAAATCCTTACCTTTGGAGCAGAATAATTCCCTTAATTAAATACAAATATGATGCTTTTAGTGCTTTGCATGCATCAGTCATTGACTATTGATCTCTTTGGAAAATAGTGAGTTATTTAAGTTTCTTAAAACAACATATCATGTATAAAATGCATACACACACACACACACACAAATATTCGGTGGGCTAAATTAGTATCAGAAAATAAATACTGCAACATTCCAGAGAGGGCTCAGTTGACAAAAGTTGAGAGTCTACAAGACAATTTCAAGGGTACAAAAAAGGAGTCAGGTAAAAAACATAAGAGAGAAGTAATGCGGCTCTTCAGACAACTGGAGCCCAGCTGTCTCCAGCCATACTTCAGAGACTAAAAGCCAAAGCTTGCTAAGATCTTCAAGAGCTTTCAGAGAAGCTTCCCAGACAGATCCAGCTTTCAAACTTCCTTCTGGTTTGTACAAATGTGAGATCAGCTTTGAATAACTCAGTTGCCATTAATCAAAGCCAAGTCAACTGAAATGAGGAATTTTTCTGGTAAGAACCACGCCAAAGACATCTCTCCCCTACATGGATATTGATTTGTAGGTGTTACACATATATTATAAAGCTGGAGGAATATATGAAAGGAGGGTTTGTTCCCTCAGATTGTTATTGTTTTATGGATGTTGTTATTTTTTTAAAATAGAATTACTGTTCTTTTAACTTTGTGAAGCTGCCCAGAATTATCTGGAGTTGGGTAGCCTAGAAATTAAATAAATAAATAAATAAATATTTTAACAATCTTTATTTGAGCCCAAATAAAAACTTTAACTGAGCCCATATTTACCAATGAGTGTCACATTTAGAATAGTGTCCTCAGGCAAAGGATTTATCTCACCTACTCAAAAATCACATTTAGATACAAAAAGAAATATTCCACATCCTTGTTTCCTTTTTCTAATGCTTAGATGACATAACTGTCATCTAAGTATTGTCATCTAAGCATCTAAATTTCAAGGTATCAACTGACTTGTGATACCTTGAAATTTAACAGTCTGATTATCCACAAAAATTTGCAGATTACAAGCTCCCTGCTTCTTTGGGATAAGTGGCAATTAATATGAACTGGCTACTTGTTTCTTTTTTTGACCTTCATTTATGTCTTCAGCAATACCCAAAAAGACTGAGCAATAAGAATATATTTGATCAAGATGTATCACCTCGATCTGTACCCAGAAAAGGAGTTGCACTGAGCCTGTTTCTAAAAAGAAAATCACTTTTGAAAGGTCAAAGATTCACATGTATTTTGTATAAAGATTGCAGTAAAGTTCAACTTTTTCTTCTTTTCCTCTTTCTCTAACTCTCATTTGACCATTTCTTTGATCATTTTTTCCAAGTGTAAATAGAACAGATTTTCACATTCTAACTCTACCATGTCCTGCTATCCAGGTCATGGAATCCAAAATCTAATAAAGTGATATACTTACAATTTTCATCTATTGGCATTGATAAAGATAAAACTTCTCAGACAGCTATAATTCATTGGAATGTATTTGCCTAAGTTATAAGTTCAGCTAAACTGAAAGCAACTTCTTTCAGAGTAGATATGTATAAAATACATCATTTATTTAGGATTTCCACCAAAACATTTAAATAAATTTCTGTGTAGAACAATTAAGTGACAAAATAAAATTAAGGAAAAATATCTGGTGGTGAACTGGGCAAATAACGTAAACCTCCTTTAGTGCAGGTTTTTCTCATGAGTATATTTGATTAAATTTAGCTTTACATTGTCACGGCGCACTTACTAGAGACCATCTAGCTGGATACAGAAGACTGATTACCAAATCAAAATCGCTAAATCGCTAAAGCAGAGTCCAAGGTTGACTATAGAAACAGGGCTCTCTGAATGTGGAAACAAGGCTGAATCTCAAACGTAGATTCAGAACAACAATCACTTTTAATAATTGTACACATAGCTGTCTTTAGAAATCTCCATATTGGAAAACAGTCAACCATATTAAACCATTCTGGATATGATAAAATTCTGAAAAAATAAAACATGTCTGCACCCCAAATTTAAGAATCGATGAGTCAAAATTTAAGAAGCTATGTTTTTAATGGATCAGACACATTATGTGCCACAAAGAACATTTAAACAAGGATAATTCTTTACTTGCTTTATATTTTTTCCATTTTAATGATAAAGTATATATTCACATTTTAAGAATAAAGTATACATTCAAGGTACATATTCAATAGGTAAAACAAAAGCAGCTTGCTGAAGCATGTTCAAAAGGAACACTTAGTTTTTCTGTTTTGTTTTTTTTAAAAAAAAACCTCCGTTGAACAAAAATGCATTCTTAGAGTAATAAGTAAGTAAGGCTTGTTCGTGTAAAAGTAATAAATCCATGGCTAAACTTACTTAGTGGTGAAGGTGGAATTCATATAGTTAAATATTTCTGTAAACACACAAAGTCATAAGAAAAGTCATAACAATAATAACCCATCTAGATAATGAGGAAAGAAGAGTTGTAATCCTGTTCTTCTTCCTAGAATACTAGCTCTGTAAATGCAGAAAATTTATTTTATTGTATTTTTAGTAATCCTGACAAAGCACAGTTCAGGTATTGGCTTGCTACTCCAATCAGGACTAGTTTGCACAAAATTAAAAATTAATACTGAAAATTCTGATCTTCATTATTTTCTAATTATCATTGACAAATCCGTAATCCAGTTAGCACAAAAGTATATAACTTGAAGACAGTAGAAACTCTGATCTCAAAACTCTGTCTAATGTTTTGCCAGAAAAATTGGAATCTAGAGTTGTAAGTTAAAACTGGTGTTAAGGCAGGCCTCAGCACTGCCACTAAATCATTTAAATCATAGAACCTTAGTTTAAGTAAAGGAGTTTACTAAGATCTTTACTTGGTTACAGGTTTTCAGTCCAATAAAAAGTTCTAAAATATTTACATCCATTATATATATATATAAAGTACTTAGGTCTATTATTCAGAAGGCACTATTGTTCAACATACAATATGTACAATTAATTATTCCAGTACTATGTATGTCATACGTACTATACATACTGTACAAAATTCAGATGTAATTTTGCTGATACATGGTACAGCAATCCAGTAAACAAAACTGTCCAATTCATGTACACTGAAGCATTACCAAGCATTACCATGGTGTTTTATGGACATCAAATCACTTCCGTATCCAATCTTTGTGTGTATCAGTAAATAATGTGCACGGTGCACAGTAAAGAGTAAATAATGTACACAACAAAACTGCTGCACAGTGGGGATTTTCAAAAGATGCACATTGCACAGAATGTTGTTGACCCAATCAATCACAGCACAGCATATACAAGTTGCTAGCCCTTAAAAAGTTAGGATACTCTTCCTCAAGCATACAGCTCTAGAACCACAATGAAGATGTAATGGAACAAATGTCAAATGCTTGTATATTATCATTAGTTATCCAGACATTTTCCAATGAATATATTTTGCGGAAGATAAAAGTTTTGGATTGGACTTGGGAAGAAGGTACTTAAATTCCTACAAAGCCACTAAGTTAATTGAGTGGCATTCAGGCAATTGTCATCTCTTAGGTCAACCTGCCTAACAGGACTATTGTGAGGATTAAAAGGACATAATCTCACCTCAGCTTTGACAAATTGCTGTTGCTTGGATTAGTTGCTATTTCTCAGGCTGGCCAATGAATAATGTGAAACTGAAACAAGAAGGTTCTGCTGTCCCAAAACACCTTGGAGAAAAAGGCAAGATGGACATGAAAATGCATTCAATGTTTAAAAGGAGTCTTGTAAGCTTCATTGCCTTTTAGCCTAGAACTCTTTACCTCAGCCTGGTCTGTTTTTCTCCACCTATGGTAGACTAAACAATCCCTCCAGCCACATTGAGGATAAAAACTAGCTAAATACTTCTACAGCTTGATTAAGAGGCTGTTGAAAACATACTAGATCCCATCTACTGGCTTTTAAAAATAGTTGGGTGGCTGCTTTCCCCTTTTAGCATTTTCATTCATTCGGATTAGCCAGCAGCAAAGAAACCCACCAGAGAAACAGCCTGAGACAAACTAAGGGATCTACCTCTTTCCTTCTAGAGCAGGGGTCTTTAAGCAAAGCTGGCTGGGGAATTCTGGGAGCTGAAGTCCACCCAGGCTTAAAGTTGCCAAGGTTGGAGACCCCTGCTCTACAACAGCTTTTCCAATCTCTGCAAGCAACAAAGCATTCAAACTGATGTGCAGAGCAATTCAAGCCCCAAAATTCACACAGTGGACTGAAAATCCCAGAAAGTGAGAACGTTCCGCGAAATAAACAACTTGCTCAGAAAGAGTACCTTCACAATCGCTTTCTTTCCGGTACTTCTCCTTGAAAACAACAGCCTTACCACAGAGAAGGCTGGAGCCTAAATGACTTGTTCCCTAGCTAGCTTGTCTTTCACCGCTTTCCCACTTTGGATGCCACAGGTTGAATTTAGGCTAAACTCACCGATGGCACTGATATCCAAATATTGCTGTATTTTAATTGAACCTGAGACAACGCTTTAAGCCTGCTTCAACCTTAACTGCTATCCCCCCACGCCCCCACACCCCGAGATTTGTTCTACATACACAAAAAGCCCTATTTTTAAAACAACTGCTTGGGCCAATTAAACATGTGGAAAGATTGTGCATCTGCTGAATGACAAGACTTTGGTCTTTAAGGCCGCAACCCCAGTATTTAAACTATGGCTCACTGCCCAGCACACAAGATAAATGCACTTTAGGTACAGTGATTGAAGGCACAGAATATATATCTCAAAGGGCCAATCCTAAACTAGCCAAGAGGCTGCCACACACAATACAGAAAAAGTTGTATTACTTTGAATCCAATTATGGAATGATTGCTAATTAGTCATTAGATACAGACTTTCGTCTGACTATTAAAAAAGAGTTCCACAAGAATTTTTGGGTGTATTTGTAGCTTTGGCTTCTTCCTCTTTACAAATATTTCTCCAGGCCGGAGGAAAAATTTGACTGTCTCAGGTAGGCAGTGCCAGTGGTGGCGGCTCCAAACTGGCCGAGCCCATTGAGCTGCGAGGCTGCCAGGCCCACCAGCTGCTCCGCGTGTTCCGGGCAGGAAGAGGCAGGGCGCCCGGGTTGCACAACCAGCCTGCTGGGGGCACCGTACAGCTGCGAATGGGGAGGGGAATAGGCGCTGGGAGGCACTGCTAAGTGGCCTGATGGAGAGGCGGCGTAGGGGTAGGTCGGAGCTGCAGGCTGCCGACCCATTAAGCCGGGACTCACTTGCTGCGCCTGGAAATAGGTCTCCGTCGGGTTGCCCATCGGGCAGGGGCCAAGATCGCCCACGCTGTTCAGGCCCAAGGAATGGTAAGGGCCCAGGTCCATCCCCATCACCGAGGAGGCCTGCAGAGCAGCTGCTTGGTGTTGTTGCTGTTGTTGTTGCTGCTGCTGCTGTTGTTGCTGATGCTGTTTGGAACTGATCAGGCTGTCGATGCTGAACATTCGCGAGGGCAGAGCAGGCGGCGCCCCCGGGTATTGGGGAAGGGCGGAGAGCTGCGGGCTGTAGGCGCGGACGGGCGAATAGACGGGATCGCCGCCACCCGGGTAACCTAAAGCACCGGAGCCCCCGCAAGGACCGGGCCTCCCAACTCCCGCGTTGGGGGTAAAGGCGCTGGCGCTGGGCATGTAGCCCGGGTAGGTGGTGAGGTCGGTGCGCTTGAAGCGCTTCCTGCGGCGCAAGAAGCTGCCGTTGTCGAACATGTCCTCGGCGGCCGGGTCCAGGGTCCAGTAGTTGCCCTTGCCCGGGTGGCCCGGCTCGCGGGGGATCTTGACGAAGCAGTCGTTGAGCGTCAAGTTGTGGCGGATGGAGTTCTGCCACTTCTTGGGGTTCTCGCGGTAGAAGGGGAAGCGCTCGGTGATGAACTTGTAGATGCCGCCCAGCGTCAGCCGCCGCTCCGCCGCGTTGGCGATGGCCATGGCGATCAGGGCGATGTAGGAGTACGGGGGCTTCCCTCGCTGCACCGGACGCTTTCTTCGACGGCCGCCGCCGCCGCCTGCGCCTGCGCCTGCGCCTGCGCTGGCCGAGGCGCCGGGACCAAGCGGCTGATCGTCGGCGGGCTGCTCGGTTCCTCTCTCCGCCGGGCTTCCTCTGGGCTCCGTCTTGATCAAGAAAGGCTCCACTTTGCAGCTCGACGGGGAGGCCCGATGCATAGCGGGGGAATCCGGGCTTGACCCCTGACTGGGCGAGTGGAAGGCGTCGGCTGTCATGGTGCACTTACCCGAGAAGAAGGAAAAACCGGCTAAATTCATATACAAAAAGAAAAAGGGGGAAAAAAAGGCCGGGGTGGATGGGAGGGAGCAACGGGACGAATGAAATGGAGCAGCTCCCGCGGGGACCAGGTATGAGGCTTTATATAGCTCGGTCCTGGCGCCACCCTGGGGCTCCCCCTGAACGGGGCGGTGGCTGCCCACCCGCCACCTGTGCGATCCCTGCTCCCGACGGACCAAGCGAGCGCTTTGAGAACGGGGCGGGCAGCCGGCATTTCTGTGCAGAGCTCGCAAACCAGGGGTGAAATCCAGCAGGTTCTGACAGGTTCTGGAGAACCGGTAGCAGAAATTTTGAGCAGTTCGGAGAACAGGCAATTGCCACCTCTGGCTGGCCCCAGAGTGGGGTGGGAATGGAGATTTTGCAATATCCTTCCTCCAGAAGTGGGGTGGGAATGGGGATTTTGTAGCATCCTTTCCCTGGAGTGGGGTGGGAATGGGGATTTTGCAGTATCCTTCTCCTGCCATGCCCACCAAGCCACACCATGCCCACCAAGCCGCGCCCACAGAACCTGTAAAAAAAATTGGATTTCACCACTGTCGCAAACCCGAGGCGGGATGGACTTTCCAGGTGGAAGGGCAGTTTTCTTTGCTCTGTTGCAAGAGCAGCCCCGTCCTGAAACTGGGTTTCTCAGCAACCTGGACTTTCAACGGGACTTGCGCAAAGCCGGTGCTCGTAGGGTCGCTTGGCTCTCACCTTTCCCCCCCCCCCCCCCAATAAATCGTTAGTAAGCGCCTCTTGCTAACCATCGGAGGCTTCGCCGGCTGCTAAGCACCTTTAAGTTTTTAGGGGAGACGTCTTTTGCTTTGAAAGGGGAACGGCTTCAAAGCCAAACCGCTTTGGAGATTTTGGAAAGGCCGAGTAGCAAAATGCGCCGGTAGAGGCGGTTGCGTGAGAACAGGATTAGTTGGGTGTTTGCAGGAGGCCATCCCCATTGTGTAGAAATCTGCCGCGGATGAAATTTGGTTGAAAGGCACAGATATCAATAAGGCGTAGAAAGAAATGCCTTCCAGTCTCGTTCTCTCCCTTACACGGAAAGACTTGGGCAGACACTGCAGAAAAGATGTTGGGGGATTGTTGGAAGGGACTTAAACAGTTCCTGAGTGAATTGGTCAATTGCAGAGTTAAATTTATCAGATACTCCCAAATCACTTAGCACAGCAACTCCCAGCTTTGCTGGCTGAGAAATTCTGGGAGTTGAAGTCCTCAAGTCTTAAAGTTGCCAAGTTTGATTTAGCAGTATCAAAGGATGGTTTTTTTTATTTCTTTTCCCAGAGAATTTTAGATGCATGGCATCCACACATTTTTCCCATTTGGCAAAAGAACAATTCTCCCTATGCATTTTCCCCAAAGTAATCCCACCCCAAACCTTTTATCTTCTCATTGGTGATTTTCATGTCTTCACTGGCTCTCTATTGATTTTGCCTTAAACCATTGCAGATGATGTCCTCCTGATTTGTGTGAAGAAGAATCAGTTTCCCTTCTGGCTTTCTGGCTTTTTCCTTTTGGCACCTGGGGAGAGGGGAATCTCCCAATAAGGCAATTGCAGAATTGGGAAAATATCAGGGTAGAAATAGCCTTACAGAGAGAAAAACCAGTCCCTGTCATAAATATGCAACTAAACTTGATACTTACAGCCAAAAGACTGCTGTATCCATGGTGGTGCAATGGTTAGAATGCAGTATTACAGGCTAGTTCTGCCCACTGCCAGCAGTTCGATTCTGACCGGCTCAAAGTTGACTCAGCCTTCCATCCTTCTGAGGTCAGTAAAATGAAGACCCAGATTATTGGGGGTAATATGCTGACACTGTAAACTGCTTAGGGACAGCTGCTTATATTAAAATGCACCTTTATATCAATGCAGATTGGAAGAGCAAACAGCACTCCAATTGGATTATTCACTCTTATCGTGTCCTGTCTGCTGGAGAGATCTGCAGTTTTTCAAAGCTAGTTAACTTTTTTGTGCCACTTTAAAATGCTTTGAAGAACGGTGTGATAAGAAAAAATATTGATACTTCAGAATTTTGGTATTGGAAGGGACTTCTAAGAATTTCATGGATAGCCAAGAAAACAAACATATGGACAATAGAAAAATCAATCCAAAGTTTTCATTTGAGACACAAATGAACAGACTCATATTGTCATATTTCAGAAACATTATGCAAAGATCAGGGTCTCCTGAAAAATCCATAATACTGGGGGGCAGGGGGGAAATGGAACAGAAAGAGAACCAGAGAATGGCCAGCAGGCAAATGAATCCATTCAATTATAGCAGTGATGAGTGCATGGTTGGGAGATCTGAAAGCCAGGATGGGGACAGATTATCCTGGAGAGGGCCTATGTAGTTGCTATAGGTTGCTATAAATCAACACCAATTTAAGGGCACATTGTCTATCAAAATTGCAGGCAAAATATTTTGTTGAAAATGTCCCCCTCCCCCATAGGCCAACAAACATTACTATACAAATTTGTTCTTCATTTCTGAGTGAAGAATCATCATTAAAGCATCATCTAGTTCCAAATTGAATCAGTCAAAATGAATTTTTGGAACTTAGTTTGTAACTACAAAGAAGCTACAAAGATATATACAAAGGCTGTTTCAAACTTCTAACTGTAGTTCGAATCAGCATCAATATACTGTAGCTTTATATCAAGCAATCTGGATCACCCATTTTTAGCCTTGCTGCTTCCCAGCTTCAAATTTAGGTAGTCTTCTATTACCATTTCAGGTTTTGAATTGAAATTGTTTCTCTGGTTAAACCAACAAGAATACAACACACACACAAAAAGATGTATAAATCTGTGCTCCTTGACTACCCCTTTTCAGGACCATCAAATCAGATGTCCTTCCTCTGGGATTTTATCCAAATGTGAGCCAATTAAGTGGTGTGATGCCATATCTCTGCAAGATAGCTACCAAAGCAGATCTTGTTGATTTCAAGGATAGGGAGCTTCAAAAGACTGCCATCCTATGAACAGTGACATAGGAGAAAACCTCTGGATAGGAGGTTGGACTTGGCATGATACTTCTGTTGTGCACATACTTAAACTCAGAATGGTGAATTTCAGTTATAATCTTAGGAAGAATGCCATTGGCAAGCAATGCCAATCAAATTGGCAGATGATAGGGATGATATTTATAACAAGATGCTGAACAAAAGCCCTGCAATTTACAGGGGTTTTGTATAATTTACCTGAGGATGCTGAGCACATAATTAATATTATTATGTTATGGCCAACTAGCAGGGCTGGAATCTGCCAATTTTCAAGGCTTTTCCACTGTATCCAATGCACTAAATAAATGAAACCCAAACTGAATAACTGTATGAATTTTAGTGGATTAATTGTAATGAAATTGTCTGGGAATAGTTCTTCCACATTTCTGTATTTATCATTATACTTACTCATTGCTTACTTAAGCATGGGTCCCTTCCTGCATATTCTGGGCTTTGCTTTTCCATTGTTTGGGGTTCCTCTTGTAAAGCAGGCACCCACTGATTGTTGCAATAAACATGGTTCTTCTCAGTGCTGTGCTCCATACTTTTTAAGTTTCCATGACACATGGTTTACTGAATATGCTACCTATGGGATTCATCCATGCTGCTTTTACCCTGTTTTCCTTTTGTCCTGGAGCTAGAACTCCAGTCACCACAAATCTTGCTGCTTCCATCCTTCCTGCACATCCAGAATGAGAAGATGTCCTAGAAAATTGATTGTATATGGCAAATTGTCCTTCCATCATCATGACATTATCCTCATTGCCTTAAACCAGCGGTTCTCAACCTGGGGGTTGCGACCCCTTTGGGGGTCCAACGGCCATTTCACAGGGGTCGCCAAAGCCCTCTCTCATTCCCCCCCCACGCCTTCACTCACCCTCACCCTCTGCCTCTGTTGGATCACCGGTCGCTGGTCGCTTACCCCGCCCACTCCCAATCTATTGCTGCCTCCAGCTGATGGCTAGAGGGAAACAAACCGTTTAAATTCTTGCTGCGGGGCTTCAAAGGGCTGCCCTACAGCTGATCAGTGTTAAAAGAAAACAAATGAGAAGACCAGTGCCTGCAAAAATAGAAAAAAACAGCCCCTTTCAGCTTCAGCATAGGTTAATTACCATAAGTTGATTTGATCAGCCTCTGGACTCTCAGCTGATTTGCTCTCCGCTGTTTTGCGGAGGGCTCTGTTGCTAGCTGCAAAGAGAGGAGCAGATTTTTTTTTCCCTAGCTATGCTGAAAAACGAAACTGAAAGTAAAACAGGGTCTTTGCTGCAACGTGACAAAATGAGACAAAGAGAGATTTTCTTTTTCTTTTTCCTCACCAAAAAAGGTAGGCGCAAAACTGCAAACAATGGGAATTTAGGGCAAAAGAGGAGGTTCAAGATTTTAAAGCACAAAAGAAAAAAAGCTCTATTTAACTAGGGAATTGTAATAATTGAGATACTATTATTTGTATATTGTGTTGAAAGCAGAAATGGCTAAGATGTGGTTTGGAGGAATATATGGGGGAAATTATTTGGTTTATTATTATTGGTAAATATAATTAATTGATTTGTAAGAAATTGGATTGCATGGAAATAATTGGAATATTCATGTTCATATTGATTAATATACAAAAAAGATAGTTATATAACTAATTGATTTATATTAAAATGTTGAATTTGTATTAAACAACTGTATTACATAATTAACCAATGTGAGGATGGATATAAAAATAGATGACAATGGGAAGGGGTATAATATAGAATAGAAGGGAAAAATTGAATTTGATTAAGATTAGAGATGAGGATGAAGGGTAATATTGGTTTTTTACAAAAATAGATGAGGAATAAATATGGCAAAAAGAAAATATAGAAATTGTAAATTTAATTGAAATGACTAAACACTGGTTAAATTTGTGAACCGGCCAAATACTCTGTTCAAAGAAAATACATTGTATGTTTGTATGTGTGTTTCTAATTATTGTTATTTATTCATATTTGTTCTCTTTTATTCTTTAAAGTTTAACAATTCATTCTTTATCTTAATATCTTTATATTTGTTTGGGGTTGGTTTTCTTCCCTTTCATCTTTTTTATTGTACAGCAATCTTTCTCCTCAAACCTACCAACTCTCTCTTTTCTTTCCTTCTTACTTTCTCTTCTCCCCCCTCTTCTTCTCCTTCCTACTTCCTCTTCCTTTCTCCTTCTCCTCCTCTCTTCCTCCCTCTCTTACCCTCACTCCTACTCTAATTTCCCTTCCCTTCCTTCATCCCTCTCTATTACTGTATCCTTTTATGCATATGGATTACTCAGAGGGCTGAAAAAGTTATTTTTGACTGGTCCTCGCACTTTTGACCAGTCCTCGAACTTACAACTGTTCTCACATTTTACGTTTTTTGCCCTATCTTATCACCATGGTGAAGAGAAGCAGTTGTGAAATGAGTGACATGATTATTAAGAATGCTGCACGGGCATAAATGTGAGGATGGTCATAAGTGTGAGGACCAGTCAAAAGTGCAAGGATCTGTCAGAAATGACTTTTTTCAGCCCTCTGAGTAGTCCCTATACACATAGCCATGGCCACCCGGTCACATGACCAGCTAGCCACGCCCACCCAGTCACATGACCTCCAAGCCATGCCCACATAATAAGCCACGCCCACAGAACCATTAGTAAAAAAATTTAGAACCCACCCTTGGTTGGGGGTCACCACAATATGAGGAACTGTATTAATGGGTCGCGGCATTAAGAAGGTTGAGAACCACTGCCTTAAACTGTCTTGAGTAGAAGCTCCTTCATGCCTCCAATCTGTGGGTTGGACTAAGAGGTAGGGTGTAAAGATAGAAAGAACAAGCAAACTTTGTCCTTGACTGATTCTGCATGAAATAATTCCTGTATTGCACATACCTCCAATAAAAAACATGAACATGTATGGCCATATGAAGCTTTGCTGAAGCAACTGACAATTTGTAACATATGCACTGATAATAAAAGCAGCAGTATACAGAATTCAGCTCTTTCTGCCCATTCAAATTGAACTTCTGTGTAGCACAGAACTAGAAACTTTCAAAAAAGAGTTACTTCTGCTCCCACCACCCCCCACACACACATACACAAAGATGTTTTGATGCTCTAAGCCAGTGGTTCTCAACCTTCCTAATGCCGCGACCCTTTAATACAGTTCCTCATGTTGTGGTGACCCCCAACCAGGGGTGGGTTCTAAATTTTTTTTACTACTGGTTCTGTGGGCGTGGCTTATTTTGTGGGTGTGGCTTGGAGGTCATGTGACTGGGTGGGCGTGGCTAGCTGGTCATGTGACAGGATGGCCATGGCTATGTGTATAGGGACTACTCAGAGGGCTGGAAAAAGTCATTTCTGAAGGTCCTCGCACTTTTGACTGGTCCTCACACTTACGACCATCCTCACATTTATGCCTGTGCAGCATTCTTAACAACCATGTCACTCATTTCACAACTGCTTCTCTTCAACATGGTATAAGATAGGGCAAAAAACGTAAAATGTGAGGACAGTCGTAAATTCGAGGATTGGTCAAAAGTGCGAGGACCAGTCAAAAATAACTTTTTCAGCCCTCTGAGTAGTCCCTGTGCACAAAAGGACTACCCAGAGGGCTGAAAAATGTGATTTCTGACAGGTCCTCGCACTTTTGACCGGTCTTCGCAGTTATGACTGGTCATCATTTATGCCCATTGTACCATTCTTAACAACTGTGTCACTCATTTCACAACTGCTTCTCTTCACCATGGTGACAAGATAGGGCAAAAACATAAATTGTGAGGACAGTCGTAAGTTCGAGGACTGGTCAAAAGTGCGAGGATCAGTCAAAAATAACCTTTTCAGCCCTCTGAGTAGTCCATATGCATAAAAGGATACAGCAATAGAGAGGGATGAAGGAAGGGAAGGGAAATTAGAGTAGGAGTGAAGGTAAGAGAGGGAGGAAGAGAGGAGGAGAAGGAGAAAGAAAGAGGAAGTAGGGAGAAGAAGAAGGGGGGGAAGAGAAAGTAAGAAAGAAAGAAAAGACAGAGGTGGTAGGTTTGAGGAGAAAGATTGCTGTACAATAAAAAAGATGAAAGGGAAGAAAGCCAACCCTAAACAAATATAAAGATATTAAGATAAAGAATGAATTGTTAAACTTTAAAGAATAAAAGAGAACAAATAGGAATAAATAGCAATAATTAGAAACACACATACAAACATACAACGTATTTTCTTTGAACAGAGTATTTGGCCGGTTCACAAATTTAAACAGTTGTAGAAGGTTAGCACCCACCCCTTTCCTAGCAGAATGAAATATTTTGGGAAATATTAAAAAGGCAGAATATTATATTTCCCTGGATGAGAAATGGAGAAGCATATTTTACAAAGCAGCTCCCACCTTCCTGCCCCCCACCCTTTGTTAATGGGCCAGAGGCAGAAAGTCAATCCTGTGTCAAAGGACATTTGCAACACAATAGCAACAGAAACTAACACAATGGGCCCCATCAAGCCATGTGATCCTGTCCACCATTAAACAATCTTTCCAAGCAGTCTCCATGTTTCCAATGTCTTTTCCCCCACTTTTTGGAACAGAACCCAGAAGGATATTTCTTCCAACACAGTATTTAGTCATTTCAATTAAATTTACAATTTCTATATTTCCTTTTTGCCATATTTATTCCTCATCTGTTTTTTAAAAAAACCAATATTACCCTTCATCCTCATCTCTAATCTTAATCAAATTCAATTTTTCCCTTCTATTCTATATTATACCCCTTCCCATTGTCATCTATTTTCATATCCATCCTCACATTGGTTAATTATGTAATACAGTTGTTTAATACAAATTCAACATTTTAATATAAATCAATTAGTTATATAACTATCTTTTTTGTATATTAATCAATATGAACATGAATATTCCAATTATTTCCATGCAATCCAATTTCTTACAAATCAATTAATTATATTTACCAATAATAATAAACCAAATAATTTCCCCCATATATTCCTCCAAACCACAACTTAACCGTTTCTGCTTTCAACACAATATACAATTAATAGTATCTCAATTATTACAATTCCCTAGTTAAATAGAGCTTTTTTTCTTTTGTGTTTTAAAATCTTGAACCTCCTCTTGCCCTAAATTTCCCATTGTTTGCAGTTTTGCACTTACCTTTTTTGGTGAGAAAAAAGAAAAAGAAATCTCTCTGCCTCATTTTGTCACGTTGCAACAAAGACCCTTCTTTAGTTTCAATTTCGGTTTCAGCATAGCTAGGGGGGAAAAAAATTACTCCAGGAATTTACCTCTTTGCAGCTAGCTCTTTGAAGCCCCGCGGCAAGAATTTAAAGTTTTTTTTTCCCTCTAGCCACCAGGTGGGACTCGGAGGCAGCAATAGATTGGGAGTGGGCGGGGTAAGCGAACGGCGACCGGGCGATCCAGCAGAGGCAGAGGGGGAGGGGGAGTGAAGGCATGGGGGGGCGAGAGAGGGCTTTGGCGACCCCTGGGAAATGGCCGTTCGACCCCCAAAGGGGTCGCGACCCCCAGGTTGAGAACCGCTGCTCTAAGCACTAAGTGTATGTATATAAGAAGCCTATGTAATATCTGACAAATGCCTCAGACTGCATCAGGAGAACACTATTGGTGAAGCATGCAAGATTGTAACCACAGCAAGAATTGTGTTGTGAGAAAAGAACACAACAATGAAAAGGAAAAGGGCTGCAAGAACTAAGGATGACTTTAAGTTGACATTGGGTTGTGGATATTATGAAGGCAATATCATGAAGTTACAGCACATTAAAACAGTTAACATGACATCTTTGTTCCACTGTTGAAGACACCTGAAGATGCACATCTTCCAAATGTCTTTGCAGAGGCCCTTCTAGAAAAGGTTGCACTCTGATGTCCCAAAGGTGCTTTTCAAACGGCAACTGCACTTTCTTGGTTTTTTATCTTGAAAACATTTTACTACTCATCTAAGAAACTTCTTTAGTTCAGTTCTTCAATTCCAAACTGAAGAAGCTTCTTGGATGAGAAGCAAAATGTTTTCAAAATAAAAACCAAGAAAGTCCAGGTGCCTTTTGAGACAATCATGACCTGGATGATTGAGAATCTCCAGAGATATTAAGCGCTGATGTTAGGAAATGTGAACTTAACAGATCTGGAGAACAGAGGGAATCATGCACCTGCTAAATTGTAGTAACGTAGAATTTATCTAGTTAGTAGCAGCAACTTCACGCAAACTCTTTCAATATCACTTCTCACGTGGAATAAGACAATTTCCAACTGTGACATTACCAAGTATGAAACTCACGCTTATGACCTTGGTTGACCTCCATTTCTACTGGCCCAATTGATGGGTCAGTAACCTATCTATTTATGCCAGTGTTATAGTTTCTGGGCTGCTCATTATCATGTCCTCCATTGTAGTCTTCACCTGCCTGTTTCATTTCTCCATCTAATTTTCTTGACAGTGGCAATAAAGTTCATTTGTAACAAGATGGGTTCTTCCTGCCCCCAAGGCTTCGAAAATCTCTGTGTCAGTGTGCATTTCCTTCCCTGTCTCAAAGTTTACATGTTGTAAGCCTGAAGTTAGTATTTTGAGGCTTTTTTAAAAAAATTGCTCAATGGCTTAGAAACCAAGATCTCAAAGTCCACCTATCTCACTAGATGTCTCTGTTGCTGTGTTTCCAATTGCAGACAAATAAAACTAATGAGGAAAATTCACCTTCATCTCCATTAAATAAAATTGCAAAAAGAAGAGTTGGATTTGCTTTATACTGCTTAGTAGATGAAGGGGCATGCTAAAATAATCCCGAGACAATGCTTACTCCAAATTTAGAGATTGCTGTCCAAAACTAAGGATCCTTAGAGAGTTTGATAATATTATTCCAATATTGTCCAAAAAGAGCAACCTAATGATGAATCACTTCAATTAGATTTTGTCAGTCAATACTGTGTAGGGCAGTGATGGCAAACCTGATTGCGCAGAAATGTTGTGCACGCACTCGTCAGTGCCAGGCTATGGAAAAGCTAAACTTCCAGGTTCTAGCACGCATGCACACCCAATGATCAGCTGGCCGGCACGCATGCGCACTCGGGAAAAGCCGAACTTCCGGGTTCTAGTGTGCATGTGCACCTGACAATCAGCTGGCCAGCACACATGCGCAAACCAGTTTTTGGCACTGCTGAGTACACTAAGGACAGCTGATCATCGCGTGCGCATGCGTGCCAGAAACCCGGAAGACAAACAGGCAAAGCCGCGTGTGCCGGGCGACATGGCTTCCCATGCCTCTTTGGGTACACATGCCATAGGTTCGCCATCACGAGTGTAGGGAAATTAGGTGAATTAGTGATTTGAAACCAGAGCAATAAAGGCAGGGTAGGGAATCAACCATGGGGGACATCAACATTCCTTATGGAAGTCCTTGATTTACAACCATTTGTTTAGCAACAATGTGAGGTTACAATGGCATTGAAAAAGGGACTTACAGCTGCTCCTCACACCTACAAATGTGGCAGCATTCCTGACATAATCAAATTTGGGTGTTTGGCAGCCAGTATGTATTTATGAGTCCCATAGGGTCATGTGATCACCATTTGTGACCTTTCAACCCAACTTCTGGTAAACAAAGTCAATGGGGGAAGCCATAATGATCATGTGATTCACTTAACAACCACAGTGATTTGTTTAACCATCAGGGAAAGGGATCATGAAACCAGGCGTGACTAACTTAACAACTGCCTTGCTTAACTATGGAAATTCTGGTCATCATTGCGGTTATAAGCCAAAGACTACCTGTACTACATCATTTTTTGTCTGCTCCAGAATATGTGGAATGTCTTCAACTCGGCAGTGGGGAAAAGCTTAAAGATCTGTAATTGGCAAAGAATTGGCATGCCGTAGTATAGAATGCTGAAATATCTATAACAACTTCTGTTCCAGTTTCTCTTTAATTTCTTTCTTTAAACAACTTTAAGAACTAAAACATAAGCTTGTTGTAAAGAGGAGATAATTTTATGATTCTCTGTACGGGAGTCTAATTCTTCTCTAGGTGGAGCTTCTCTCTCTCTCTCTCTCCCTCCCTCCCTCCCTCCCTCCTACCCCCCTCTCTCTCACACACACACACAGACTGACAATTGTCAGTCTATTCCAGTTTAGAAATGAGAAGATAATGGAGGTAAATGAGGGAGAACAAGCTGGCAAGGCAGAGGCCCATTACTAAAAGCCAGACCTGGACCTGCAATGAAGCTTGCCCTGCCTGGTTTATGCTGCTTCAGAAGGAGCCGGTTCATGGTTTGGGAGAGCTTGTGGACCTCAGCTTTTCACTGGTTGTGGTAAAACGTGTGCTTGCCCAATCACAGCTAGTATAGCAACGGTAAGCTTTCCTGAATGTTTGGACATAGCAAGAGTTATTCCTCTTTGGCTGCAATTGGTTAATCTGGAGTTATCTGTGAAAAGTGTTGAAAAGTTGCAATTACTGGAAAAATGTGTCTGCTGAAATTTATTGAGAGACAACTATTATTTCTCTCTCCACCTGCTCCTTTTAACCATTAATTTGGCTTTAATTATTCTGATAAACACTTTGGGAAGCATTGTTCAAGCATTGACCTCATCCTTCTCAATGTGGAGATCTGCACTGGCTACCAAATTGTCTTCCGGGCACAATTTGAGGTGCTGGTTTTGATCTTTAAGGGAATAAATCATTTAGGACCAGGTTATCTGCAAGACTGAGCTTAAATGGACTCCAGAGGATGGTAGAAGACAGGAAGGCCTGGAGGAACATTGTCCATGGGTGGGACACGACTTCGTAACTAACAACAACAATCTGCAAGACTGTTGTTTCCACTACGAACCTATCCAGTTACTTAGATCAATGGCTCCGGTAAGAAGGTCATCTTCAGAAGACCTGATCTGAATGGGGAAAGGCCCTTCTGAAGACAACCTTGTTGCCAGAAGCTTGACTATTGGATATGCAGGAGACCAACTTCTCCTGTATGGCTCCCAGACTATCGCATGTATTTTTCCAAGGATAGGGAAATAGTAAATGCATGAGTCTTTTGCTGAGTTAGTAATTCAATTACTAGATATGGTATGTATTTTGATGTTGATTTTAACTGTATTAATTTTGTTTTACTTTATGCCTCAGAGACCTTAAATGTGGGAATAAACCAAGAAGCGGGTCTATTAATGCAGTAAAAAAAAAAAAATAGAAGTGACTTTATTCTGAATTTGATGGGTAATTGACTGACTCAGCTGTTCATGGTACACCAACCTTTCCATGCCTCTGCAAAATAATGCTGTCGATTAAGCTGCCTCTGCCAATAGAAAATTATAAAGGGGGCAGTGATTATGACTGGCTGACCTTCAAGTCAGATGTTAACAGCTTTAGACAAGTGTGGGAGTTTTACACCCGTATCTGCAGAAAAATCTGATGTTTAGTGCCCTAACTGTGAACAGGTCATCCTTAAAACTCTGAACATCCTAGGGAAAAAAGAAAAAAAAAAGAGGTGGGGAGGGGAGGGCCTGGGGGAATTGTGCAGGTCTTAATCCTTCTGCCATTCTGCATATTCATGGAACATTGTCATAACACATCAGGCAGTTCAGTGGGACAAAAGATCTGTCGGCACCCCCCTCCCCATTCCTCTGATGAGCCACGAGACAAATGCTGAGTAAACACTTGGAAACCATTCACTGAGCCATTCTCATCTGGATGAGAAAGACCTGGCTCTTTCTTGCAGACCCAGAGCTGCTCAACTTAATAAAGTACGGGCCATGGCTTGTGAAAAGAGTGGCCTACGAATGATGAAAACATGGATTATCTCATTGCGCTCTCCTTGTAGCCAGCAGGGCTTGCATTTGAAGTGCACTTGGTCTGACATGCAATTACACACACACACACACATCCCAAAAAGGAGGGGCAGCTGGCTGGAATGGCAGCAGTGACAGGGTGGGACTGCATTTGGAGAATGTAGCAATGGTGCCTGCAGTTTCTCCCCTGAAACCTATCTACTCCTTTCTGGCACCAAATTATTATCAAGGTTCTAATAAGTATTTTGGCAAACATTGATTGAAGACATCTTCCTCAGTAACAGAATAAAAGAGTTGGAAGGGACCTTGGAGGTCTTCTAGTCCAATCCTCAAGCAGGAGACCTTATACCACTCCAGACAAGTGGTTGTTTAGTAAATTGTTAAAAACCTCCAGTGATCTCCAATTGTTGCCAAAACTTTTTAACTTTATCACATTTGTACCACATATGTTCATAAGTCCCTAATTCCATATCACATCTCCAACATTGTTTACTAATTTTGTTATCCATCAATGACAATCTTAATGGAGTCAGATACCATTTCCAAACAACCTTATAATTATGCTCTTTAATCCTTACACATAAAGTCTTCATAATTCTACTCTTCCAATTCACATTCCAATCTAAATCTGATATTTTAATATTAAGTTCTTTTCCCCAATTCATCTTCATCACCCTTTGTGGTTTTCCATCAAAATTTATAATCTTATATATCTTACTAACGAGTCCCTTTAGCCTAATTTCATCTTTCATAATTTGGAATACTAAATGTTCAAATTCAGTTTTACTTCTACTTATCGAATAATTGTCCCTTACTTTCTTAGTCCATTTTTCTATCTGTATTTTTTCAAACCAGCCTAAACCCAATTTTTCAATGATTTCTTTTTTCCTCCTTTCATTTTCTGAAGTTTTTAACCAATCTATTATAATTTGTATATTTTCATCTTCCATTACCCTATCACGACTTATATTAGTTTTAATCGGCCAATTTTCAATTGTCTTCCCTAAGAAAATTATATCTGGAATTAAAATTTTAACAAATTTATTCCAAATTTTACTCAATCCCTTTAACCAATAGCTATTAATTACACATTTTGATTTTGCTTTATCTAGAAACCATGTTTGAACCATATTTGAAATGATGGGGAAAGCAATAATATTGAGACCAGAAACTATATTACTGTTGATAATTAAGGAAATAGAACCAACAAAATATGAGAAAGAATTGATTAGAATTATGATTATAATGGGTAGAATTATAATAGCCAGATATTGGAAATTAGATGTGAATTTTAGAATAGAAGAATGGTATTGTGAAATATGGAAATTAGCTTTAAACGATAAAATGACATGCAATATTAAAATTAGAAATGGTGACTATAAAGAAGATATTTTCTGGAAAATTTGGAAACCATTCGTGGACTATGCGCTGGGAAAATTGGCTGCTTCGGTACCTGTACCCCGAGAACGTGGATTTTGGCGATCATGAGGATATATCCAAAGAACCAAATCTTCATTTCTTATGTATAGCACAGGGTGAAGTATTGTATAAGTTGTTTGTAATGTTATTTAATAATAAAAATTATTTTTAAAAAAATAAACAAAAAAAAAGCCTCCAGTGATGGGGCACCTACAACTTCTGAAGGCAAGCCATTCCTTTGGTTAATTGCTCTCACTGTTAGGAAATTTGTTCTTGCTGTTAGGAAATGTTAGTAAATTTTTGCAAATAAGAAGTGACAAATAGTAATAGTGGTAGACACTCCCTAACTTACAGAGTTACTTACATTCGCTAAGTCGCAGAGTGTCTTGCAATATTTCATTGTGTTTTGTTTTGTTTTGTTTTGTTTTGTTTTGTTTTGTTTTGTTTTGTTTTGTTTTGTTTTGTTTTGTTTTGTTTTGTTTATTTATTTATTTATTTATTTATTTATTTATTAGTTCGATTTATATGCCGCCCTTCTCCAGAGACTCAGGGCGGCTTACAATGGGTTCAGCAATAGCCTTCATACTTTTGTATATACCTGCTTAGTAGGGCTTTCGGCCCCTCCTAAGTGGTGTTCTTTTTTTATACAAAGTCAGCTTATTGCCCCCACAATCTGGGTCCTCATTTTACCTACCTTGGAAGGATGGAAGGCTGAGTCAACCTTGAGCCTGGTGAGATTTGAACTCGCAGTAATTCCAGGCAGCTGGCAGCTAAGTGTTATTTAACCAGCACTTTAGCTGCTCCACCAAGGCTCCTTACCTTTTGCTTTCAATGTACGAAGGAGAAACTGAAGATGATTGATAGTGAATCCAAGCTACTTGGCACATTTTCACCATTTGGACTCAGGACATTTTAATCCAAACTCAACTCTCTTATTATTACTCCAACTATAGCTATGCATCACATATATTTCTCCTTTGCAGAACTTTCTTCCTGATAAGTCTTTGGCACACAATGGGCAAGCATATGATACTTAAGTATATAACTGGGTCTACAAAGGCTCTGTTTTTATATGTATGTGTGGACATGATTACCAAAAAGCAGATTAAGGAGAGCAAAGAATTCTGATGAAACATCTTGCTGTCTTCTAAAACTGCTTTTCATTATAAAGAACTCCACTGGATTTATATATCAAATAAAACCAGCTTTTTACAGGACAGTAGTTAAAGCCACTTAACCAAGATCAAAAAGGTTATTTTGCACATCCCAATAGCAGCAACATTTCTGTCTCTCTTTCATAAGGCATCTTCTTGCCATATCAGGAAAAAAAAAAGCAACTCAGGAAGTAGGCATAATCTGTGAAATACTAAATTAGTATTCAGACTCTGTAAAATACTAAAATTGCAGCTCCCGGTTATCACAGCTATCAATTGCATTAGCAGCCATTGTTGTTTGCTCAAGAGAACCAAAGTTTTCTTAAATTCAATTGTTTAACATTGAAGGAAAATAACATTGAAGTGGACGAAGCAGCATTAAATACACAGTGCTTAGACCATGCTATGTTTTCTAAGGCTACTTCGAGCTGACATAATAATATTTATTTTTCTTAAATAAATATTGAAGTGGTACACTTCTTAATTAATTGGCATGATAAAAGACAAAGAAAGCAAGGATCTCCTAGAGAAAGAAGAGCTAACTCAAATATACAGAAGAACCGTATAAAAAAGATTCCCTAAATTGGCAATATGTATGCAGACTTGATTATAGAACTAAAAGTAGACTTTCAAAGAAATAAAGTTAAATGGGCTCTAAAAATATTGCTTAAATTGTGGGAGCTGAAGTGTTTAAAATCTTCAAAAGGATAGTGTGAGAAATACTTGAGATTTACAACTGATCTGAATCATATCCTGTCTATTCCAGTGACAAAAAAGGGCAGTGCTAAAAAAAAAAAACCCTCTCAAATAGCAACATTTACCTCATAGGCTAGTAAGATAATGGTTACTTGATTCTGCAATCCAGATTTCAAGAATTCAGTGAACAAGATTTGCCAAATATTCAAGCTGAAGCTATCATAGGTAGAAGAGATTGAGATACATTCGTTAACATCCATGGAAAATGGAAAAGGCAAAACAGTTCTCAAAAGTTGTCTATTTTATACCTTTGCTGATTTTATTCACTTAAAAAATGAGAAATTGGAGGAACAGTTGCTGACTAATTATGTCCATGAGATCCGAAGAGCTAGAAGCAATTGAATGAGGGCCAGTCATTTCTGCCATCTCTATCATCCTGTGAGCTTTTTGGGTGGTAGGCAAGTGACTTTTTTCTTGGGATTTGGGAGCTGAAGGGCCACTTTCCAGTCACAGGAATCCTGGAAACAGCCTAGTTTGGGTTGCTCTGTAGCATTCAGCCAGTCTAAAGGGTCAATTATAGCTGTTCCATCAGTGTTCTAAGACCCAACACCATCCTAGGACAAACAGGATAGCCAGAGTTGGATCCTCTATAACAGGGTTCCAAGGTAGCTTTTTTTTTTTTTTTTTTTAACTTCAAGCCTTCTCACTTACAGTACAATTCTTTTCTTTTGGCTTCTCTGGAAAAAGCATCTCTTGCTACTCAAACTGGTATCAGACTTATTCCTTTCTGGCATAACATTTCTCTATATTTAGTAATATATACAGTAGCAGGTTTGCTCTTGCCAGGATTGCTTATTGTCCAAAGCTTGCTATTAATGCATCATGGCCTGTAAAAAGAGCAATAATAGGCTTTATGATCCCTCTAGTTTGGACTGAGAGGGAACACATATTTAAAGCCTGGAGTTATGACTGGCTCCTTTTATCCGATATATAGTCTCCACTGTTATGATCATCTCCTCCCTTTCCTCCTCCTCCTCCTCCTCCTCCTCCTCCTCCTCTTCCTCCTCCTCCTTCTTAATGGCCAATCATGTCGCTCTTACCAATCTATATATATGAAAGCAAAAACCACTCATGCTGTAATCATGAAATCTCCAGAACCGTAAAGCCTACAAACTTGAAATTTGCCACATATATTCCTCTTGGCTTCTAGGTGCTCACTAAGAAAGGATTTTTCGAAATGATCATCAGAACATTAGTATTTCCTATATTATGATTAACACGCTCTGATGCTAAAGAGTTCTACTTCCCCTCCGCACCTGAAAAGAAATTTGTTCCAAATGCAAAACACAGGCAGAGGAGAGGAGTTTCACTTTCAGTTTTACTTTCACAGCAGCAACCAGGGGTTAGGATAGGGGAGGTTTCTGTGGGGCAAGCCTGAGGGAGAGAAGGGCATAGGATAGGGGAGGCTTCTGTAGGGCAAGGCTGAGGGAGAGGGGATAGGATAGGGTAGGCTTCTGTGGGGCAAGGCTGAGGGAGAGAAGGGGATAGGCTAGGAGAGGCTTCTGTGGGGCAAGGTTGAGGGATAGGGGATAGGATAGGGGAGGCTTCTGTGCCTGAGGGAGAGAAGGGGATAGGATGGGGGGGGCTTCCATGGGGCAAGGCTGAGGGAGAGAAGGGGATAGGATAGGGGAGGCTTCTGTGGGGCAAGGCTGAGGGAGAGAAAGGGATAGGGTAGGGGAGGCTTCTGTGGGGCAAACCTGAGGGAGAGGAGGGGGTAGGATAGGGGAGGCTTCTGTGGGGTAAGGCTGAGGGAGAGAAGGGGATAGGATAAGGGAGGCTTCTGTGGGGCAAGGCTGAGGGAGAGAAGGGGATAGGATAGGGGAGGCTTCTGTGGGGCAAGCCTGAGGGAGAGAAGGGGATAGGATAGGAGAGGCTTCTGTGGGGCAGGGCTGAGGGAGAGAAGGGGATAGGATAGGAGAGGCTTCTGTGGGACAAGGCTGAAGGAGAGAAGGGGATAGGATAGGAGAGGCTTCTGTGGGGCAAGGCTGAGGGAGAGAAGGGGATAGGATAGGAGAGGCTTCTGTGGGGCAGGCTGAGGGAGAGAAGGGGATAGGATAGGATAGGATTCTGTGGGGCAAGGCTGAGGGAGAGAAGGGGAGAGGAGAGGCCAATCATAATTATTCATTAATTTTCAAGCTGTAAGTGTCGATTTATCAAGCCCAATCACATAGTTTTGTAGCGAAGCACAGGTATCCAGCTAGTCTGGAATATAGTCTTGAGTCTTAAGATGAAGTCTGCCCTGCCCAATGCTTGCTGCTAAAACTTGGCACCTCTTGCAATAACTCCTGGTATATTTTTCCACGGGACAGTTGTAGCCTTGCTCTTCACGAATAGGCTCCAAACTCGCCCTTCATCTTCCCATTCCTGACAACAGTGTGGAAGAGAATAGGCAGAGAGCAATCAACAGTTGCAAGCATAGGAAGGTGAACATAGAATACCCCAAAGGAGTAAGAGGAGTAAGAGTAAAATGAATTTCTTTATAGCTATCTCTTTGAACTTTCAGGAACAGAGATTCAGAACAAATACAACCTCCAGCTGAAGGTTCAGACTGTGAAACCACACTTCAAACTATAATTTCAGCTAAACAAGGTGGATTGACCACAGCAAATCAAACTCAATGTTCTTTGTATGTTCTCCATCAAGTCTCACTGCCACCTCAGCTAAGGAGGTTTAGGTAGCCCTTTTGCCTTCCAGCTGACATTCTTTTGAAGGAGTGGCACAGGGTCTAATTGGGGGATGAATTCTTCCAAGACTTCCATTCTTTGAGGAGTTTTATAGGCCTGAGCAGAAAGTCCAATAGCAGAATTACTTTGTCGTTTTGCTCCCAATAGCTATCCTAGCAAAAGTAATATTTCGCAGTTCCTCAACAGGCAAACTGAAAACAATTCAGACAGTTTCAAAATCTCTGTTAATATTTTTTTTAAGCAATTTAATACTGCTATCTTTAATGTCCCATTAGTCTGTGACGGATGTGAGTCGATCTGAGCATTCTTCTCAAGGGCCCATAACTGAGACCAAATGGGTATTTTCATCCCTCAACTCGAGTTGGATTCTGATACCTCGGTAAACATTTGCAGCATGAGATTTAATAGCCATAGGCATGCCTGCTGTTTCTCAGGTGGCTCTTAAATAAACAAGGTCAGCTAATCTCAAACGCTAAATTCAAAAACTGTCAGTCAACCCAGGAGGTCTTGTTACAGGGTCAGCTATGTTCTAAAAACTTTCAAGGTTGCGTTTGACATGTCAGTCTTTTGACATACAACAAAGCATTGTTTTTCATGTCAGTGTCAAATATCTAACATTAGGGATTAGTAGCCAGGAACCATAATATGTTTGTTTTTTTGTTATTCCTTATGTCTTACCAAAAAATAAATAAGAAGGCATGATATAATTCATCTTATTATTTACACAGTAATGCAAAAGCATATATTCTGATTATAAATTGTCCAGCAACATATAAATTCTACCTAGAAACAAATGTGTAAGTATAATCTATAAAGTTATATTTAAACATAACTCTTACTGAATTCAGCAGATCATTTATTCCCAATAAGAAGTATGAAGAATTAGAATCTTATAATTCTTGACTCCTTCCCCTCTTAATTATAATCATTTAGGGCCATTTGGAAACTTCTAGAGGTGAATTAATTTGAAGGAATTTGATACCCCTTTCAATTGAATGTTCAGATTTATATAATATGCCAAATTGAATCAGGGGATTCAATAGCAATATGCAATCTATTTTTTAATTCCCCCCCCCCCCAGTTTCAGATAGTGCTTCATTTTTGTTTCCATATATTGACAAGGTTGTGTGTGTGTGGGGGGTCAACTCTGTCAATTCTGTGATGTTCTGATAATTTAAATGAGTACTTGGCCAATTCTCATTCACAAAACCAATTATTAGAGGACTTGGAAGCATGTTACTCTGCTATTTGTCCCTTGCTCTTCTACTAGTCTGTTTAGGCAGGTTCAGAGAGAAACACACATATGCAGAATGAAAGCAGTTTCATTGTTGCTCTTTTATGACCTGATTGTATCTCTGTGTGTGTTTATGTGCCCATATACATGGGATCTCCTGCTACCCTCAAATCCATATGATCTTCTGCCCTTAAATACTTCCTTAGCTATTTATATAACCTATAAGCACAGTCCCTGTTAATCTTTGTGTTCAATCTGTCTGCAGTTCCTCAACTCTTTCAAAACTTTCTTTCATGCTCCTCATTCCCACAAGTCTTACCTTGCTAATATTATTCATCTGGTGATACTGAGTTTGGATTATCATTTTTGTCATAGCCCACTTAGAACTTTGTTGTTAGAAAATCACCCAAACGCATCAGAATTGTTAATGGCAGTGTATGGGAAAGATTAACTTCTAATATTTAAAAAATGGTAAATCATTGTATATATATATATGTACATGTATGTATATGTGTATATGTATATGTATGTATGTATATATGTATACATACACACACATACACACACATATACATACATGTACATATATATAATAATAAGGGCCTGTACATAATAAGGGCCTGGTGGCTCAGCAGACTAAAAGCATTGTGATTAACACCAGCTGTCTGCAATTACTGTAAGTTCGAATCTCAGGCTCAAGGCTCAAGGTTGACTCAGCCTTCCATCCTTTCTAAGGTAGGTAAAATGAGGACCCAGTTTGTGGAGGCAATAAGCTGACTTTGTATAAATATACAAAAGTATGAAGGCTATTGCTTAATGCATTGTAAGCCGCCCTTAGTCTCGGAGAAGGGCGGCATATAAATCAAATTATATATATATATATATATATATATATATATATATATATATATATATATATATATATATATATACACACACACACACGCACACACATGCACACACACACACACACAATGATTTACCATTTTTTAAGTATATATATTTGCATAGCTAGCATTGTTTCTCCAATAGGAATGGAGATATCTTCTTTTACCAATATATGACAAATGTATGCAATAAGGTGGATTCCAACACCCCATTTCCATCAGTGGAATGTTTTCCATCACCAATTAGAAAATGAGAAAAAGAATAATTCTGCCTCAGTCATCCGTGCACCCTTAAAATCTGCTCTGAAAATGTTCAAAAGCAGCTATAGAGGGTGCCTAGGTGGACAGCAGGAATGATTTTGCCACAGTAAAGTATTTCTATTTCTTAAATGAAAGAAAACTAATGGTCCCATCTTTTTGAAAACAGATCTGCCATTTTAGAATTTCCTACATTTTGGTTTTTAAAATCAGAAATACTTTTCTGCAAATATTTATTTTGAAATGGCTTCTAAAATAATTAAATCATTCCTTTTAATTTGTATCTGGTACATTTGACAACTTTCTGAAGGGCTAGCTCTCTAATATGCCATATTTTTTCTATATATCATAAAAGCATTTATTCCAAACAATGAGTCTATCTGTATCAGAGTTTTCCTAGCTGTGTGATGAGCTTCCCTTGGGAAGGTACAGGCAGAATCCAGGAGGAGGTGTGAAGAACCTTATTTTCCAAGTTTCATTTGTATTGTTTTCATTGTTCATTTGTGTTTATTTTGGAGTTTGAGTTTTTAGGGGAGGTGTGTACATTGAGATTATTCTAAAGGGAGGTATGATGACAAAAATTTAGGAACCCCTGATCTACATGGAATGATGTATTTAGATACCAACAGTGCAGCTGAAATCCAAACCATTAATTATTCCACAGATGAAATACCTGGAAATTAGGAATGTTCACACAAATATACAGTACATACAAACAACTTCTGTAGAACTCAGTTTGATATCTACATCATATTTTGAATATCCTGTTTTAGCCCGCAAAGATAAGAAACAGCAGTCATGAACTAGGTGTCCTTCCACAATTGAACAATGGGCCCGTCAATCATTATTGGTTATAACATTATGATTGGGACTACCCGTGTTCCATCAACTTCATGATTGAACAGAGCTTTGTTGAGGCTCTATTTCAAAAGTATCCAAGGCTCAAAAAAGAAACGCTTTTATCTTTAATTGGCTGAAATGATTGACTTCACCCTTAAGGTGGATACTAGATGTTGCAAAAAGAATGTTAACAGCCTATATGGAACTTCTAGGTGACACTTTTTATACTGCTAAATTAGATTTTATTCATCCTATCCTCAAGGCACAAAAAACTACACAGAATTATAAGATTAAGTTGAAGACAGATGAACCTGGAAAAGCCTGTCTATATGGCCACTAAATGCTAACACCAATACATTATCATTGTAACAAACTATAGTATATAACAAAAGAAATGAAAATACTATAACAAATAATATTTTATAGCGTAGACATGTGTTCTGTTATTGTTTTTTCTGTAAGGGCAGTTTATTATTTGCTAAACTGGTACTGTCATTGGAGATTTCCTTTCAATGCAGGCTTACAATGTAATTTTTATATAAACCGATCAACAATATCAAAGGAAGTTGAAATTAAAAATTAAACCAGTAAAAGGTAAAGCCAAAAATCAAACAAAATAGTCCTCCACAAGTGTGCAGAGGGAAAGGCTCAGAGAGATACATTGTCAGTATCTAGCTTATTCTGAAACTCAGAAGACTCACTTCGTTTTATTCTGCTTTTTCTCCTCAAAAATGCTGTTCTTCACAAATTTGGCTAGGCACAATCATGGCAAGCAGCAGTCCTGGGCGAACAGTGAAAGGAGAAGAATCTGACAGTGAATGTGACCTGAATGCACAACCTCCTCCCCCTCCTCTCCCTCCTGCCATCTTTTATTAAAAGAGACAACAAGTATTGAGGAAGACTTAAAAGATTCTGGGATGTGATGACAGCTTTTATTCGGGAGAAGAAAGAAGCAAGGTGATGGGATTTGGGTCCAGACTAAATCTTCAGGGCAGATAAGTCTTCAGTATAAACCAATAAGGCCAGAAATAGAGAGCAGCTCATTTTAGAATAATAAAAAGCTTTTGACTTTATTAGACTTTTATGGCATCTTTCTCCCCAGAGACATGAGGAGTGCACTTGGATTTCTTCCTTTATGGAATTTGGCTTGCAGCAGCTTGTGACACCACGCCTGAGAGACAGTATCAGTTCTGCACACCAAGGACAAATTTTTGGTTCCATACTCCCCACCTAGCCCCACCCTACCTTTAAACATGCACTCTTTAAATCTTGGCAGAACATTGCTGAACTCCTAGCACATCTCAGAGGCTGTGTTTCATGCTTACCATGTTATGTCAAACAATTTTCCTTCAGAGAAATAGGTACTGATAAAATTAATATTTAGCCTCTCCTTCAGACAGTTCCAGAGATCAAATCAGAAATACTGCAAAATAACTTGCCATTTTAAAATACATCAACGGAGGTACAGAAAGTGCAGCTGGATCATGGCCACATCTCTGAGAATCATGATTCCAGAGGGTTTTCTGGTACCTGAGAGCCACAACTGGATTAGAGGAAAAGGAAAGCCAGAGGCAAAAGCCTTAATGATAACACTTTGTGCCAATGTCTCAATTACCAAACATAGCGAGAATCCCAGAGCCTTAGTGACATAGACTAGACTACTAGTATTTCTGGAGATAGATAATGAGTACATATTAATGTTCACAGTTTACAGCACAGGCAAGAAATTTGCCAATGAAGTGGCAGATTGTCTGTTAGACACTAAACTATAGCAATTCCTATGATGAATGTTTTTCGCACTGCATTTATGGTTGCCTGATGCAACTTACATCTTCAAATGTTGCAATTCATTTCTGAAAGTGCAGACTGGTGTCCATAGGATGACTGTTTAAAATGTAATGATTATACATGCTATACGGTTCAGCTACCGGGTCCAGTTGGAGATTTCAACTCTCACCATTCATCATCTGGATGCAGCCAATTTACATCAAAGCATTTCATTTTATCAAAGAGGCATCCAATCCCAGAAATGTAACACATTTCTTGCTTATTAAGTTCCTGTTTAAAATTATATTACTTTTATGGGATAGTGAGCATTAACATGTTATTTCCATGGGACATGAGCACTAAGAACAAAGTTTTTCATTTATCAGTTTAGTCCTTTCAATCCAAAGCAAGTACTCCTCCTTGTGGCCAACTGCAGCAAGGAGAGAGCACCTACGTTTTAATCAAGTTTGCAATATTCATGCCTTTTTTAAAATGACAGCGTGCTGTTCTACAAACTAATATTCTTTTCCTACAAGACTGTCATAGAGGAAAAGGAGTGATTTCTCTTTTCTTAGAAATATTTTAGTATACTTTCCTTAAAATGTTTGTTGACTAATACCTAGAAATTGATTATGAGCCATCAAGTCATTTTCAACTACTAGTGACCATATAGGTAGACTTTCTCTGTGAAGATCTATCCCCTAATCTGTTCTTTCATGTGTCCTAATGGTGCACTCACTGCCACATAACTGAGTCCATCCACCTTACTGCTGCTTCTCTTTCTTCCACTTTTCCCAGCATTAGAGCTTTTTCAAGACAGCAGGGTCTTTGCACAATGTGTCTGAAATAGGATAGTTTTATGCCCTTAAAGATCAAAAACAGCAACTTAAATTGTGCCTGAAAGGCAATTGGTAGCCAATGCAGATCTGCACATTGAGAAGTGGCAACTTTGGCTTGATTTGTTTGAAAGGAACCTAAATATAAAAAGTTAAGGAAAAAAAAATACCCCGTCCCCAAATATTCAATTGTGTCTTCTTACACAGAAATTTTAAACTTTAAAAGTTCAATCACATCAAATGAGGAAACATACAAATTGTATGTTTTATACCCAATTATTTATTTAAAATTCGTTTCTCCTACCAGTACAGCATTAAACACATACATTGAATTTTTAAAAAAGGTATCATTTACATTGGTCAAATTATATCAAAAGTATAATTGAACAAAATCTTCAAGTTATGCAAAATTATTAGAATAAAACTGTCATAAGAATATTACCCTCCAGCCAATCTCAAACACTTCAATTTACAGAATAAATAAGCAATTTTGTTACAAAATTCCTCATCATTTACCATGCAGCAAAATATGTGGCAGAAAAATGTTGGTGTAGTAGCTGCCCTCAAACATCAGATTGCAAAATTCTACCTTGTCTTTGAGTATCACAAATACTCAATGCCCATATAACCGGTAAACACATGTACAAATAAATGGCACCTACATAATCTGCAAATTCAATCTTAAACGCATTTACACACATTGGTTTGTAGTACCCTATCTCAGAAAATGACATTTACACTCCACTGAAATAATGAGACTTCAAATACCTATGTCTTCCTGTGATCTGTATGAATCATTTCTGTTAAACCCAACCCAGGTGTTGGGTCTGGGCTGTCTATTAGTCTCTGTGATCCTCATATTGCAGCATCCCAATCAGTTTGGCAAAAGAGCCACTCCCCAAACACACAGGAAGTTTCCATTCTGTGGGTTGAATGACCACTTTTTGGGAGGCTTTTAGGTAATTCTTTTTCATTTCCTAGCAATCGTTTAAGCAAAAAGTATGACATCAGAAAGTATGCAATGTCTAAACTGAAACTTCCTTCTTGAAAACAGCAAATATGTATTTATTTTTAAGCAGTACAAAATAAAACTTCCTCATACAACTTCCTATATTTGGTACAAAACTATCAAGAAACTAAATGGGCCCTCTCATTCATATTTACACTTTCAGTTTGTGGGACTCTAAAAAACAACATGGCTTTTGGCAACAAGGAAAAAAGCATGCTTTCCAGAAAAAATGTGTTTGCTATTTGATTATTAGTTTTTTCCTAAAATTAAGATGCTTTCCTAACTTCAAGTCAGTTTCAATGTCGATATTTTAATGAGCCACTTCCAAGTCATATTTAAATGCTGTTCGAAATATTTTTTTAAATTATTTTAAACACACATATTTTAAGAGGCATATTTCATTACTATTATAAAATGGACTATAATAGCAGCTCTTAAAGCAAGATTCAAGCATTCTAGAAGAGTGTTCAAGGAAAAAGCTAGCCTTCTTTTTCAAAGATGTTCACCACTTTTCCAAAAACCTGAAAGAGATATTATGAAACAATGTTTGTATATAATATCAATAAGAACACAGGATACATTGTGAAAAATGAGCAGCATATCGAGAGTTTACAGAGGAATTCTATATTCAGTTCTTCAATTCTTCTAATCACTCTGCACATTACACTTAGTTTTCTATTACACAGTAGTACACCGGCATAACAACAGCATAAGATGGTTGGGCATAACTTTCAGAGCAAAGTTAAAGCAATGGGGGGTTTAATTTGGAAGCCCTGTTCCAACTTGTTCAAATAAAGAAAAATTGATTGCCGATGTTGCACATTATATTGCACATTGGCTAAAGAAATGCATTTCATGAAGTGTTTATTAAAATAAAATAATGCATTCAACTTCCATAGCAGTTTTGTATTTTAAAAACACTTTATTTCTTCTTTTTTAAAAATTGTTAATGTGAAGAGGAGACACTTTATAGAAGCATGTTTTTATTTACTATGTTTCTGTAAGCCAATAACTGAAATTCTCTGGTCAGATTTAAAAATACACATACAGCCAGTTGGGTATAGTGTTAAAGGAACCAGAGTAGAACTTGGAGACTGTGAATTCTAATCCTGTCTTAGGCACAAAGTCTGCTGGATATCTTTGGACCAGTCACTATCTCTCAGCCCTAGAAAGCAGGCAGTGGCAAAGCTGTTCTGAAAATGTTGCCAAGAAAACTTTCAGATTGAGTCAAAATCAAAGAAAAAAGTGGGCTTTAACATTTTTTTAAAGGCATAAATATAGGTGAAATAAAACTTACTGGTAAATTAGCTTTTTATTCATCAATATTTGCATCTGTCAATCACAGAGAGATAGAATCTCCATCTTCACCCTTATTAATTGTCTGCTCTATTAATAATTTGTTCATCATTTTGGAATTTAGTCTATAAAAAGCTATGCTTTTTTGAATCAGATACTGTGAACTCTTTCCAACTGTTAGCTATGGAGTAATATACTAAAGCTCTTTGATTAGATATCAGGAGCAATTTGTCCTTCTCCTGTATATCATCATTTACAGTGAACTCATTTTCAGCAATGGTGGTGAATTCCACACATCTGAAGGCTACCTGGGTTGGGGAAAATACTATACATACTTTTATTCTTTGACATATTTGTGTGCTTAATGAAGATTTCAATACCTGTGTTTTAAAAGCATACTTTTTGCTGCTTTAAATTGCTGTTTTTTACTATGAATATATTATCTTGTTCATGTATAAAAGCCTCAAGAAATATTGCACAACATACTGAATTTTTAATAACTTATGCCACCTTAAATCAATGATCTCAAAACAGAATATATTGTTGTATCAACAGGATCTTTTTAAGACTGACAAAAATTAATTGGATTTTACTTGATATACAAGAGAAGCAGGTATTTGAAAAATACAAAACCCCAGAAGCAATTACATATAAAGTATTAAACAATTTAATCCCAAACTTTTTGTTTTTGCAACTTACTTCATCAACAGATTTGGAGGCATCCACTTTCCTAACTTTTCCCATTGTCTCATAGAGGTCTATTATGGGCTTAGTAGACTCAAGATACGTATGAAGTCTAAGATAAAAATAAATAAAACAAGAAATCATTTAACTGAAAAACATTGAAAACCCAAAACAGTAAAATTCTGAATGCACACTGTACCTTTTCTCCAAACTTTCCCTGTTATCATCACTTCTGCCACTGCTTTTTCCTCTTTCAAGACAACGATTAATACATATCTTTAAAAAGAGTAAAAACAGAGGTTAAAATTCTATATTAAACATTTTACAAGCAGAAACTTAAATCTGACATGTGAGATTAATTGCCTAATAGTTTATGCAGAGTATCCTATTTGATGTTCTACACATCAAATCTACACAACAACAACAAATACTGTCCATATTCTTCTGTAATGCCAATTCTACAGGGTCATTTGTCATCAGTTTATTACTCCTTTATTTAAATTTGTGGCGCACTCAGATAGTGCACTGTTAGTGCAGATAGTGTATTTGCACTGTTAAATAATTACAGTAATTTTTCTCTGTCTAAAAGCAGCAAAATGTTGCCACACTATGTGTAAACTTCACCCACAAATGGTTGATAATAGTTCTTGTTTTTAAGGGATAGTTTTGTGTTCTTCATTTTATTGATCGTATTGTTATTGATCAATCAAAATAAATTTCTATTTGTTTACTTTAAAAACTATCACTGTGATAAAAACTGAGGCTTTATTACCAGGTATTTTAATCATGATGTGCATTTACTTTGGATAAAGCCAAACTAAAACTGTTTGGAACTTTAAACCTTCTCTGAAACAGTGTAAATTATCTCCTCTCAAAAACATTGATCTATTGTGAATAATATACTCAGATAGCATGCAGTGAATAAATATGGACATACTCCTCACAAAAAAAAAGGAATGTCAAATGGAGAGAAACACAAAATGTATACAGAGTTAACAAATCTTGTCTTGTGATTTAGGTTTGATTGAGAAAGATGATGGCTATCTTGGGTTTGTGAATCACATTGCAAATTGCCTCTGCTTTGTTTATCAATCATACCAGGCACAAGAGTAAAAATTAGCAAATTGTCAACATTTACCAGTCAGCAGCTCATTTATAGTTAGGCAGAAATTGTGAACAATTCTGAATTATGTACAAGGATGGCTGCTATATTATATAAGATTCATATCCAAATAAAGGAAATTGTAAAGAATAAAATGAAGCAATCAAAGAAAAAGGCAAAATGGAACTATAAACATTTTTTTTTGCCATAATACCACAGTATTTCAAATTTAGAACTGACTTCTTTATACTATTATTTGATGCAAAAAGATATCTCTTTTACAACTCCGGTACAGTAATAACTCCAGGAAAGAATAACATTTTTCAGCTTGCCAAATAATTACATAGACATCCTGGGGAAAAATACAAGATGTTTAAATATTAACTAACTTAAACCCTGATATGCAATATGTAAGAGAGAAACCTAATAATCTTTATTTGTTCTGTATAAAAGGAAATGTATTAATGTTACCTCATTATCACAGTCAAAAAAGAGAACAAAAGAGACATCTACTTTTCCATCCATTGTTTTATTCCAGCCCTGAAGATTATCTTCATTTCTGGGAAATCCATCAATTAGGAATTTATTCCTCTGAGTGTTAGCTGCCATAGTTTCATCCATAGCCTAGAGAACAATAGCTCAGATTAAAACATGACATGAAACAATAATATATGCAACCAATAAAACAGTTCTAATTGGAAACCTTATTTTATTTTTGACACACCCAAATAAAATACAATGTTCTTGCAATCATAATGTTTTAATATCTGAACACACACATATATACCGGAACTTTTGTAAAAAAAACCCAACCCAACTGAATTAATTTCCACTATTTAATTATCAAAGAATCTGAAGAGTCTGTCAATAAATTATCATATCATGATGAAAATAACCCACTCGCCATTGTATCCAGTGCCACATGAACAGATTTCTTCATAGACAACAGATCATGTTTTCATTCAGTTTCATTAATCCATGCCTTGTGGAGCTCCTTACTGTTTTCAAGGGGGTTGGAAAGTGAATGGGAAGAAGGAAGAGTCAATTTCATTGGTAGATAATGTGACCTCAATAGATATTTGGATCTAATCTTTTGAATTTCATTATTCTTTTAACAAATATACAAGTGTAGAATCAGTTTTCATGTTTACAAGGGGCAATTTGGGTTCAGAACCAATGATCTGCAGCAGGTGGTTACAAGCATTAGCAACACTTGTCAGGCTTTGTCAAAACTTTTTGAATATTGCTTTACTGTCTCTCCCGAACGTATTGATTATATCTTTATTTGGTTAGAAGATAAGAAGATAATCCTGTCCCTCACAATACTACAGCCTCCTCTGTCGTTTGGCATTTTTTTCATTTGAAGAAACTGGAAAGATTCAAAGGAGTTTACAAAACATAGCACACTTTGGGTCTATTTTAGGTCAAAGTATATCAGAGGAGATGCACATATCTCTGAAGTAGAATGCTTCAGTCCAGAATTTTGTCTGAAAAGAGATGTAACACATATCTGTGATGAAATGTAATAGGTTGGATTCTCAGGAGGAAGGGGTGCATTCCAGAGGAATATGAGGCAACTCAGTCCAGATATTTTGTGTGAAACCAAGAGGATGAAAACAGATTCTCCCTAATAGTTCTCAGAATATATGCTTGCTATAGATAGCAGAGTGCTTCAGTTTGGCGAGATTCTATCTATAAGTGTGGAACAATAAAGAACTCTGCTTGGAAGAATCACCACCTGTCTTTCTTGGTTCTTGGGCCTGACAATATCTAATGAAATTATTTTGAATGATTATCTATCCATGGATTTATTTATGTTCATAAAGAGAAAAGCATTATTTCATGAAAAGTGTATCTATCCATCTGTCAGATGGTGTGTAAAAATCCATCTGTCATATGTTATTTTACTATTAAAAGACAAATTAAAGTACATAAATATCTTTTGTTTTAGATTTATATGGGAAATAGAATTAAACTTACCCTCTTTAACAAGCTGATCGTTATGTCAACAGGTACAATCTTCCCATCCTTAATATAATTTTCAATTAGTTCTCCATACTGAGAGCCTGGTCTTTTTCTCTCATCTCTAAGGAGGTCACCCGCAGAAAGATGGGTATAGCCATATTTCTAAAGAAAAGAAACCATAATTAAGTTAAATCCACATAAAGTGTGGATTAGATAAATGTGCTTTCTTTACATGGTGGTAACAAAGAACTAGCTGTTCTCTCATATATTTGGGCCAGGAAATTAGGTGAGCTCTGCTGAGTGATTGGTTTTATTACTGTTCTTTTCAGTTATAAGTTGGAAATGATTTCTTTGACTTCAAACATTTGTTGTTTGGATAATTGATTTCATTTGATTTTAACTTTTGCATGCCACCCAAATTCATTGATATGAGATGGATTCATTTATATTAGAATATAAACTGAGAGCAAACCTCACTCCTTACTAGCATTGATGATTACCTAGTTTGAGTAATGAAACATCTGCAAGAAAACAATCAGAGAGCACCAAGGACCCCTCATTTCAACCCCAAGCTACAAATACTCTCCTTTATAGATTTCCTTTGAATATTTGGAAAATAATTTAAGCTATTTAGATGTTATACAATATAAGATAAAGGCAAATATAAAATGCAGACACCGGCACTTCCATCACATTTCTTTGAAAACAGAAAATTGAAATTCTTGATAAAAAACAAAAAAAAAATTAAATAAAGAATTTTGTGTATATATTAGTTCTTCAAATTTATGTATAAATTATACAATATACCAAAATATACCAAAGTTACAAGATACAAAGAATAGTATGGAGAAAAAATGGAAAGCCAGTTTTTCTTGTGGTTAACCTAGTGATTAAGGCACCAGGCTAAAAAACAGGAGACTGAGTTTTAATATGGCTTTAGTTATGAAAGCAAGTTGGGTGACCTGGAGCCAATCATTCTCACTGTGTGTGTGTGTGTGTGTGTGTGTGTGTGTGTACACATACACACCCACATACACAGAGAGAGAGAAAGAGAGAGAGAGAGAGAGAGGTAACAAACAAACAAATGGAAATAAAGCTAAAATACAATATAAGTGCAAATAACAATCTTCAAAGGTTTAAAGGAGAATTACTAAGCTACCGGATGAAATAAAATTCTAGAAAACTAAAATACAAATTTACTAAAATGTTAATCTAACAACAGAACCTAATGTCAGACCAATGTCAGAGATTCACAGTATTGTTTCAGATAACAAATATAAAATCAAATAAAAGGGAAGACCACATATTTTTTAAATCTTCCTGCACTTTGTAAGAAGGCACCATGTTCTTCTTTATCTTGTTACTATACCTGGCAAGAAATATTATAACTAAAAACTAGAGGAGTTAGGATATACTGTATAATTTGAATACCCTGAAAGCCAGCCCAGAATAGCACTAGCAATAGTACTGAGATTTATATATATTACTTCATAATGCTTTACAGCCCTCTCTAAGCAGTTTACAGAGTCAGTATATTGCAACCAACAATCTGGGTCCTCATTTTACAATGGTTTCTCAGTTCCAAACATTTTAAAAGGTTGATAAGTTACACAAAGCCTACTGCAGCCCTCAGATTGATGGAATATTATACTCCTGGTCTAGGCACGTCAAAGCTTTGAAGCTAATCTTATATTTTTGCATCATATTGTGTTTATTATTTAACAATAATTTGCAGAAAATTCACAATTGGCAGTATTTATATCACAAAGCCAAAAGATAATCCATTTATTAGATTTACAGTATATATTGTGCTTCCTCTAACTGAAGGCAGCATGCATAGAAATTTCTCCTCCATTTTTTTTCCTACAACAATCTTCTGAGATATGTTGGGCTGAGACTTAACTGGGTCAGTTACCCAGTTAAGTTTACATAACTCAAAGTGGACTTTATGATTAAGCAATCTGTGAATGAATGCAGTCTCACTTAATCTCTCTTGCAGAGATCATCAAAGACCTTTTCTCCCATGTTTTTTCCAATTAGGTAAATAGCTACATAGTACACCTTTCCTAAAGCTATGCCACTTTCATATTGCTAATAATGCCAGACATATTTATTTTCCCTTTATTGAAACATAGTCAGATATTTATTTATAGCATAGCATTTACTATCTCAATCCCAAAGAATTTTACCCTGTGTACAAATGTTATTAACATCTACTGCTTGCAATTACTGCAAGTTCAAATCTCACCAGGCTCAAGGTTGACTCAGCCTTCCATCCTTTCAAAGGTAGGTAAAATGAGGACCCAGATTGTGGGGGCAATAAACTGACTTTGTATAAATATACAAAAGTATGAAGGCTATTGCTTAATGCATTGTAAGCTGCCCTGAGTCTCCGGAGAAGGGCAGCATATAAATTAAAGCAAAATAAATAAATAAATAATAATTAAAGGTCATTTTCATGTGCCATTAGAAAATATTCAGATTTGCTTAGGTATTTGTCTAGTATCTTCTGGTTTCAAACTTGAATCTACATAAAACTATCAATCCAAATTTCCCCAAAAGTTTTTACTACAATTATTGGTTGGGGTACATTGTTGAGATTAAAAAATTCACACTTTGGCGAATTACTTTAGGTTTAGGGAGACTGATAGAAATCACTGCAGATAACAATATTTAGCCTTTCGTTTATTTTTCTGCCAACATGGCAATACCGTCTAACCAGGAAGGAAGGAAAAAAGTATGCAAGGTCGTAGCCAAGGCAAATCTCACGCAGAATAAGGATCGGAGTTTGATTTTTCCGGGCATTTCTGCGTTTCCTGAGTAATCTATTTGAACGTTACTATATACAAGCCTCCACTCAGGCTTGTATAAAAAGAGAATCATTTACAAAAGGAGAGAGAAATGCCCTATAAATAAGAATCGAAACGACAAAGATGAAGAGAATTTGTAAAAAGAAAAAAAAAATACCCGCACCAAGTTCGCCCCATTTACCTCACATTTCCCCAAGAGTTGAGTTTCTGAGTGTCCTGAATTATGCTTTTTTTTTTCTTTTCTTTTCTTTTTTTTTTTTTTTGTAGTCACCAAGCCCTGATAACAGTTGTGGAGCACCCGCTTTTGATAGCGTAACTGAACCCGTCAGATTTGGCACCATTTGGAATAAAGCATTGTAAGAATCTTCCGGACCTCCAACCATTAAAGAACTTCAGGCCCCATCATTCTTTGCGCTCCGACTAAGCAAGTTGCCGGCACTCTTCGAAATGCACCGTCTGCTAGAAATTGTAGTTCTTTCCCGACAGTAAGGAACAGAAACGAGCGGGGGGGGGGGAGTGGGAGGGAACGGACCACGAAGCGCTATTACCGTCCCTTACCTCCACAATGCGGGCACACTGGGTTCCCTTTCCGGCTCCAGGCCCGCCGAGAACGAACACAACGACCGGCTTCATGAGGAGCAGCAAGCGAGGTGAAAGGGAGGAAGCAGCGGCGAAAGCGTGGAGGCGAAGGAGCGAAGCAGTTACGCGACCGGCAGTTGCCCCAAAGAGACGACGACAAAACATACGCCGCCAAGAAAGAGGGAGGGAAACGGGGGGAAGGATCCGGCCACGACTACAGTCAAGCCGCCGACTCCTCCGGCTGAGCTGGCTTGTTAAAGTGTCACCAGGAAGCGAAAGCGCTTCCGGGTTCCCACCCTTTCCGTCGCTCTCGCTGGTGCGAAAGAGAGAGAGAGAGAGAGAGAGAGAGAGAGAGAGAGAGAGAGAGACGCTTTGAAAGAACAGCTTCGATTCACTTGATGAAATCTAAAGGAGGTTGGCTAATGTCGATGTCATTGAAAAACAACCCTTGTGTTGTAATACTACATGGTATATAATACGTCTTGTACTACCTCTAGTGCGAGGTATGGTTTTTGTGTTGTGGTTTTTTTTTAAATATTGTAAACCACCCAGAATCACCTGTCTGAAAGTTGGGCTGCCATATAAGCTTAGTACATACATAAATTTAATAAATAGTGTTTGTTAAAAACCTAGACAGTGAAGATGGCTAATTTTGCAGAGATGGCGAAGATTTCAGCATATCTAAAAGATCGGACACAAGAGACTTATGTATGGGAGTGGAAAAAGTGGATAGATTATGTGCAGAATAAATATCAAATTAGGAAATATCAGATAGCTTTTAACTGAATATATTATACAGGAATAGAATAACATTTTTGTGAAGATTTGAATAATATATAGGGAATGGAGGGGTTCAAGTTTTATAAAATGTGACTTTGATTTGGATCATATCTTGTGGAAGTCCTGGGGGGAGGGGGGCTAGGGGTTTGGGGGGGAAACTGGGGTGAAAATGTAATTGTAAAACTTTTCAATAATAATAATAAAAAAACCTAGACAGTGGATTTTTGCATGCTGCAATTTGGTCTCCCAAATGTTCAGTTCTGATTATTTCTTGGCAAAACAGCCCAATCCTATCTTACGATATGATGATTCAAAAGAAAGTGCCTCTAACTTTAATTCTATGGTCCAAATCTATTTGGCTTATTTGAGGGCATAAGAACACATCGAAATAGCAAAGGGATCCTTTAGCAGATATTTGGTACAATTTTTGGAAACTGCCATTTTTCAATTGGGTTCTCTATTCAGTACGTTGAAATAAATTTAAAACTATCATTGAGAAGTGAGCTGATTTTAGAGAAGTCAGTCAGTTGAGAGATGTAGATAAATGTAGCTCATAAATCTATGGAAATGTTCTAGTGCTGAATTTTAAAAGTATTTTTTATTTTAAAGTTCAAACAATAAGCCAGGTAAAGAAAATTGTAGTTGCCAAAACTTAAAATCAGTTAAGTAACCTCTCCATAGCCTAAAATTCATAGTTTGTAATTAAGAAATTATTTGTTCAATATGGCCAGAAAATTCTTTTTCTCTAAGTCAACACAATGACTATTTTTATTTTCCTAAAGTCTTGTATAAAAGGGCACAATTGCCCATTCAAGAGATTTATTGTGGTATATAAAGCAATATAATTATTGTAGAGGAAATAATTAATTTGGGTATGAAAACTAACAAGGACACAAGCTATAATAATTAGAGCAGTCTTTCTCAATTTGATGTTCTTCAGGTGCATGGTACTTTCACATAATGCCATGAAATGTGTTCGGTTGCATTAATGCTAATAAATTCAGAACCTAGTCTATTGTAATGCCCCTGGAAAACAAAAAAGATAGATCTCTTTGTTTTCTAGTGGCGATATCCCTGTTGGTTTGTGACTCAAATACCACCAGCTTTAGAGCAGTGTTTCTCAAGTTCAGCAACCTTAAGAGGTGTAGTCTTCATGCTGGCTGGGGGAGATTCTGTAAATTTGAAATCCACACCTCTTAAAATTGCTGAGACTGAGAAACACAACTTCAGAGTGAAAGAAAACCTTAAATGCCAGCAGTGGCACCAATCACGTTATTCCAGTGTTACAAACTACATAACAGCGCTGCTTCTGCCCTTTACTTATCTGACAGTAGATGTAGAGAAAGTAGATTAACAACTATCAAATTACTTCTCGTTTGTATTTATGGAGCTGTTTTCGCAACAACTTGAAAGAGGTTGCAATCCTATACTCGCTTACCTGGGATTAAGCCCCACTGAACTCGAAGGGCCTGAGCAGGACGCTCCTAATCCCAGCCAACGTACCTGAGATTTACTTCTGAGCCAGTATCGAGGCTGAAAATCGTTAACAGTCCTTTCCTAATTATGTTTGCTCAAAGGTGTTTGCGATTACGGCTGCTATCTTTGCTGGAAGCCTTAGAAGCGATTACTATGGCAACAAAAAGAGCTGCCCCATCTTGCTTTTAACCTTGGCGCTTGCGCAGTAGCTGGGCTTCTTGAGGCCGTTTAAAAGAAACCTGTTTTTAAAATCCCACCCTTAAAGAGATGCGCGCGCGCGCGCGCGCAAGCTTAAAAGGCGGTTTTATTTCACTAAGAAGCTTGGTCATTGGTTACGACAAACCGATAAGCGGGAGCGATGGTTTTGATTGACGCTAAATGAACGATTCGAAAAGGGTGGTGGGCGGAGGAAAGCGCTTGTTCAAAGCGTGGATTGGCTAAACCGAGTTGCCGTGAGGGTCTTCGGATTGGTTAATTGTGCCGCCATTGGAGCCGCCACAACAGGAGGGGAATAAGAATTCAGTTGCTTTGATTAAATAAATTGTGTCCGGCTCTGGCGACCAGGGAATAAAAACGGAGTCTGAATGAGAGTTGTGAGGTAAACGGGGCGATATTGCTTTTGAGGCGGTTTTTTTAAAAAACAAATTCTCTTTATCGTTTCGTTTCTTATCTATAGGGCATTTCTCTTCCTCTTCTCTTATCTTTAGGGCGTCCTCTAAGTCTCCCTTTTTTATACAAGCTAGCAGTATCGGTTACTAGGTTACTCAGATAGCGCAGAAGTGCCTGGGGAATTCAAACTCCGATCCTTATTCTATGTGGGATTGCCTTGCCTATGGCTTTGGATACTTTTTTTTTTCCTTCCCTTCTGGCAGAAAAATAAACGAGAGGCTATAATATTGTTACCGGCGGTGGTTTCTGTCAGTTTCTTAAAGTTATTCGCCAACGTATGGATTGCTCGTCTCTCAACAACGTACATTGAACATGAACAATTTGATTCATGATTAGCTTCCCCCCCCCCTTCCCAATAATTGAGGTAAAAACGCTCGGGGCTACCAATGAGGTTACGTAATCAAAGCTGTTCAGAGTATGCATTTTTATTATATTTTATTATATTTATTTGCTGCCTCTCGTATCAAAACAAGTCTTCATGCTTCAGAAACAATATGAAAGAATTGCATTAATAATTAAAGGCCTAGGATCTGGGAACATGTATGTTCATCAGTATTTCTTATTTGGTTAGATGTCATTTTTTATAGCCTCTTGTCACCTCTCTGCAACTTGTGGTATTTGGGAAGCATCTTTCTTGTAATTTAACTGTGAGGCTTTTATGTCACTAAATCCAATCTCTTGCTCGGTATAGGCTCTAAATGAATGCATTCTTGATAGGTGGGTGTCTAGCCTCAGTCTGAACCCAACCAATTGAGAGGTGGTCACATTTCTTAGTAATTGGCTTCACTATTCATTTCTTCCATTTAGTAAATAATTGTTTTCTTAAACTGAACCAAAAGCTGGTTCAAATATCTCACATTTATTGAACTAGGCGTAATATCTTAGATGGAATCTGACCAATTGAAAATTGGTCATTTGAATCAAGAACTGTACTGATCCTTAGATAAAGAAAAATAACAATGTAGCTAATAACAGTATTTCCTTTTTCAATAGCATGGTACATTACTGATCCATATTCTGCTTATGGTTAAGCACAGTTCCAAATTGGTTTTCATATAAACTATTCCCAATATGAATATTCCCTCCAATAGGCATTCTCATCCTATTTGATTTACTTTTCCTAGGGAAAGAACTCTGCATTTGTGTCTCATCTCCCCAGTTTTATTAAATTTTGAGTTTTGTTTGAGTATTAGCTTCATAATTTGAACAAGAAACTTACACAAAAGGATTATTTTGCAATAAATGACAGAATAATGAAAAGTCCACCTTCGCTCCTGCTTTATGCCTCCTAGAAAGATCTACAGTTTATATATAGAAATCTTGATATTTTCTTCTGGACACAAATGGTGATAGTGCTATTATTCTTTCCTTCAAATATTTAACCCACTAAGGCTTCAGATGTGTCTGCTTTCTTGTTTCATAAGTTTAAAAGCCTTGTTTTGATCCATATGTCTTTCATATTCATATGATCTACTTCTACTAAGCTTAACGTGGCTTGGGAACTGGGTTCTTGGAGACTGTCTGCTTCTACTCATAACTGCCCACTCAATAAGATTGGAGGGATGGGATGGGGTGGGGATAGGCTTCCTCCTGGGTCCCTACTCTTCTAGAAACTTACTTTCCAGTGTCTAAAAATGGGTTATCTCTCCTACAAAATAGTGTAATTTTCCTGGTTTAGAGCAGCTCCAGCCTTTTGAAGTTTTTAAAGGCCATGGTTGTACAAGAAACCTTTGGGGACTGAAATGAATGTCATACCTCCCTTCCCACAAGACTGATAGTCTATATTAAAGTCTTTATGCATTAGGTTTAATGATGATTACAGAACATTGTTGCATTAGTTTAATTCTTGTTACCAGGTTGGTTATAAGTGAAGCCCGTTTATATTCTTGAATAATTAGAAATCAGGAAAATCACTCAACAGTTTCACAATGAATCCTGCTGTTGGTTTATTGTCCATATTTCCTATTCATATAAATTGCTGCAACATAGCAGATATAACTACAATTTTAGGAATTGTAAATTGTAGTTATATTTGCTGAAGTATAACTATGCTGAAACTAAAATATATCTGTTTTAGGATTAATTATAGTTAAAAATAGAAGTTTCTGCTGAAAAAATAATGCCAAAACTTAATGCCAATTAATGTTCCTGTGTTACGTTTTCTTACAGAGTAGAAAACTTGAGTTTCATACATAAGTATCATGGAACCAATTTCCCCTGAATCTCAAAACCAAAGGTATTGATATTTTATTCAGATGCAATGGTTTTAAAGACTACTGATATGGAATTTGTTTCTTTTCTGTAGTATTGATTGGTAGTTTTGTTTAGTAGTTAAGTAGGCTATCTGGAATTTGCAGACAAAAGTAGTTCCTTATTTACAGTATATAATTATGGACACTAAAATGAAATATCTGAATATTGGTCATCATCTTTTCTCCAACTATACCCAAATAAAATGTGGTAAATCTAAAATTGTTTTATCTTTCAGAGGGGTTTGGGGAAAGATGCCATCCTTTAGTTTTCCTGCATCAAAATTTGCACTTTGGAATCCAGCTCCTATTGGAGAAAGCACTGTTTCTCACCTAAGTTATAGGTAAGATTTGTAATCTTTTAGACTCAACACTGTACAGCGTGTTTGGGAGCACCAAATATTTTTAGTGATTTTCTTCATTTCATTTACCAGAGATTGGGCACTGAGTTAACCTTTAAATAATACTGTATTTGTTTCCATCCAGTTTATTATTTATTATTAGGTAATATAATACTGTGTTTCCCCAAAAATAAGACCCTGTCTTATATTTTTTGAACCCTGAAATAAGCACTTGGCCTTATTTTGGGGAGGTCTTATTATTTTGGGGCATGTGGAGCAAGATGGGGCTCCTCTTGCTGTCTTACCTGATTTCCAGCTCTGTGTTTAAATATTTTCAGGGAGGGCTTATTTTTTTGCAGAGGCTTATTTTAGCGCATGCACTCAAAAGCCCGATTGGGCTTATTATCAGGGGATGTCTTATTTTTGGGGAAACAGGGTATATCCATGGTAAAATTTGAAGTTTCCTTTGCTGTATGTAAAGGATAGAATGTCATCATTAAAACGTGGATTTTCTTGGTATATAACTTGGAACAAATGCTTATGACTATATTTAGGTAATAAGATAAATCAAAAGTTAAATTTCAGGAAGGAACAAAATGATGCTCCTGGAGTTTTTTCACTTTATCAACTTGCATGCCATTTCAGTCACTAAAGTTGTTCTGAAAGGTTTATTATTTTTTTTAACAAACCTGTAGTCCCTTAATCCGGGGTAAAGTTGGGGCAACTGAATGGAACTTGGATGCCATTCCTGATGCCTATGCGGAGTTCACAGCAGATATTTTGTCTTTGAGCTGAGAAACATCTATTGCTACCTAGAATTGAACTCTCAATTCTTCCGAATGGGAGGCAAGTGTCTTTACTACTAGGCCACCACGCTGTTCCTCTTCTGAGAGGCTTACCTGTTAGTGTAAAATATCAGCATAAAGCAAATAATAATAAATGCATTACATCAGTGGGAGAAAACATCCTAATCAGAAGTCAAAATATTCTGTCAGGAAATGCATCAACTCATCCTACTCAGGGCCTATTGAAAGAGTTATGATTTTTTAATTTTGTCCATGCACAACAAATTTAGGGGAAATGCTGTTATATAATTAGGTGTACTATAGCTTCAGATGTATATTTCCTAAATCCCACAAGATCCCACAAGATGACAGCACAAATGTGCAACAATAGCACATCTAACCAATTGGCAAAAACGATAGGAGAAAGAGGTCCCAAGATAATCAGACTGTAAGCCATGAAATGTTTTATAGAGGACAATATAAAGTATATAGTAGCCAATGCAGTTCGGTGGGTAAAGATCTTACATGGGATGCCCACAACTACTTTCTCTGCAGCTGCTTTCTTGACCAATTGTAGCTTCTGAGTAGTTTTCAGGAAATGGAATCGAATGGAGTGGAATGCATTGTGGTCGATCAGATTGGAAGTGATTGAGATATGACAGCCTGAAATTGCTTCTTCAACTTCTATCCCATTGTTTTTTTCCCTGGTGTGCTGTTTTTGCTTGTAATTAATAGTTTGGGTGATAACTGAATGTCTTAGTTTGGTATGTTCATAAAGAGTAAATTCTGTGTCTATTATCCCTTAGAAATCCCAAAGTAATAATTGCTGAAAAAACACTGCGGCTTGCCCATCGCCATGCTAAGCAAAGTAGAAAGAAGCCGTTCACCTGTTTTTTAATTGGCACTCTTGCGGTAGATGAAAGTAAGTATGCAATTATTCTATTTTTGATTGAATAAGTAAACCTTATAAACTTATTTCTTCTTAACATGATTTTTGTGACATAACACCAAGGAATAGAAAACATTGTACTGAACTTAGAATCTATTATTTACGACTATGTGTTTCATCACTAAGCTGATTCTACTTAATAATGAATGTCCATCTTGAATTTCTCAGTCCCTTGGGTATATAAATGATTCAAAGATGCTTCTCTACAGCTCAGATTTATTTGAGAGTTATATTATTCTCCTCTTACATGGAAAGGAATTGAAGGTTTAAGTAATTAAAGCAAGAATATTTTATTGGGCTCTGTGGGGCATCAAAATAGGATGGTTTACAGTGCACAGGACTCCGTATGGTTGCTTTGAAAGCTGCTCCGGTTATACATAAGTCATATATAAGAAAGAAATTGAAGCAGGTGTACATACTAAGACAGCAGGAAACTGCTTTTGAAGCAATCATGTGAGCCCCACAAAAATTGCATCTCCTTTAATGAGTTGGAAATACGCCTTCATTTGTATTCTTGCCTGTTGTAGAGTACATTGAGTACTGTACCTGTTGTGGAGTATGTGGAGTCAAAATTGGACCTTTTGTTTTTTACCATATTCTGAGTGCCTTCTAGCTGCAAAGTTATAGTCATTCCAGTTCTTCGGAGCAAAGTTTGTCTAGATTTTGACACTGGTAAACTTTTAGGGGTAGTAACTATGAAATAAAAATTGAAAGCATACTAATTGTCCTAATTTTCTGGCATAGATGGTGAACGTGTATTGCTAACAGTAGACCGTTTTGATCCTGGTCGTGAAGAACCAAATGGTTTGGGAAAAATTCCCACAGCACCTCTTCCTGGAGACTTTTTCATCCCATGCAGAATTGGTGCTTGGGAATGTTCATCAAATGATACCATAGTACACACCTTTGAGGATTTTAACTTAGCGTTTAAGGTAAGAATTTGGGGGACATTCTTTTTATTCTTTAGGATGATACCTTGTGTTGACTGTATAATATTTCAGTCTCTAGTTATACCCCTATATTATTAAAAAAAAGATTGCATATTTGAACATGTGAAATCCTTATAAGACTCTCAATATCTAGTAACGTTCATATTTTCTGACACTCCTTGGTGGCAGAAGCAGAGATAAGAAAAATTGGAATATCTTCCCTATTGTTTTGCTTGTTCTTTTCAACTGTGTTGTAAACATATGGAAGCATGCCTAAGAAATGGTGCTATTGATGATGCCTTTCCCTGTTTTAAACAACTAATGATAAAGTGTTTTTTTTCATCAGGGCAACCTGGTCTACCCAATTATGGGACGGAGCATACTGCTCCGCTTGATACTTCTCCTAATGTTACTTCTATCTGAGATTCATTTTGATACTTTCTTACTATAGATACTGCATCAGAATCTGAATAGCCAAGATTCTTTGGAACTTTCCAAACTGCTGACCTTAAGAGTTCACATCTCTTCAATGGAGAATATGGACAATTTAAATTTTGATTTTCACTGGGCAGCAGTTACAGTGGCCAATGTTTTAAAATGCATTCCTGTGAAGCCTATCCCAATAATTCCTACAGCCCTTGCTAGAAACCTAAGTAGCAACATGAATATTGCACACATCCAAGGAACTTACAAATATGGGTAAGTTAATTTGAGTTTGGCAATGTCCATTATTTGTGATTCATTCAAGAGTGCAGTTTTTAATTGAATGCTTTCTAAGGGTTCCAGTTCTTGAATGAAATTAAAGAGCTAGTTTGAAATAGTAGACCTTGGGCCAGCCCTAGGATGTCATACACGCACACTCATGAAATGCTCCAAAATAATATTGCAAGGCTTCATTCTTTTAGGGCAGGTTCTAGAAGTTTACACTAATCTCCAAGAATTTTAAACTGAAAATACATATTAAGATGAAAAATTCTATAACAACTTGTCAAAAAAAGTATTTAATTCAGCCATGAGGGAACATTGTCTCTTATACAGTTACCTAATAATAGACACCAGTAAAGTGGATGGATGGCAGGTTTCCTCCAGTGCTTTCCTCCAATCCTTGAGCCAGAAGAAAAGTATACCAACATTAATTGAGCTGCCCTTATTGCTGATCCCTGTTCTACCTGTCAGCCCTTTATGATAGACCACTTCATAAAACAGACACAAGGAATACTCTATTGATATAATATATAATAACAGAAGCTGGAACGCTTGACAGCATTCCTTTCCTTCCACCTTAAACCAAAGAAAGCCAAGGTGGAGCAATCTTGAATTTCTTCCTTGTTCCTTCCTATTTCCCAGGCTGAGTTAATACTTTCCATATGTCTTCTTCAAGGCCATCTCTGTTCTCTTCTACACTCCACAGAAAGGTGGTTGGCCATTGCACTGTCCTTATTGTTTTAATATGGGATAAGTTCAAAAAGTAGAACCAGTTTGGTGTGGTTAAGGCATCAAGCTAGAAACTGGGAGACTGTGAGTTCCAGTCCTGTCTTAGATATAAGACCAGATGGTTGGCCTTGGGCCACACACTTTCTCAGGCCTAGAATGAGGCAATTCTAGGATTACATTACTATGACAGCTGTACAGATGATAAATGTTTGGTCCTTCAGACAGAAAATATGGGTGGGTTTGTTTTTGTTTTTGTTTGTTTTTGTTTTTGCTGGGTAGGTTTTTTGGGGCTTCTTTTTGACCATTTGGAAGCTGCTGCAATTGTTTTCATAAGGTGGTGGTAATATTAAATGAAATAATTAATGTGTAAAAGTGTCAGTTGCCTGACTTCTCCATCTTCTAAGAGTCATTTCCAGCAATAACTTAATTATTACGTTGTTCTAGTTCTTTTGGGTAAAATATATGCACTGACCATTTTTGTTTCAGAAGGTTACTGAAAAAAAATTTTTTTTTTTTTTTTAAATTTGATTTATATGCCGCCCTTCTCCGAAGACTCAGGGACGCTTACAATGTGCTCAGCAATAGCCTTCATCCTTTTGTATATTTATACAAAGTCAGCTTATTGCCCCCACAACTGGGTCCTCATTTCACCTACCTTAGAAAGGATGGAAGGCTGAGTCAACCTTGAGCCTTGGCGAGATTCGAACCCTGCAGTAATTGCAGGCAGCTGGTCTTAATAACCAGCTTAATAACAGGGTGCCTTAAACCCCTGTACTACCAAGGCTCTATTACACAAAATTGTTCTTTTAATGTTATATGTATAGTCTATTGTGTAAAGCTTGCACATTTCTCTTATATATAAAATGTGAAGAATTCATTCATGTGTTTATCTCCTTTATTTGCTACTTCTCTGGCAAAAGCTTTTTGCTAGTTTGGAAATGTCTTTCATTTCTTTAAAATCATTTATTTTACTTGTAGATATCTTTCAATGGACCAAACAAGGAAACTTCTTCTAATTCTGGAATCAGACCCCAAAGCATGCACATTGCCACTAATTGGCCTGTAAGTATTTGGGTGATGAACTTTTTTCCATAAAAAGTGAACTTGTATTATAATAAACATTTGCAGTATATTTGCAGATTGCCTCAGATATTCAATCTAGATTTTCTTTGTATATGATATGCAAGTGTTGTAATATGAGTGTTCAAATGTATCTTTCCTCCTCTATTCCTCTAGCTGGCTAAGTGGGCTAGTTCACATTCATAATCCACACGTTTGGGCCTTTTGTCTGCGATACTTATACAGTTCATCAATCCAAGAGAGGTAATTAATTAAAATTAGTTCTCAATTAATAGAAATAGGGAATATTTTTCTTACTGTTACAGTAATAGGGATTTTAATTTATTGGCCTTTTATATTATTTTATTTTTTATTGCTAAAATATTCAAGATGTCTAATTGAAAAGGTCATTAAAATAGATTAGTAAGCGAATTAGAATTGGTAGATAGCATAAAATACTATTAAATATTTTGGGCAATTAAAAAAGTACCTCAGAAAGAAAAATATATAGTTGTAATATATAATGTATAAATATTATGCAAGAATAAGTACAACAGATTTCTAGACCATAGAAATGTATTGTACTATTTTTGTATTGAACTGTTTTAGAAAGTGGGATAGAACTTTTTAGAAACCCAGCCAGATACCCATGCCTAGTATAGAATCTTATTGGAGAGGTCTTCTAAAACATCATCTGAGCTAAACTTTAAATGGTTGCAGGCTATGTCAAAAAGTCAAGTATTTTATATAAACACGGAGCAATGCTTTGCTTGCCCATTGCAAATACAGAGTAAATTCATTTGGGATTAGATGGCATCATCCTGCATTCTACTTGCATGCATTTATTGCTTTGCAAACTGTAGGAGGAAATAATAAGTTTTGCACAGTAGTCCAAGAAGGTAATGTAACTTTACTGTTTAATCATTTTATGATAAATGATGACATGCAATACAGATAGTAATTGAGACTCTAGCATGGTTAGTTAAATATTGTACTATATTTTTAAAAAACATGCTAAATTCTGCTCAACATTTATAATTACTTGCTTTGGTTTGTTTATTTATTCAATTTGTATAACCATCTCAAACTAATGATTCTTGGCAGTGAGCAATTTATGCTATGGCATTGGAAATTCTGAATTTGTGATTTTTGCATTACTTTGTATACAGAATATTTTTCTTCTCTTTAGGGTATTTTCTGAAACGGGAAGGTTTCTTGTAGTTCTTTTTGCTCTGAATTATAAAGATCCAAAGTTTTATGAATGCTCGCCTTATGATGGGCGTACTGAATTAGACTTCCAGCTACTTACATGCAAAGAAACATTACATCTGTTCAAAGTAAGTTGCTTGACTTTCTGTCATGCTGGATATGAAATAGCATGGCCCTACTTTGTTTAGAAGATCAAAATATCAACAACTAGAATGCATATATATTCAAATTGTGAAATGGTTTTGTTTATGGCTTCAAATGTCCTTAACACTCCAGTAAAGACAATCGCTTTAGAAATTTTAAATAAAACTTTATTCCAAAAGTAACAGCTACTATTGAAGTTTCACCATGAAGGAACAAATTTAGGATTAAGACTGGAGATCTAGATCTAGATTTAAATTATTGCTTAACCTGAGATATTTACCCTTGAGCTAGTCATTCTTTTTATCCTAATCCTAATAAAAAGAAAAGAATATAGGTGGAGAATCTTGGCAACTACCTGATTTTTGTGTGGAGAAAAAATAATTATTATTATGGGATCTGAAAAGAATAGCTTTTTGATTTCAAGACTAATCATAAAAGATGTTGGGTCAACCATATCTTTAAAAAAAATTGCATTTTGAATAATTTACATATTCTAAAAGGTTTAACTGTTGCTTTTACTGAGCCAAACTGAAGAATAGGTTTGTGGGATGCTTGCTGTTGATGAAAGGGACAAACAATTGTTCTCTCAATTTGGAAAGATTAATAGATAGTTATTTTAAGTAGGATTATTTATTTTGCATCATTTTTCTGATTACCGACATAGTAATTATAACTGCTGTAGAGAACAACTTCAGAAGATTGAGAAGCAAATAGAAATACTTCAGTACCTCTATACTACCGTGTTTCCCTGAAAATAAGATCCTGTCTTATATTTTTTTGAACCCTGAAATAAGAGCTTGGCCTTATTTTTGGGGAGGTCGTCTTATTTTGGGGCACGTGGAGGAAACCAGAGGAAATGGTGAGGACTGGCTGCACATATGTTTAAATATTTTCGGGGGGGGCTTATTTTGGGGGGGGGCTTATTTTAGCGCATGTGTTCAAAAGCCCGATTGGGCTTATTATCAGGGGATGTCTTATTTTTGGGGAAACAGGGTATACTTAATATGATTGCTAGAAAATTGCAGCAATTAAATTTTTAAAAAAAATTTTACTTCTGGCATTCTCTATAGGAGTCATGAATCCTCTACATATAGATACATAAAAACTTTCAGGCAATAAATAGTCAGCATCACTATTGTTTGATGTAGAGAGGTGCACTTTTATTGTGATTAGACTGTCTGGCTTAGTATCTATTCTATATCTATTTCATTTCAGGAAGTAGAACCTTCAGATAAATACCCTATCCAGTTTGAACTGAACTCAGAAAATATAAATGCAGAAACAGAATTCTTCAGCAAAATTTCAAAAAACATTTCCATAAATAGGTGAGTCATTTTTAAAATTCTCCTTGCAAATAATCTGTACTGTTTGTTTGCTTCAGTACAATTCAATCACTTCCAAAGTTTTTACAGTATCTTGCATTAATAAAGATTTTCAATAGGAATAATTAGCTATCAGATAGGTGTTCCTATCTGCTCCCATGTGAAATGTATCTTCCGGAAAAGTAGGAGATAAGACAATAGGATTTCTTAGATTGTTCATTTCATTATCACAATAAGTTGTAATTATCCAAAAGTAAACTACCCAAAAGATCTCAGGCAGTATGTGTGTATTTACATTTTTTGTAGATTTTATTTTCTAATCTCACAGTATAAATTTTCTTTAATCAAAAGACTGTATTAGGAGAAACACTATTCTTGTAACCAAGAAACAAATACAATATTTGTTAATACAATAAAATTAAAAAATTAAGAGAGAATAAAATGTATATGCTTTACCTGACTTGTTTACAAACAGTTGTTCATCTTTCTCTTGTTTAATAATGGTCATAAAATGTGTAAATTGCCATGACATGTCAAAGAGTTGAAACTGCTATATTATAAAATGGTATATTGCATATAAGAATAATATTTAAAAATCTGTGTGATTCCCGTGATTATTTGTAATATGTTACAGGAGTAAAAAATAGATAGCAGTTATTTTTTACTAGTTTTATAAAATTTTATTTTTTTATAGTTTATCCATAGATTGCTCACCCAATAAACTATCTGTCAGTGATCATGACTCTGGTGTGGAAGATGATGCTTCTCCAAGACCTTTCCCCCGTCCTCATCCCATCAATCAACCGGTATATTCTAGATTTCTTGTCTGAAACCAGTCACAATAAATTAGCTTTGCAGTATTTATTTTGAGTAACTAATATTACCGGTATTCCGGTTCCAAGTTCTTACAAATAGGTGTTATGTCATAATCCTGCCACTAGGTTGTACTACAGGACTCTTAACCCTTTATTGCTGCTTTATCTTCAAATTAAGTTTGAAGAAGACACTTTCTTAGGACTCTGCATAATTATGCTGTAGAAATATGCAAAAAGTAATAAACTAGCTGAACCATGACAAAATTACTTGACTCAATTAAATAGGGAGGTGTTCTCACAACATATGGACACAAGAGCTAGCAAAAGTGTGGATATACTGATATGCTTATTAAGAACTTAAATGAATGCCAACTGAATTGAATTGGTTTTGTTTTTTCTTATTTCTAAACTGAAAGTGAATCAGTAATAGAAAATCAATACCTGCAAACATTTAGGTTTTATAGTGTTACATTGGGTAAAGCATTTTTACAGTGTATTTTTCTTCATGTTCTCCTTACATTAAGCACTTGCACTTATGTATCTTCTCCTCCTTCTCTCTCTCTCTCTCTCTCTCTCTATATATATATATATATGTATATATGTATATATGTATATGAATGATTGATATTTGAGACTGCTAGTGCCTCATTGGAAGGGTATCATATTTTAGGCCTCCTAGTAGAGACATATTTATTTTTGTTACAGTGTTCACATCTTATTATTTCTCTTCGCACTAAGTTCTATTCAGGGTGTAAATGCTAAGAGAAAAATACTTCAGATTAATTTGGTAAACTAAGAATTCATAAATATTTTTATTTTTGAACTGTCTTGGTTTTCAGATGACTGAGATCCATCCTTCAGTTCCTGAGCTGTCTATTGTACTTGAAGGCATCCCCACAGAATCTGTACCAACATCTAAACAGGCTGTGATTAAAAATCAATCTTCATTTGTACACCAACCTGCTAAGATGGCATACTCTGTTGCGCATGCTCCCCAGCACTCTCAGAGCTCTGATGCTGGGAGACAGATTTTTGCTTCAGGTGCCAGAGAGCCTCCTCCAAAGCAAATACCAAGTCATCTGAAACACAGGACTGCATCTTTAAAACCTTACAAAGGAATGCAGTCTCCACTACAACTGCAGTCCAGCCCAGCTGGCTCTCAAGCAAAAAGGGGCTGTGTACCTACTTCGTCTCCTTCAATATCCTGTAATGAACTTCCACAAAATACATCACTGCATCAACGTGCAATTCCTTCTGAAAGACCCTTGGCAAATAATGATGATGTTCCACAGAAAGGAGAACTTTCTACTAATGGCTTTTCAGCACAAAAATCTAACAAACCTCCTGTGGTTTCCCAGTATCCCTGGCATGCTTGTACACTATCACCATCTTATCTGGGAAGACCCCTGGGAGTTCGGGTACCAATTCAAGGTCCATCATGTTGTTCTCCTTGTATTTGCAACTGTCAGCAGTATGGCCATATACAATATAGTCCAACAAATGTTTGGCAAGGCTTATGTAACGGCAGCCCTGAAAATCGTTCAGGTCCTACCCAGGAGAGTACAAAATTAATATTCCATCAGAATCAAGAATATGTAAATGGTGGTTGCAATCCAGTGTATGCCGCAAGTAGCCCTATTAATGTAGGCCATCATGGAATAATAGGAAATTGTTCTCCTGTTAATAATAACACATCCACTGCAGTAAGAATGTCATCTCCAGTAAATCATGGTAATGCACAGTCACATACAACACATTCGGCTTGTATGAACCTTCCTGCTGCAAATACAGTATCAGATAATGAAATGGTGGAATTATCTTCAGATGTTTACAGAATTCTTGGTGAACAGCATAGGCAAATCAAGCTGCTACAGGCTCAGGTTGGTTGGGTTATTTCAACAATCTATTTGGCTTCCTTACTGAAGTATAATTGCTCTTTGACATGATTGTTTGACATGATTGACATGTGATTTTCAAGCTGGAATTTGGGAGTTTCTGTTTCAATCTCTGAGGCAAGTAGAAGTTTTATTGTAACTTGTATTTTTATTATTAACATTTCTTATGCTGGAAAGTCAATATTGAACAGAAGCCAGCTAAATTAATGATTTTCTTTAATTTCAACTACCTGTTTCTCTGCTGTGGTACGGTGCCCTACTTTATCTTCTTATATATGAAAGGGGCTTTAAAACACTGCCTTATGTAGTTCATAAAAAGGAAAACAGTCTTAAATATACGTAGGATAAATTGTTATCAAGTAATTTATACTAATTGGTTCTCTTTTTATCCGGGATGTTCAATTAACACAGATTTTGTTTACAGATCCAGCAGCTTTTAGAGGCACAAACTCTTCAGTCCTGTGCTTCCAGATCCATAGAAAACAATAGCATACAGTCTGAGAAGCAAGTAGAATTTGTTGCCATGGAAACCCAGTCTTCTCCAGGGTTACACATGAAGAAAAGTATCAGCATTGCAGTGAGTACAGGTAATGTTTTATTGTACATTTTCTTTAAATGACACTAAACTCAGGAGAAAATGCTAAGCATTGGAGCCATTTTGTTCTGGTTGCTCATAGCTTATTATGAATCTGCCCTTTAATTTCTGCAGAAACTTACTTAGTGACCCATACTATAATATAACATTATGCTTCAGATTTACACTTTTGTAAAATAACTGGATTGTATAACTTAGTTTGCTCATAACTAACACAAAGCAAATATCAACATGTTTTTTTTAAAATCCTACCAGCTATAATATTTTCACCTTGACACATTGGACCTCTGTTACTAAAGAGGTATTTTGTAAAGGGATCATATAACCCTCAGGCCTGGTTAGAATTATTTATGCCAGTTTTAGGATTACAAACCAGCACCGCATACAAAGACAAGCTGGTGATAGATTACCATTTTTCAGTTGTTTAACAAATGTTGCATGTACAATAAGAATTAGTACAGTAATCAGATCAGTTTATATCAGTAATGGAGTAAGTGCATTGTGAATGGTGCAAAGTTATTTCAAGATATGCATCACATACAGCATATAGTGCAGTAGCCTAGTTTAAATTACACAGTATTTTTATTTGACTTCCTATAGGTGCCAGCTTGTTTTGGAATACCCCTTTGGAAAAGAAGAAAGAGTCTGTGAAAGAAGATGAAGTTGAAATTTCCAATGAAGACATCACTATTTCTATGAGTGCAGAAAAGGACAGTAGTCAAACAAGCATTGCCTCTTCATTAAAAGCTGTTGATATACCCAGCTTTGTTGATAGTGTCCATATTGTTGAAGGAGGAACTAATCAGTCTTCTGCAGGCCTGTGGTAATTTTTTTACAAAGTTAAAATATTCTTTCTGACTTATTTTAAATTTTGCATAAATCTTTTGTTATGTTTAAGTCACCTGTGAGGTTTTTTTTTCAGAACTGAAGCTAGTATTTTAATACCAGATTGGTTTGGTTCAGCTCTATTCTAGTGTTTTCAGTAATATGCTATATTGCTATATCTTATAGTCTAGGATATATTGCTCATAGATAGCAGCCTGGATTGGCTGAATTGAATTGTTTGCACTATGACATCTTACGCATTTAAACCTCAAAATAAGTTGCCTATATATTTTCTATATTTGCCCCCTATTGAAAACCTAACATTTTAATCCTAAGAATATAATTCAAAAGCAGCTTGATTCAAAATTACTCTTTAGATTTGAATCCAGATAGCTATTTTCTTCATAGTAGTTACCTTAAATGAATTATATAGCAACTTCTATACCATATAGAATCAATATTTTGATTCTAGCTCCAACTTGCTTTTAACTTGCTGTATTCCATTTGAAGATCTGCTCCAATGTTGTCAGTCTCAGTAGGCCTCAAAAATTGGGATAACATCAATTGTGAAAAATGTGGGGGAGCATAATTTAAGCAGTTCATCTCATGCATCACAGGCATATTTTTGGTACCATAATAAGTTCATAATGAGAGGTTTTACTCACATTAATCCTTTGTGTGATTGTGAATGCTCTGGTTTCTGGTCTCTTTCTTGGAAGCTTCAATTTATAGTCAGGGAAACACCAACAGATGCAATCTGAAGACTTTTTTCAGTATACAGGTATTGATAATAGATTTGCTTTGCAAGAAACTGTCAATTCATGTTCCTTATCCTGGTCAGGAATAATACACAAAATAGAATTATCTGTAAGATCAGAGTAATTAAAAACATATTTTTCATGCACAGATAATCAAAATGAATACTATATACACCCCAGAAGAAAAGTTGGATTTAAACAATTGTTTGACACATGCATTTCCGCATAAAACATTCAACAGAAAATATTAAATCCATATTTATTTTAATAACTGGAAAATGTTTCATATATTCAAGTAATATACTGATGGAGATACTACTAATGAACATATTGTTTGCAGTAAATGAAGATGAACACTTAAGTCATTTCCGATCTAAAAACATAATACATGTTCTGAAATGTGAGTTTGATGATAATCTTAAAGAATTGGGAAAATATGAGATTAGTTTAAGATGTAAATTCTGCTACAATGATAAATGTATTGATAGTTTAATTTAAATCATATCTGTTTTTACTAATAGTAATGGACCACTTGCCATAGGAATTGACCAAGTTTCACTGCAGAATGAAAATGGTAACAAATGTTTGCAAACCAATCCGTCAGAAGAAACTGGCAATAATTTTGAACCAACTGATAAACAAAATTTTGACTGTGCCATTACTACCCCACCAACTGTATCACCAAATGATCAAAAAATGTATCAGGATTTATTAGTAAGTTTTGTTTGCTCAATATAATTTTATTTAATTCAAATGTTTAACAGTGGTGGCCGTATAAATTATTTGTTTCTGATTTTTTAAAAAAGTACTTCATAGTAAAGTCTTTATTCTCCCTTGTAGTGGAGGCAGCATCCAGGAATGGGTTGTCCTCGCCTGCTACCCAATAGGACTGAGTCTGTCAAAACTGCAAGGACATGCCTACATCAACGGTCTCCAGCTTTTTGACTCAGTCCTTTCCACTTGATATTCTTCGATTGTGGCTTTATTTGTGACAGCTATATCACCACCGTGTAGCTGTGCCACCAACTGTTCCAGCATGAAGAGCTTTTAGCTTGAGCCTGCTGAAGGTCTGCAGCAAGTCGGGTCACCGGCCGGTGACTGACTGGGCAGCCAGATCAAGCATAGCTTGCAGCGCTGGCCCGAGAGCCTTCGGACCATCAAGGCTCCGATGCATTCCGTCTCGGCGGGAGGCCTTGTGCTCCGTTTCTTGCCGAAGGGTGGCTAGAGTGTCAGGTAAGCCTGAGCTGTCAAGTTTACAGTTGCCGCCAATTTAATGGCCGTGTTTGCCAAGTCCCTGCCCGATTGCGGGCATATTCTGGTGGCAACACTAACGGCCACAGCGGACCAGGGGCCCCAATTCCCAAGCCTCTGCTCACTAGTAGGCACGCTCGGAAGCCACCGCAGCCACAGACTTTGTCTGCAAAGCCCGGGATTTTTTTCTAATCAGCTGCTTGGCAGCTGCACCTAAAGTGGCGGACGCAGCTCCCGGTTTCAGTGGAGAAGCCGCTTTTCCACTGACCACCTTTGACTCTAGCAGGAAAATGGTGGACAGAGGCCAAGATGACATTGCAGAAACCTCGGGATCGAGGGCTGCGAGTAGGAGGGCTGCAGCTAAACTGTCTTAAGAGGTCAAAGAAAGCCGCAAAGGCAGCGGAGAAAGACGTAGCGAGACGCCAGAAGGCAATTGAGTGGGAAATGGCCAGGGCATTAGAGGGGACAAGCAAGGATCCCCCTCAGAGACTCACAACACCCTCTTCCCACCATAATACAGAACGGCAGTTGATTCTGCCTGAGGATTCTGACAGCCAGCAGGTTCAGTCCCTATCACCAGATGGCGCTCCTGAGCAGCCTTCAGCAGGCAATCCGCCCAGCAACAGGGAAACTCTGTATGGTTCCCTCCCAGATCCATTTTCTGCCCCTGCAGCATGGCAACAGTCGGTCAGACAGAGGGTCTTACCTGCAGAGGCGACATTTAGTCTGACTGCAGCGGGAATCCGCTCTGGGGAAAGGCAGGAGGGCCAGGTATCAACTGACCACAATTATTTGTAAATATTGTACATAGGCAGTGGATTACCCCAGGGGCAGGAGCAAATCTTAGCTCCTTGGATAAGAGTTATTACAACATGGCCCCAGACTTGTCACAGGCACTTCAGGTGCCGGTGATGGATGGACCAATAGTAACATTGGTGCCTCCATCAGTTATGACGGATACCCCTGAGGATGCCCTCTGGCCGGAGGATAGACGCACTGAACAGTCTCTCAGAAAGGCACACCAGTCAGCGGCTTGGGCTGTGAAGGCCTCCACCGCAGCGTCCTTTTTCAATCAAGCCTCATTAATGTGGCTCATACAATTACAGGACAAGATTCCCGTGGCGGATGTGCGCGCCCATCAGGATTTGAATAAACTATCTGCCCCCCTTGAATTCTCTGCGGACGCAATGCTTGGAGCTGCAAGGTTTGCCTCAAAGGCTATTGCTTCCACTGTGGCTTCCAGGTGTCTCTCTGGCTCCACCTTTGGCAGGCAGATGCCAAGCAAAAGTGGCAGCTGGCTTCTACCCCATTCTCTGGGGAATGCCTGTTCGGAGAATCCCTAGAGCCGCTGCTTGTGGAATTGAAAAACAAACATAAGATCCTTCCATCTCTATCCTGACAGGCAGACCCATGCCCACCTCCATACTTCTGATGCCAATCATTCCAGGGGGCCGACGGTGAGATTGGATCATCTAGGTCTCAACGTTCCTTTCATAGGCAGGACCAACAGCAGGATAGGGTGGGAAAATACAAACAATTCCCACCCAGACAGCTCTTTTGAGGGGGAGGGAGCGCCTCAGGCGTTCACAAAATTGTTGGCTGCTTTAGCAGCTCACCTTAGGTCTCTTCCCGTGCGAGTCCAGTGTTATCTGGACGTCATCCTGATCCAGTCCATTCTGAAGACCAGGTGTGCGGATCTCAGAATCACCATTCAGGTGCTTCAAAACCACAGGTTTTCTATCAATGCAAAAAAGAGCCATTTGGCCCCGACTAACCGGTTGCTGCATTTAGGAGCGGAGATAGACACCATTGAATACAGGGTACACCTTTCCCAGGAGTGTCAGGAGAGTATAGCTGACCTAGTGGATCAGATCAGTGGAGGCTCGTATGGTGCCCCTGACCAGGTGCTTTCGCAGCTTCTGGGCAAGATGGTGTCCTGCATTTCAATTGTGCTGTGGGCGCGCTTACATGCCAGGGTTGTCCTCCTCCCTTATCAGAGGGCAGGCACAAGAACTTCTCTTTACAAGGTTAGGTTACCTCCTGCAGTTCTCCATTCCCTAAAGTGGTGGGCTTCCCCAGCAATTGCTAAAGGATATATTTTTAAAGAGCCCGACCATCTGACATACATGAGCTGGAATGACATTGGCACACGTTAGACGTGAAGAGAGCACTCTGGATCTATATCAAACAGACTTCCTCCTTCAGGAGGACGGAGTCACGCTTTGTGTCATTCTAGCTGGCCTCCTTGGGGACCAAGGTCACTCCATTAACCCTGGGCTGCAGGACTAGGGTGTGTATTGCCAAATCATATGAGATACAGGCCATTCCACTGCCCAAGAGTATTACGGCACACTCCATAAGGAGTGCGGCCACAAGTGCGGTGTGGGCAACGCAGGCCTTTGGAAGAGGTTTGCTGTGTGGCAATGTCCTCCCAGTTCCCATTCATCCTATAAACTGGACAGCTATGTCTCGGCTGAGGCGGCATTTGGGAGACGGGTCCTCCAACGGGTGCATACTGATGGGGGGACCTGGAGCCAGGCTGTGACCCACCCGTAAGGACAAGACCGCTTTGATATGTCCCATTCCTGGATGATGCCTCCACTATAAGGGAAAAGGAATGTTGGTCTTACCTGATACGATCCTTCTTGTTGACTGGAGACACCATCCAGCCCTACCCTAGTGACGGGCTGGCCCTCAGTCCATTGGGGGAGGGGATAGCATTTCCGACCAAGACACATCGAGTCTATCCTATTCCTTCACCAAAAGCTGGAGAAAAGTTGGTGTAGGTGTCTCCTTGCAGCTTTGACAGACTCAGTCCTATTGGCTAGTAGACGAGGACAACCCATTCCTGGATGCTGCCTCCACTCAACGAGAAGGATCGTATCAGGTAAGACCAATGTTCCTTATCCATGCATCTTGAACTTCCAGGCTTTCCTTAAAGTGCTCAGTAGGATATGTTCAGCTTATTGTTAATATTTCAGAACTGCATTCTACTGTGTACATGATTATTTCTTTTAAAAACTGTGGTGTGGGACAAAATAGGTTAAGTTGCATGATTATGTAAAATTAAGCAGAATTACGATATTTCAAATGTAAACGAACAGATTATTTCTAAATGTATACATTCTAAAGACTCATACTAAAATCTGTTTAACTATAAGCTAATAACATTAGTTATGCATCTATGATTTAAGAGCTAGAAATAAATTGCCTACAGGTTTTCCTATGGTGATATGAATACATTGTCAAAATGCTGTGAATTCCTACGGAGATGTCATCCTGCAATTTTATTCATCTAATTTTATGTTCTTCTTTGTAATATTTCTATAGGGTCAGGTAAATAGATTTTTGAAGGAATCTTCTGATGAAAACGGTCCCTCTCTGAAAGAGGATCTGATTAAAGATGAATGCACTACATCCTTAAAAATAAACAAGGCACAAAAAAGAAGCTCAGCATCAGACATGGTCCTAAGAGATAAAGATAGTGTTCTGAATGCAACCTTGAAGCAATTAAGAAACCTTGGAGTAAATTTTGATTCTCCTGAGAAGATGAACAATGTACACAAAGTAGAGAATGCTGGGTAATGGCAATTTATTGATTTTTATTTATTGCTAGGTTTTATATAGTACCTCAGTCAGTTCAGTTCTGAGCTGCATATAACCAACAAATCAGTTAATGAAGTCTTGACCACATCCTACAGACACTCCTGCTTCCATGCATTATTATGTGCCATCTATACTGGGATGGACTTCCTTGTCATTTAAATCAGATTCTGTAGCATTAAGCAGTGTTTTGAGCTTCTCTAGTGAGGAATGAGTAGTCAAAAATTTATGTTACATGGGAAAAAAACTTGTCAGGTTCTCCAGAACATGGAGAAAATAATGAGCACATATTTTATTTACATTTCAGTATGTACATTGGGATACTCTAGCTTGTGATAAAAGTAAAAGAATAGAAAGGACTAAAGGGTTGGGAAAGATGAAATGGTGTTTTGTCATCTAGAGAATAATGGGAAACCTCAGGCCATCTAGTGAGGCAGGCTTTTTTGTTGTTCTCAGTTTGATTTAAAAAAAAATCAGAATTATTTTTTACAGTGTATTTTTTTTTTTTTTTTTTTTTTTTGAGCAAATGTTTGTAATATCCAACCCAGAACCAAGTCTGGATTATAAAGTCTTAACTATTAGTAGAAAGCTTGAAGCATTGTTACTGTCTTCAACCTTCACGGATTGAAATTTGGTTTTTACTACCCAGCATTAAAATTATTTCCAGTTCAGGATTTGGATGCAATATTAAACCATTGTTAATTTGAAATGAGAATGTATATATATAATTCAAGCATGAAGCCGAAAACACCAGCCTGAAGATGACAAATGAGACTTCGTCGAAATGTGGCCAAGACACTTCAAATTTTACGTGGGAGAAAACCCAAATAACCAAAAACTTACACACTATATATATATGCAATTTTTGGTGTATTGGGGTCTTTTCCCGTGTAAGATTGAGAGTATCTTGGTGACGTTTCGATGAGGTCTCACTTATCATCTTCAGACTGGTGTCTTCAGCTTCGTGCTTGTGCGAGGAAAGCGTGATTGGAACTACCATCTCTCTATAAATACTGGTGGGGAGGTGTGGGGTGCTGGCTTTATTGCTGTGAACGGCTTGGTTGCCTGTGTTATTACATCTTGATTAGTTATGATGTTTGCAGATTAGTCAGTTGTTTCATAACATCCTGTGTGGGTGAGGTCCTTGATGTGTGCCCATTAGTCTTTTGTGTTTTAACGACCTGGGTAATGGGCTGTGTGTTAACATCCTGAGTTCTAGTATTGTGATATCCTGAGTTTTTTGATGTAATGTCCTGAGCAGATGGCTGTGATGCCACATCCCAGGCTTTGGTTTGGTTCCGAGTTTGAGGTCTTGCCATGTGTTCATGGTGTGTGTCAGTTTGCTTTGTGTGGGGATCAGAGGGTGGTTTAGCAGCTGGTGATGCCGCCGTAGTCTGGCTTCTGGATGGTGGTTGTATTTCGTCTATGGGATAGGTTTGGGTTTGAATCTGGTGAGGATGATTGGTGGTGGTGTCATACGTTACCTTGGGTCCGGTGTTAATCTTCATGGCTGGGACTCTTCTGTTGACTCTTCCTATATTATTATAACATGCTCTGATGCTAATTAGTTAGACGTTCTACTCCCCCTACCAACTTGAAAATAACTGGAGAGAATGGGATAGCATAGGACAGGCTTCTGTGGGGCAAGCCTCAGGAGAGAAGGGGCTAGGATAGGAGATGTTTCTGTGGGGCAAGGCTGAAGAAGAGGAGGGGATAGGAGAGGATCTATGGGGCCAGCCTGAGGGAGAGAAGGGGAGACGAGAGAATCTATGGGGCAAGCCTGAGGGAGAGAAGAGGATAGAGAGGAGAGACTTCTGTGGGGCTAGCCTGAGGGAGAGAAGGGGAGAGGAGAGGCCAATCGTAACTACTAATTAATTTTCAAACTCTAAGTGTCGATTTATCAAGCCTGATCACATACTGTAGTTTCGTAGCGGAGCATGGGTATTCAGCTAGTATTTAATAAATCCACGAATGACTGAGTATTCATGCATCTATGTCTGCCTAATAATCTGAAATATCTGTGACAGTTGTCTTTTGCAGATACCTATCTAGAGATCAGGGTTACTGTTCAGTAGATTGTAAATTCTCCATTTGCTCAGAATTGCTTAAAAAGCTTACTAAGGGTAGATGTCTGTCAATGCTACCTATCTACTTTTGTAGTGAGATAATCTCACTACATTCTTATTCCAATTATGACTTGCACTGAATATACTGTAGAATTTTATTTTCTTCTTTATATATAACAAATCAAACTGGTTTTCTTATGGACAGGAAGGCATTATAAAGGACAGAAATAAAAGGCTGTTCTCAGACATGCAAATCAGACCATCTATATTAAATTCCCCTGATAGAGACAAACAATCTCACTAAAGTTAATCACTTTATAAATTTCACTGACAATATGAAAACAACAAATTTATGTGTCATATTAAAGCTGTCAAATTAGGAAACTAAATGGATACTAAAACATGACATAGTATATTCACATTTTATGATCAGATGATTATTAAAAATCGAATAAATGGTAATGTACAGAATTATTTAAATGTGTCTTTTTCTTTTCTAGTGTATTGGCTTGCATTAATCCTGAAGCAATAGTACCAGGACTAAACTATATCTCTTTTGCTAATGTTGGTATGAGTGGCTTAACTCCCACTGGAGCAGACCTGAGCATGGAGGCAAATGCTATTGCTCTCAAGTACCTGAATGAAAATCAACTGTCACAGCTTTCTTTAAATCATTCAAGCCAGAGAAATTCTGTGACTTCATCTTTACAGACTCTTCTGCAAACTAATACAGAGAAGTCTTTGATGGGCGTTGGTTTAATTTCACCTGGCAACATGTCTTTTGCAACCAAGAGATATATGAAGAAGTATGGCCTCCTACAAAGCAACGAAGGTAGTGATGATGAAGAGGAGCAACCATCTGAGAACTACAAGAGCAAAGAGAGCTTACAGCCTGTTCTGCACTTGGATTTCAATCCTGTTTTAGAGGGCTTTGCTTCCTGGAAAGGCTCTTCTGAAAGAACTGGTGAGAAGCAGATTAATTTTAATCCAACACACTATAAAACTGAATCGTCTTGTCACCTGCTGCATTCAGAAGGGCCCATCTTAAGAAATGTTACAAATGCTGTTTTGCCACCCAGAATCCTGCACCAAACTAATGAAACTCCACACCCTTTTTTAAAGGATTTAAAGTCAAAAATGAAACTTTTGCCTGGAGAAGCAGAATTTACACAGCATCCAGACAAAGAAAATCTAAATGTTCACATTGTGACTGGAACTTCACAAAATCCCTCTGTTGATAATTTAAATCAAACAGAAAATGTTAACTTAGTGGGCACTTTTCTCGATGTAAAACAACTCAGACAGCTACCAAAGTTATTCTGATTTATTTACAAATTACTGTCATCCTCTTTCTTTTCTCAAGGTTCAGAAAAATCAGGAGATGCTGCTGGCTAAATATAACTTAAATTTTTTCTTGGCAATTCATAAATGGGAGAGTGGTTCCTAATTTCATATAGAGAAATACAGCAGGTTGGGTCACACAATAAATTTAGATCTTTATGCATATGAGAATACATTTACATTCCAAATGGTCATTGAATATAATCAGGATACTACGGGCATGTAGAGTATTTTTAAAGATGTTGGTTTATTGTTTATTAAATGCAACAAGAATGAAATTATCCATGGTGAAGCAGACAGTGAGTTTAAAGCAAGTTTGATTTGAAGCATTTACCAGTTTTAACTCTTATTTTATGAATTTGAAATAAAATGCCCAATGGTTTACAGTAGGAAACAAAACTAGGTTGACAAATAATAGCCATCTTATGTGTTTGACTTGCCATAAACACCAAACATTATATTCTGTAGTTCCTGATTTGTTTAATACTTTGTGTGCCGAAATAAAATTGCTAGACTATTTTTGTAATGTGCTAACTTTTAGAAAACACTGCTATAAAAATATAATTGAATATAACTTGGTTTACTTTATGTCTCTAAACCAAGAGGCTTCACATTTATATTACATATGCTTAAGGAAGCCGGGTGAATAAGGGAATTGAACAACCAAAGATAAGCTCTCACCACTGCTTTTCCTTACTTCTGAAGAGAGGAAATTTTCAAAATTATAAGACAAACTAAATAAAATACCCTTGGTTTGGGAAAACAGCCTGCTTTGCATTAAGATCTCCTTAGGTGCATACCTTATATTCAGGGCACATTTATAATGTGTCAAATTATAAAATACTTATTAAAGTAATCCAAGTAGGGATAGATTGGTACAGTCTAAAGAGATAATGCACACAAGCATTATGCATATGTTATTGAGTCTTTGGTTCCCACTATGCTCTCACTAGCTTATGCTGCTTACTTGTGTGTAGGCGCGTTTGCATGATCAGCCTGCCAAGTGACCTAAGGTGTTTCATGTGATACAAATCATAATACACATGAAAGTGACAGAGGGAAGACACTCCATCCTATGTTATCTTTAGTCTGCCCAAACCCATTTTACTGGAATTTATGAGGTTTTTGACATGTCTTGATATGCATTTTTGCTAGAAGCTCAAGTGTGTTGGGAAAACATTCTCTCTCCAGACATTAAGCAGCCTCTCTTATGGCCAAATTAGTGCCCAGCAATTGGCTTCTGTATTAGTTCTGTTTCTTGAATCCTTCATGCAATTCCCCCCCCACACACACACACACACAACACAACTTTTGGGAATCATCTCTAGGCTTCTAACCAGAAGAGAGTTGGAAGAGAAAACCATCAATCTTGTATTTGGAAACAAGATACATTTACACAATTTTCTCTTTATACAACTATAAATGGAGAAACTTTAACATTAGATGCAACAGCAGCACAGCACTCTGTTGCAGTGGCAAGAAAATAATATGGAATAATTGGAGTTTTGTTGATGTTTTGCCTGTTTTCTTATATTGGTTTCAAACATTTCCTCTGCAAAAGTGTTTAATTGACTTCTGTAACCATCTATTAGAGGACCTGTGTCGGCACCACTGGGGGAAGGTCTGTCTCTCCTTTCTGAGATTATATCTGGGTATTTTCCATGTACCTCTGTACTGTCTGAAGTAGAATCTGATTATTATTATTTGCTGACCTAATTGGGAGCTGTTTTCCTCTAAATTCTTCACATTATTTTGACACTTATCAGATGTCCAAGTGGAAGTGGAGGAAGGTCAGTCTGCCAGAAAAGCAAAGACTTAGAATTACATAATAGAGCCAAATCCCCATCCCATTAGTGCTCCGGTTGCTGGATGTTTTTCTTGCTGGTTGATAATATGCTGAAGTGGGTCAGGTAGCAAAGCCAGAGCAGAAAACCAGTTAATTGTATATTATAAATGGCACACACATTACAACAATACAATTTAGTTAGGAATCACATCTTATGCAATGCAAACAGCCGGTGTTGTGATGATACTGTTTGGTGGTGCAAAGATGAGATGGATAGCAGTTTAAATAGGAGAATAGGTTCTCTAGCATTGCTGGCATGCACCAAGAAATATTTGAGAATTGTTTCACATAAAACTTTCAAACCCTTGCTTCCGCAAAATAAGATGTGTGGCTCAAAGCCATTAGATCTTACCACAAAATATTAATCCAGAATTAGGCCACTTGGTGTCCTTCAGATGTTTAAGGCTTCAATTCCTTTCAGACCAGCCAACAGTCAACTGTAGGGACCTGAAAAGAGTACTGCCTAAAACGGGGGTCTCCAACCTTGGCAACTTTAAGCCTGGCGGACTTCAAATCCCAGAATTCCCCAGCCAGCAAAGTCCACCAGTCTTAAAGTTGCCAAGGTTGGAGACCCCTGGCCTAAAACATCTACAAGGTACCAGGTTGTCCTATCCTGCCTTGACCCCAGGCACAGTATATGGTTCCTGGCTGGGACTACGGAGTGACCAGTCCAGGGAACTCTGCTATGATAATAGAAATAGAAAGGATAGGGATAGGGATAGGGATAAGAAAAGAAAAGAAAAGAAAAGAAAAGAAAAGAAAAGAAAAGAAAAGAAAAGAATAGAATAGAATAGAATAGAATAGAATAGAACAGAACAGAACAGAACAGAACAGAACAGAACAGAACAGAATTGGCCAAGTATGATTGGACACACAAGAAATTTGTCTTGGTGCATAGGCTCTCCGTGTGCATAAAGAAAAGATACATTCGTCAAGAATCATAAGGTACCACACTTAATGATAGTCATAGGGAAACGTTCAATATAAATCTTAAGGATACCGGCAACAAGGTTACAGTCATACAGTCATAAGCATAACTCCTTCCCCCTCTAAATGGGATCCTGACCCCTGCTCAGGTCTGTTTATCAAGCGAAGGGCAGGATGAGAGAGAGAGATGGAGGAGGCAGAGGAGAAACGTGATCCCCATTACTGTGCCCGCCCGGGCAGACGAGTTCTGTCTTTCCCATTTCCTGCCTCTGGTGGCTAAAGGAAGTGGCGCTCGTGTTTCCTGGCTCTGGTTTAAAACACAGGCCCAGCATACAGTCGTGACTGCTCGGGGAACTGACACTTTCAGCCGTTTCCCTCCGGGCGTCGTGAAAAACTTCTCTGGGGAAAATCCTCGCGTACTTCAACCACCTGGGCAAAGGGGGGGACGGGGACGGCGGATACGTATTTAAAGCCCGCCACTCATCTTTCATTTGCCCTGGCATTTACCCGGGGAGGGTCACAAGCCTTTCCGTTTCCTTTGCCGCTTCTTTGACTGAAGCTTCTTCCCGTTTGCCCCACTTCACTTTGCATTCCCCGGCTGGTCGCTCTCTCCTTTAGGCTGAGACACTCCAGAAATTGTTTATTCATTCCTCGGCGGCGGCGCAGCAAACACACACACACACACAAAGGATGAGGACGAAGGGCGTGCATTGGCACTGGAACTCCCCAGGCGCGGCTGTGCCACTTTTGGACCCTCAGTGTATTATTGTAGGGAGGTCGACATGTTCGGTTTCTTCTTCCCACCGAAACTTCATGCCCCATGCATGGAATAAAAACCTCTTTGTCTCCTGTAGTCTAAGCATATCCCCACCAACACCACGCATGGGAAGAGACCCCAGAGATTTAATCAGTTTTAATCGATTGCAGGGGTGCTTTGAAATAACAGGTTCGCAGGTGTTAAGTGGGAATCTCGGAATCTCTCCAATCAATTGCATTCGGTGGGAATTTTCCAAAGATTCATCAGATAAATAATCTTAATTTGCTGGCTGAGGAATTCTGGGAGTTCAAGTCCACAAGTCTTAAAGTTGCCAAAGTTGGAGACCCCTGCTTTAGGAAACTCGGGATCAAAGACAGTGGTGAAATCCAATTTTTTTACTACCGGTTCTGTGGGCGTAGCTTGGTAGGCGTGGCGTGGCGGGCGTGGCTTGGTGGGCATGGCAGGGGAAGGATACTGCAAAATCTCCATTCCCATCCCACTCTAGGGGAAGGATACTGCAAAATCCCCATTCCCTCCCCATTCCTGGGGGAAGGATATTGCAAAATCTCCACTCCCACCCCACTCTGGGGCCAGCCAGAGGTGGTATTTCCTGGTTCTCTGGACTACTCAAAATTTCCAATACCGGTTCTCCGAATTGCTCAAAATTTCCGCTACCGGTTCTCCAGAACCTGTCAGAACCTGCTGGATTTCACCCCGATCAAAGAGACAACGAATTCAAGTCTTATTCCTTGGCGGTATGAATTGGGTGTAACCAACAAGGTCTGTAAACCAGGAGCAGTTAGTTCTACGTTAAGGGAAAGGTGGGAAAACATCATTGTTGCGATGAACGGTACTGTTTTGCTGTTATTGATAAGACCTTACATGATATTTCATTTTATTCTAGCAGAGTGAGTCAACCTGTTGTGAGATCAGATGCTTAATGGATTTGTTTATGCACACCTTCTGCATCAAGATCGGTCTCTGTATTAAGGACACAACCAGGCTGTTCGAGAACTCCCTGCCCTTCTTCCCACAAGCAGGTTGGCTCAGATGGTGGGTAGGGTTGGCTCTCCATACCACTTGAGGCCATGATACGAATTACGCAATTATGGCTTCGCATCTAGTGTGAACTAGGTCCAAGGTGGCTTGGAAATTTATATTAAACTAAGATTTGTAGCTCAGGAAAATATCTGAACCAGTAGGGTATTCAATACACCATGATTAACCAAACCATGGGTTCCCATGATGTGTGAATGAGGACAGATATTTAAAATCTCTTTGTCAGGACAATTCGGTTCTGAGGATCCGTGGTGTTCTCTGAGCTTGCTTGTTTTCTTGCAGACCCTTCATTATCCAAACTAGGAAACATCAACAGTTTGGTTCTGTTGTTTATTATTATTACACCAGAAATATTTTAGGTGGAAAAGAAACATCTCCCTTCCCATTTCCTTACTCACCATTCTCCCCAGGGAAGTGAAAGTGATATCTGTCACTGAGCTGCTCAAGGAAGTATTCTGGTATAAAATGTGCTCCATCCCTGAAAGCCCAAATTCTACCACAGAAAGCCCCCTGAATGATGCTGCCCTTTCTGGAGCCAATTTACGGAAGGGATAGGTGCAGGGGTGAAATCCAGCAGGTTTGACAAGTTCTGGAGAATCGGCAGGGGAAATTTTGAGTAGTTCGGAGAACCGGTACATACCACCTCTGGCTGGCCCCAGGGTGGGGTGGGAATGGAAATTTTGCCATATACTTCCCCCAGTAGTGGGGAGGGAATGGGGATTTTGCAGTATCCTTCCCCTGCCACACCTACCAAGTCACGCCCACCAAGCCACACTACAACCACCAAGCCACGCCCACCAAGCCACATTACAACCACCAAGCCACGCCCACAGAACCGGTAGTAAAAAAAATTGAATTTCACCATTTCCCCAAGCATCATCAGCTAATGGAGAAACAAACTCTTTCACTTAAGGTGGGGTACAGTGGAATGGTGGGATTAGCCACCTCTCAGCTTTCCCTTTTGCTTTAATCCTTCGTTATTTTATAAACTGCCTGGAGTTGTTAAGAACAATTCATGAATGGCCAAATGAATTGATTGATTAAACTTAAGAGGGGGAATTGGGTGAAGCAGAAGGAAATGCTTCGATGCTGCCACTCAGTGCACCTCCTCCTTTGTCCTGGCAACATTGCCTGTTAATCAGGCAATGTAAGAGTTGGAAATTAGCCCGGCTCTCAGTTGAGAAGTGCAAAAGAGATCTGGGATGAAATGAGAGAAAATCATTAATAATCAGCAAATTTCAGTCCTGATCGTCTTAGAGGTATAAGGCTTGGAGAATACAGATGCTAGACCAAACATCTGGAATCATGCTGTTGTGATCGGTCTGCCTGTCATTGCAGTGATCATCAGGGCATCTAGTGGCAACCTCTAGTTGGAATGGAAAATGTCAAATACTACCACCATATCTATCTATCTCTCTCTCTCTCTCTCTCTCTCTCTCTCTCTCTCTCTCTCTCTCTCTCTCTCTCCCTCCCTCCCTCCCTCCCTCTCTCTCTCTCTCTCTCTCTCACACACACACACACACACACACAATGGAGAAATTAGAAGTTTCAACTGCACCAGAGTTGTTGCTAGGTAAGAATGACACTTGTTGTGTTCATGCACAAGTCTTCAGAAATATTTTAAAAAATCATAAAAGTAGTAAAGAAAAAAAAAACAGCCATGCCAAATCCTTGTCATCATTCACCTGCTAGTGACATAATTAGCAACACACAATTGTCAGAAACTGGTTTCTCCATTTGGGTTAATTTGGACAGCAAAGAACTAGCACTCTTCCAGAGTGCCAAACTTGTATTTATAAGGAGCTCCTGTAAAACCTAACACATTCTAGGGAAAAGTGCCAGTCAGGCATTCTGTGGCAGATACCTCCGTGGTGACTAGCTGCCTGGTCTTTCCTCCAACCCAAGCCAAAATTCCCATGGAATTTTGCCCAGGCACCCAAAGGGAGAGCATGTGCCAGCAGTGATCCCTATGAACTGAATAGACCCCCCAATCCCTGATCACATCAGCACTCAAATAGGCAGCCAAAGGTTTCAGGCCAGATCCGTAGCAAACGGATCAACTAAGAGAGATTTTAAGGGATGAGACAGAGGCGACATCACAAAAACATGGCAGAAAAGGGATGGCCAGAATTCATTTGTCTCATGATAAAGGATGGAAAGTCCATATCAGTGTTCACCAACTGGTGGTTCGCGAGAAAATGTTGGTGGTCCACAGAAAAATTATTTGCATTTTTTATATTGCACTAAATACTATTTATCTTTTTAAAAAATCCATATTAGTAGTCCACGGGATTTAAAATTATGAAAGTAGTGGTCTTAAAGGTTGGTGACCCCTGGTCCATATCATTCAAATTGTAGCAGCAAATCCTGGCAGGCTATTCCAGCGTTTCTTAATCTGGAGCCACTTGAAGATGTGTGGCTGGGGAATTCTGGGAGTTTAAATCTTATCCATCTTCAAGCCGATCAAGGCGATTCTTATGTTGAATAGTTGTATAGTTCTTTTTTTTTTTTTTTAAAGCACATTTATTTTATTGACAAGCTGTCCCTCCCGCGCTGCTCTCTTCAGCCGTTTATTTTTAAGCGACCCCTCGTCTCCCCCTTAGTGGTACCGCACCGGTTTTATTTTGGCTCATTAAATTTAATTAAGAACAGGGTAGGTGTTACCTATTTAAGTGGTGTGTGTGTGGAGGTGGAGATGGATAATCACCTCCAAGGAAGCTAAAAGAAAGGATCTTTATTCAAAAGTGGGCAGTCGTAGTGAGCATTTGATTATTCTCGGGCCCCCCCCATCTCTTTGCTGTCTCTTTTTAAAGTGCACCTGAGCGCGCAAAACAGACACGTCTCGAAAGCTCTAAGGGGAGCGTTCCAAAATTCTTCTCTCTCTCTCTTTCTCTCTCTCTTTCTGCATATCCCTGCAATAATTTTCCGCTTTCCCTCGATAAAATTGCCAAATAATAATGAATCATTTCATAAATAATGGGTTTAGGGGCTTATCAGGGCAGGCGGGCCAGTGCCAGCAGCTTATCTCGGTTGGCCACGTTGCTCCAGCGATCCGCTCTCCATACTAAATAGGAAACTGGACGTGATGTGGGAATGAGTTCCCGGCGCTGCGAAGCCGCCCAGCACTTCTCCTCCTCCTCCTCCTCCTCCTCTTTTTTTTTTTTTTTAATATACTATAGGAGGAAGGGGGGCCATACCAGCCTCCATGAACAGGCCGCAAAATGGCTCCAGTCATTTTCACCTACGAAAAACAAGTGGTGAGTAAAAGGGTCGGGTTTTTTTTCTCTCTTTTTGTTTGGTTTGTTGTTCAAGAAAGAAAATCGCTTGGTAGGTTAGCCCCCTCCCCCACGCTCACCCACCCACACGCGCGCACACACACACACAAACAATCCGTGCCAACTTCACGTATAGCGGTAGAGGATGTGTTCTTTATTTTATTTCAAAAGGGCAGATAGCGAACCGCACAGGAAAAGCAGAAGGAACAATTCCTCTCTCCTCAAATCACCCACTTCCCTCTTTCTTTCTCTTATTTTTACACCCAGATGCTCCGTAGTAAAGAAGGGCGGGGGGGGGAGGGGGAGACGGGAAGGACGGCCAAATCCTGGGGTGAATTGTTGATCTATTCTTGTTTGGCTCACTAGCAGCAGAAGGAGGGAAAGGGGGGGAGGCTTGTAGGAAACCTTCATGCTGAGCCAGAAAAGAAAATACTGGCGAAACTGGGGTTGCTGGAAGGCCGGGAAATGGGGAGAGGGCAGCGCCCTGAAGTGCCTTCAGTGCCCCGCGAGGCCCACGCGCGGGCTTGAGAGTAACCCCACGCCCCCCCTCCAATTTTTGCAACACACAAGTTTTTTGGGGGGGACTCTGAGAATAGCGGCCGGGCGGGTCACCCCCTAAAACTCGGTGGCTTTGGGGGAAGATTAAGACGTCGGGAAATCCGATTCGGCTGTCTTGAGTCCCTCGCTCTCCTCTCCGCCCCGTCTCCTTCCCCGCCCGCCTCAATAATTCGGTGTGCAGGAATGGAAATGAAGGACGATTTTCAATTGTGAAGTGCAAGATATTAGCGGGGAAGGGAGGGAAAGAAGGGTGGCAAAATTCGGTTGTGAGAAGAAGGCCGCTTGGTTTCTCTGTGGAAACATTGCAGGCCTCAAAAGAGAGAGAGAGAGAGAGGCTTCCTTTGTAGGCTTCCTTGAAGAGTATTTCAAAAGGAAAAAGAAGACAAGAAAAGGAGAAACGAAAAGAATAACTTGGCGCAGGGCATGGGATGTCTTGTTAATTTTTTTTTAAAGTGGGGGACTGGGCAAAATATTATTTTTATGATCTAAAAAAGAATGTGCTTGCAGAGGTCTCATGTTAAAGGACTAGAGATGGAGGCATCCATTAGTACAGCAAAATGATATAAATTAGGACATCCAGAACAAGCTGGACGAAGGTAGCAAATAGTAATCAGGGAACTTGATTTCAAAAGAATTTGTTTAATAATGTGCTTTAATTTAATTAAATGGTATTTTTGAGCCATGAGCCGATCCTCTTTATTTATTAGAACTTCAAATCTAAAACATTTTTTTTAATATATTGGGTGGTCATTCCTGCTGCTTTTCTTCTGGTTTCCACTGAACATTATTTACGATTAAAAAAATCAGGCTAGTAAATGAAGTCTTTATCATTTATCATTTATCTGGCAAATAGGAAAAAAATAGGAAATAGCAAATAGGAAAAAAAAATCATACTATATTGATAAATGGCAGACAGATGGGACAGGCAAAATATAATTTCCTATAGCTATTGTGCTAGTTCACCAAAGTCGTCTGATTCTTAATTGTGGTAACTACACATATCCTGTGAAGAAAATGTAAATAATGTGGCTATTAATACAGAAAGTGGCATGTCTTAATTCCAGAATAGGATAATATTCTACAACATTCCACAATAGCACAATATTAACACACATTGGCATGTGTAATAAAAGCAATCACTCGGTATCTGCAATCACTTTATGAATTGAAAGAAGAGACTGAAAATGGCATAAATTGGTAAGGTACATCACAGCTAGTCCTGAAACTATACTGGGATTGGAGAGAGGCCTCAGAATTGAGATCCAGGCTTGTTCCTATTTCTAGTAGACTGGATGTAATGAATGGAACTTGTCAGTCACAGCTAACTTGGATTCCATCATTTCAGTGGGACTACTTGAATTTCTGGATCTGGTCTTCCATTCTTAACGGGGAAAACGCACATTACATTCCTGGTGCCTTCATCTTTTTCAGGAATAGTTTTAACACTATGGGACTCATCTTGTTGAGCCTTCTCTCCTGGTGACAGGAAGGCTGCCTCAGGTCATGGCACCAGTAGCTCATGGTTGCCTTTTAAGACGATTGTATTGATGTCCCCATTGTAAAGTCACTGGCATCCATTATTAAGCTCGAATCGTTTTATTATAAACCATTTAAAATGCCTTATTTTATTTTTTTTAAAAAAACTCCTGGTGTGCTGGCCTAGAGACCTCTCCCGCTGGGAACTCTGGGAGTTGTAGTACAATCAACCCCGAAGCATAGGCTTGGAGAAGGCGTATTCTCTAGCACAGCCTCGCTTTTTCCAGCAGGAACGAAGATCTCTGACTTGCTCTGTCCCTCTTCTACAGCAGGCAGCCTCTTCAACAATTCCTCCGGACGATCCAGCGGTGGTTTCGGCTGCGTCTGTCCGCTTTCTCAAAAATCAAAACTCTTCCAAATGAGTACAGTACACAAGATAGGGTCTTTTTTTCTTTTTTTTCTACCGGTAAGGAAGACACAAATATTTCCGAGCTGAGCAAGAGTCCTCTTTGACGAGAGGTCGTGGCTGCAGAACGCTCTAAAACGCGCATCCTTCTTCGACTAAGTCACGGTTCACATTATTGTGGTTCGCTGGCTAAATTTCAACGGGAGACGGGGTCGCTACACGCTAGGCCAATATCGCAAACCCAAAACTAAGCCCATTCCTCTCCTACTAGGATTTTAAAAATTTCATGATCCCAGCCTCCAAGGAAGTATATGTGAGTGTTTCTATCCTAAACACCAAACGGAGAATTTTTTGGCGTTCTCGCTAGGCTGAAAATTCTCCAGGCTGCCTGAAACGGAACGGAATTTCTTCTGGTCTGCGATCGGTTACCGCGATGGTGCAATCATCCTCCCTGTGATCTCTCTCTCTCTCTCTCTCTCTCTCTCTCTCTCTCTCTCCCTCCCTCCCTCCCTCCCTCTCCCTCTCCCTCTCCCTCTCCCTCTCCCTCTCCCTCTCCCTCTCTCTCCCTCCCTCCCTCCCTCTCCCTCTCCCTCTCCCTCTCCCTCTCTCTCTCCCTCCCTCCCTCCCTCCCTCTCCCTCTCCCTCTCTCTCTCTCTCTCTCTCTCCCTCCCTCTCCCTCCCTCTCTCCCTCTCCCTCTCTCTCTCTCTCCCTCCCTCTCCCTCTCCCTCTCCCTCTCTCTCTCTCTCCCTCCCTCTCCCTCCCTCTCTCCCTCTCTCTCTCTCTCCCTCCCTCCCTCCCTCTCCCTCTCCCTCTCCCTCTCCCTCTCCCTCTCTCTCTCTCTCTCCCTCCCTCCCTCCCTCCCTCTCCCTCTCTCTCTCTCTCTCCCTCCCTCCCTCCCTCCCTCTCCCCCTCTCTCTCTCTCTCTCTCTCTCTCTCTCTCTCTCTCTCTTTTGGGGGGTAGGTAGGGGTAGGTTGGCAGGGTTCGTTGTTTCTGCTTCCAAGTCCCTGCGTCTCCCCCATTTCTCCCCCCCTCCCCGCCTTCAGAGCTATCCGGCTGCAAGAGTTTCGGCATTTCCCATAAAGCCTTGGCCGAATCTTCGTTCGGCGCCTTAGGGAGGTGGAAAAGAAGGCGGCGGCCTTGGACAGCGAGAAGCTCTTGGCTGAGCCGGCAGCCGAGGTTGTTGCCTCTTCAGCCTGACAGGTGTAAATGAGGTTTCCCTGTGCTAAGTAGGAAATTCTAACTTTTTTTTTTTAAAAAAAGGGAGGGGGTGGGCAGAGCAGGCAATCCAGAGACGCCAGATGAGAGATTGATGACCGACGAGGAAGATTTTCTGATTTACCCGCTAGCCTTTCCGAGGCTAGAGAAATCAACGCGATCGCTTTTGAGTTCTAAAGATCTTCAGAAAGAAACTTTCGGAGTCAAGAGCCCGGGCAGCAGATCTGCAAGTTAAAGCTGTGGGAGGAGTGGAGGACGGGGGGACGGGCAAGAAACACGTTTCCCAGAGAGGAGAGCTTTGCGGCGGTGGGCCTTCAAACCCACGGGATCGAGGTCGCTTTGGAACTCGGTGCTTTGCTGGCTGGGGAATTCTGGGAGTTGAAGTTGGAGTTCAAGTTTGGAGACCCCCTGGTTTAAACAGCAGGCTCCTAACATCAAAGTGTAGTTGAATTTGGGGCTTCTGGATCTCCGTTGCAAAACTCCGGTCGATCCCTGGATGGCAGCAAAGGTGTTTGAAATTATCGTTATCTGTACTCCCATCTACCGACATCCCCAGATTTGTAGCTCAAGATAAGGAAGCCCTAAATGAATTTTTCCCCCCCAGAATTGATGGTGTTTTCCATCAAAGAATCCGAGCCTAAGCCAAAAGGCGTGTCCTTGGTTTGGACCTCACATTTTACGGACATTCAAGCCAGTACAGTCTGCAAAGTCCAGATATCTCTGATTTATTCAGTAAACAAAGAATGGCTAGTGCTAAACTCAGGCCCTCACTAGCATGCTTCTGCTGCTGACCTTCCATTTAAGTTTGAAGACAGTGCAGCTTCATAGATGAGTTACAGCACAATCATGTATAAGTAGCCTTGGTCATATAACCAGTAAAGCCATAACATAATTTGTTTGGCTTTGGCTTACAGTGTTCTGTAGCTTACCCATGAAGCTAATTATGATAGTTTATCAGTCACAGTGGTGGATTCACAGGAGACAAAGCAATCCCACCCTTTAATGTTTCACAGGATTGTACAAAGAACACATTTGCTTAACTTGACAGTTTGGGTCAGTTTGTTTGTTTGTTTGTTTGTTTATTATTTATTTATTGGTTCGATTTATATGCCGCCCTTCTCCAGAGACTCAGGGCGGCTTACAATGCGTTAAGCAATAGCCTTCATCCTTTTGTATATACCTGCTTAGTAAGGCTTTGCCCCCCCCCCCCCAAAGCGGTGTTCTTTTTTTTTATACAAAGTCAGTTTATTGCCCCCACAATCCAGGTCCTCATTTTACCTACCTCGAAAGGATGGAAGGCTGAGTCAACCTTGAGCCTGGTGAGATTTGAACTTGCAGTAATTGCAGGCAACTGGTGTTACTTAAAAACACTTTAGTCTGCTGTGCCACCAAGGCGCTCTCCCTCCCTCTCTCTCTCTCTCTCTCTCTCTCTCTCTCTCTCTCTCTCTCTATATATATATATATATATATATATATATATAATATATATATATATATATATATATATATATATATGCACATACACACACATATATTAAAATACACACACACACCACACACACACACGTATGTATGTATGTATATGTATATGCATATGAATATGTATGTGTATATATATATTTGTGTGCTGATAAAGCCGACTCAGGTCTTTGCTTCACCTTCAATTCATCAGAAATTTTGCGTCCATTTTCCCCCCCAACAAAAGAGAGCGAGCCGCCGCTTGGTTTTATATGTGAGGCGTGAAATTAACCCGGAGCTCAGTAGAGAAAATCGAAGAAAAATAATTTGATTGCATTTAAGCAATTTCGAATGTTAGTTTCTTTAAGTCACTTCACTAGTCAGTCGGAATATAAATTTGCTTCAAATGGCCTCGTTTCCCCTCTGCGATAAGAATAAAGGTAATCACAATAATAATATTGCCTGGTCTCTAGCTCTCTCTTAAATTGAAACAGGAAGGCGGAAGATTAAAGCTTAATCCCAAATGCATTTTTAGGGAATGTTTACTAGCAGGTAAAACCTACTGGACTGCTTTCTTTGTCCAGAAAATGTGTTTGGGATTGTAGTTATTAGGAAGAAATCGGGAAAAGTGGTTATAGGATTACGCTCCCATATTTGGTGTGAAGTTTGGCGTTTCTAGAAAGAACGTTTCGGCGATGAAATCCTTTTTCCTCCTTACCTCCAAAACATGTCTTGAGCTGAACTTCCCGAATCCCAGGCCTCAACATTTCCCGTTTGTCTCCCTTCCTTTGAAGCATTTCGTTATCTCCCTGCCTAGCAGGAAGCCGAGCATCCGTCTGCCCTGGCATCTAAGAAAAGGGCATTTTTAGGTTATTTTCTTCCACCGATCCATATGACGAGGGTAATCTTTCCTGGGAGTTACCTCGTCCCTCTGCACGGGACAATTCAGTTTAATGTGGTGGGCACTAGCCGTAAAATAGTTCGTGTGTGTGTGTGTGTGTGTTTGTGTATTCACTGACGAAATTCAGGGACGAAAGTGGGGCAGGAGCGTAACCTGAAATCAAGCGTCGGTCTCTGGAAACGCTTTCGGCCAAAATGTGCCGCTTTCCAGGTAGCGCACGGAGGCGCGGTTCCTCTCCGCTTATTTCCACGCGGCGCAGATTGGGAGGTGGAACGGCGCGGTTCTCCGTGGGGACCTCCGTGGGGGCATAGAGGCATTGATTCTCAGTGCCCAAGGTGAAGTCTTGGCGGCTATTTCTCGCCCTCGTTTTCCTTGCAACGCCGAGAGAATAAATTCGACTCCAGTCAGGGCACTGTCAAAAATTGTATAAACCGTTCTAACTCCCCTACCCTGGTTTGTTTGTGATTGTTTTTCCTTCTGCCTTGCTATGATTTCTGATTTACACGCTCCCTCACCCCTTATTAATAGAAGTGAAGCCGATTTCGTTTTTGTTCCCCGAAGGATTGAGTCGAATAATTAAAAAGCGCCCGGTTTCCAACAAATTCCGTTCTAACCTTCGGGTTGAACTGTTCAGGTGGCCATCTTGAAGGTTAATCCCACGGAGCGTTTTGATTTTTCGGGCTCGCCCCCCCCCCCCCCCCCCCCACGCTTTGGGAGTCCGCCGACCAAGGCGTCACCAGGCTGGGCCAAGGAAGACCTGAGGAATTGGGAACGGAAAGGAAGAGCTCCCCATAAGGCTTCTCCCTCTTGTGAATGGGTGTTTGTGGGTGTTTGTGGGTGTTGTGTCTCAGAGCCCCCCAGAGGAAGGTCTCCTTGCGCCCTCCTTCGGGCCACGTGGGTATCCCCGGGACTGGGAGCTCGGCGCTTCGCGGGAAGCGCAAAATCCGCCGAGCCAAGCGCAGCGCAGCTTTCCGGGCATCCCACCTCCGCCGTTGCCCGTTACCAGAGGGCCTTGCTCTCCTCCGCTGGGGCTCTTTGGCGACGCGGGGTTTTTCCTTCGGGATTTAACTTTCCCTCGGATGCTCCCTTCTTTCCTTTCTTCTCTGCCCCCCCCTCTTTCCCGACTCTGGCATTCCTGGGTTTCCCACCGCTCTCCTTCCTCCGCTTTTCCCTCCCTCCCGTCGCTCCTTTTCCTTTCCCTGCTCTTTGCGCTTTCTTCCTCTCTCCGGCTTTTTTTCTCTCCTTCTCTCCTTTCCCAATTTTTCTCTCCTCCTTTTCCGCTTCTCTCCCCCTCCCCACCCACCCACCCCCAACCTCATCTTGCCGCGCCCCTCCTTCACAAGCTCTCCTCTTCGCCCTCCAGGATGCTGATGGAGAGGTCCCCCAGTGACCCGCCGCGGGATGCGGCGCACGGAACCGGAGCTGGAGCGGAAGGCGTCGGCGAGCCGGATTTGGGATTGGGTTCCGGCAGCAGCAGCAGCAACGGCGGCGATCGGAGGCGCGGAGGAATGGCTCTCCCGGGGGAGCCGGCCTTGCTCGATGGGGTTGCCAAGGAAACGGGTCGGCCGCCCCCCTCCCCCGGCCCGGGGCCCCCTGCTGCGCCGGTGCCAGTGATCGAGCTGGTGCGCAACGGCCGCCCTATAAAAGCCAGGGAAGCGCCGCCTGGGGCCCTGCAGAGCCAGAGAGAGCCAGACGCGACCAACAGCAGCATCAGCAGCATCAGCATCAGCAGCATCAGAGCTCCGCGAGCCGAACCGGCCACCGCCACCGCTCTCGGCCTCGCCACCACCGCGGGCACCGGAGCGGGCACGCCCCCGGCCGGTGGTGGCATCGGCGGCGGCGGCGGCGGCAGCAGCAGCAGCGACGTCCGCATGGTGCACCTCAGTCCTACGGCAGCCCCTGCGCTCCCGCCGCCGGCCAGAGCCATGCTCTACGGCCTCGGGGCTCCGCTCAGCGCCGCCAGCAGGTCCGTTGCACAGCCCGGCGGGCTTCGGATGGGGGGCTTTGGGGTGGGAACGAGAGGGCAAACGGAACTGGGTGGGAAGGAGGAAAGAAACGGTTCTCCGTTAGCTTCTGCTTGATTCCTGTCCCTTCAGAGGAGAAGATCTTCCCCGCTGCCCGCCTGAGTTTTGGCCCGCATCCGTCTTTCCTTCGCTTTTGCTTCTCTAAGACCCAGCTGACGCTCCCTTCTCTGCCTTTATGTTTTCTCTTTGTCCCCCCGCCGGTTTTCTTTCTCCGGGTGGGAAGGTTGGGCTGTGAAGCCCGCTAAATGTCTCTCTTTCTCTTTGGCTAAATCTACTCCTAATGGACTATATAGGTAGATGTGTGGGGGGTTTTATGAATGTGCGTGTAAACCCACGCGCGGGTTTATCTGCTGCTCTACCAATGAAGTCAATGCGACTTTCCTCTCTGAGCCGATGGTCCGAAAAGGGAAAAAAAAAAGGAGCCCTGGTAGCGCAGCAGACTAAAGCACTGTTATTAACATCAGCTGTCTGCAATTACTACAAGTTCAAATCTCACCAGGCTCAAGGTTGACTCAGCCTTCCATCCTTTCTAAGGTAGGTAAAATGAAGACCCAGATTATGGGGGCAATAAGTTGACTTTGTATAAAATATACAAAAGTATGAAGGCTATTGCTTAACGCATTGTAAGCCGCCCTGAGTCTCCGGAGAAGGGCGGCATATAAATCAAATTTAAAAAAAAATGGACAATCGAAGCAAACCAATCTTCTCTTCTTCCTGCTGTCAGTCTGTATTAAAGTCACAACAACGTTTCCTGCTGAAAGTAAGACTAGGTTAAAAGACAGCATTAAGTGCCCGATTCATGTCCATGTAACCTGATGCCTTCTAGATATGTGGGACTACTTTTCCAATCACCCTTGGGCACCTTGGTTGGACGATGATGGGCATTGTAATCCATAGATCTTGGAGGCACCATGTTGGCAAGGTTGGTACAGATCATTTATCAAAATGTGGCAGGTTTGCATCAAAGCTCTTTAAAACTGTTGCCCCCTCCCCGCACTCCGTTCCACCCTCTTGTCAAAAGAAACGGTTAAACACGAAATGATTACTTGTAAGAGATGCAATATTTGTAATAGCATCAAAGCATAAATTTGGGAGAAATGCGTGAATCAAGGGGGAAAAAAATCATCCTAGAAATTATGTTTAGTGTTAATGGATGTTTATTCGTGTGTTGTCATTATTATTTAGGCAATCATTTTCCCCCCACTGCAGAAATGCAGTACACATTAACATACATGTATTACACAAGCTAGGAATGAACACTGTGAAAAAGAAAGGACCAAGTGAGTTAGTGGTTTTTTTAATAATCTTATTGGGTATTTTTAATATTGATTTTGCTTGTTTTTATTGTGAGCCGCCCTGAGTCCTTTCGGAGGTAGGGCGGCATACAAGTTTAAATAAATAAATAAATAAATAAATAAATAAATAAATAAATAATGTAAAGGGTTAGGAAAGGTATGAGCAACATTTCTGGAAGCTAAATACGGTAATTCTGGTAATTGTCGGATGGACCAGACAATTCTTCAAAATGTGCTTCACAATGTATTTTAATTCTTCTGTTAGAAATGCTTGACAAGTGCAGAAGTCAATCGTGTTAAGCATCTGGAACTGAAAAGCATTTATTTAGATTTCTTGTTATAAAATTGCTTCATGCTAAAAGTGTAATAAACATTGGCAACACATGGTGCACAAACGACAACAATAGACAACATATCTATTGTGGGAAGTGTGCCTATTATGTATATTCTCAGCAGTAGAAAATAATGTTGAGACTCTAATCCTTACTGGTGGATTTACCACCACCAAATTCAATAGGACTATTTTTATTTATTTATTTATTTATTTTGAGATTGGATGTTTGTTCAGATTGCAGTTGAATGATGGATTTCAGCAGAGGTCTGCAGAGCTAATTTCTCTCCCTCCCCCCCCCCCTTTCTGCTTTTTCCTTTGTAGTGGATTTTTTGGTGAACCCGAAAACTTTTCAATGTATAACAACAACCGAGTGAAAAGAAGACCATCCCCCTATGAAGTGGAGCTCTCTGATGGTGAGCTGATCCCCACCGCCACAACACTCCCCCCCCACCCCGGTGCTTCTTTGTGGGTAGTATGGCAGCTAAAGACTAGCAATTCCTATTTCATTCCTTGTATTGCTGGGTGATGATGGTGACGGAGGTGGGTGGGTGGGAGGGTGGGCTGGGATCTCTAGAGGCAGGAAATTCTTGCGTAGTGCAATTTATAGCTTGCAGCTTGGACTTCCAACAAAATGTTGTGTGCTTTGTTTTGCCCTCTTCATAGATAACAAGGAAGCCAGAATTCCATGGTTAGTGAGCAGTTATTTTGTTCCCTGTTTTAAATTTTGGATAGATGGATGGATGTATAGGTAGATAAAAGTTAGATATAGATAAATAGGTAGATTAGATGATAGATAGATAGATAGATAGATAGATAGATAGATAGATAGATAGATAGATGATAGATAAATGGATGGATGGATGGATGGATGATAGAGGCTTTATGGCTCCTTCAGAGCTGTTCCTGTAATCTGTAACAACTGTGAACTAAAATCAGCATTTTATTTTATTTTTTAAATGTAATCTGTTAAGGTTGAAGGAAGGGCAGTGCTTGGAAGCTACAGGTTGCAATTCAAATATTTCCTTATTTTTTTCAAATGTGTTGCTTAATTGGGATGAACTCTCCTGTCATATATCCATACCTCATTGGCCTGCTGTGGTAGGGGAATGGATTGCAATAAAGCACCAGGTTTTGTGCTGGCATTTTGCAAGTTCCAGACCAGAGAAAGCCCAGAGAATCAAAAGGTAGATTAATTAATGGTTTGGAATTGCAGATGGGAAGGAAATAAAAAAGGAAATGGGACAGCCTCATTTCTCAGTCCAGAAGGAATCTGATTGCACCTTTTGAAATCGTATTCAATTAAAAAGCATAAAAGCTACAACTCCCTTCAACAGAAGCATGTGGTGGCTAAATGATAGAGGGAGCCTTCCCGCTCCTTCCCTTCTCATGTCATCCCAATTTAAATTCATTTTGCATGAGTTTTGCTACCTCACACATTTGATGAAATGAGTTGTTGCTTATACCTTGTTAATCTGAAAAGATGCTACCAAGTTCCTTCTGGTTTTTACACTGCCCTAGACTTACACAATTCTCTGTGCGTATAACCACGTTTGTTCCTTAACAACTAAAGGTAGAAATTGGGCGGGGGGGGGGGGTAGCATCTGTGTTTTAAACTCCCTGTGCAACTCCCAAGCCACGTATGTATTTAGCCTTTCCTGGAGTTTTTATATTAATTCTGGAATTTACTGAAATGTAAACACAAACATGTCATTTTATGCCTTTGAAAGTAAAAAAACAAAACAAAAACAGAGGATAAAGGTTTGATAAATGCATTACATTCTACATTACTATGTAGAATGGCTTCCAGGCATTTAAAAGCAGAGCAAAAAATGAAGTGGGGGTCAATGCAAGATTTAGTTTGAAGCCATTTTAGATTATATATCGATAGCATTGTGACTTTTGTCTAATTTGTCTTTCATTTTGATGAAAGCATAGATCCAGCAAATGTGCTATATATACAACATGGCATTTGTATTCATCTTAGTTATATATTAGGTTTATATGAATTTTTGATGCTCTGAATCAGTTTGGAGTGATCCACAGGATCAGATCAATGGATCCCCCGAACCATGGGTCCCTGGAAGGGCTCAAAAAGGTATAGAAGGCAGCTGCGAATGAAGACCTTTTTATGATACGTATACCAAAGGGGCAGGGCTTCGATCACATGGTTGTGGCTGTCAACTTTACTCTTTTGATCTTCCTCTCCATGGACATTCTTGAACTGAACACATTTAAATCAAATCAGACCAATGTGGAGATTTTCCACGCATGGATGTGTACATTTAATGGTCTAAATTAATCCCAATTGAATCTAATTGGATTTATCTAAGACACGGGTGTCAAACTCGCGGTGTCACATTGCCATCATGTGATGTATCATGATGTTTTTCCCCTTCGCGGAGCTGGGGTGGGTGTGGCCTGCGTGTGACACATCCAGCCCACGGGCTCCCAGTTTGACACCCCTGGTCTAAGACACTTGGTTTGAACTGATTCAATGTTCATGTTTACATAACCCTTGATCCATATATTCAAGATGTTACCATGTTTCCCCGAAAATAAGACCCTGTCTTATATTTTTTTGAACCCTGAAATAAGTGCTTGGCGTTATTGCCATGCGCTCAAAAGCCCGATTGGGCTTATCATCAGGGGATGCCTTATTTTGGGGGAAACAGGGTAATATCAGTCTACAAAGTCTCAGCAACTCAGATTCTGTATAAGTAAAGTCTGTGCAATTAAGATCTACACTAATAATCTGGAATATAATCTGGACCGACAACCTCTCTGTACAGAGAGGTACACTGTGGTAAACCTCTCGATTTACCACAGTTCATTTAGTGACCATTCAAAGTCACAATGGCACTGAAAAAAATTGATTTATGACCAGTTTTCACACTTATGACTGTTTTAGCATCCCACCATGGTCATATGATCAGAATTCAGACACTTGGCAATTGTTTCACATTTATGACGGTTGCAGTATCCTGGGGTGACGTGATCCGCTTTTGTGACCTTCTGACAAGCAAAGTCAATGGGGAAGCCAGATTCACTTAACAACAATTCGACTAATCTAACAACTGCAGTGATTCCCTTAACAATTGTGACAAGAAAGGTCGTAAAATGGGACAAATTCACTTAACAAATACTTAGCAACACTTAGCCAGAGAAATTTTGGTCTGAATTGGGATCGTAAGTCAAGAACCACCTGTATTTGTGATCTCAGTAAGGCAGTGACTTCAAAGGATGTAGATAGGCTCTGGAAGGCTAAAAGGAAGAGTGGACAATGTTGGAGGCTTGATGGGTCAGGCATTGTACAGGTGAGGAGTAAGCAAAGCCAACATCAGGATGAGCCTTTATGAATGTGGAGAAAAAGCTGTGGTCGTAGCTCTAGCAACTGTTATTGAACAAGCCCCGACTGTCATGTATTGCTCATTTGTTCAAGAGCTGCTAAGAACAGATTCAATTATTATGACGGGGCTGACTTAGTTATCCCAGAGCAGCCGTGCTGAACCTAGTGCTCTTCTGATATTGTGAATTCAGCTCTCCTAACTCCTGGCAAAAATTGCCCTAAGGATAATTAATTGGCTCAATGCCAAACAATGGTCAGGACCTTTTCCCAGTTTACGATTATTTAAGAAGATGGGCAGGAATTTTAATAGATTTTAAAGCCATACAAATGCCTAATTGATTTGGTCACAATTTTACCATTTTTTCCCCATATATAATAACCGACGTTTAAGCTGCAGAGTTAAACTTGAAAACCTCAAATTCAATTAAATTCATTTTTTCCCCTAATTTTGTATCATCAAAATGGGTTTTCAGATTTTGATCATCTGATTTTGGCATATGTTGGTGATCTTTTTCTTTTAACATATATGCATATTTCCTTCATATTTCTTCATGCTTCCTTAGTACTCATTTATTAACTACTGATACTTTAATAGTTCAACTTTTAGATAGCTCTATATCAGAGCCACAACATTTATTAATAAGCACAGCGCATAAATATTTCATGATACTTTTTAGAAGTTCATTTAATAACTGAAATTTCAATGCTTATCTAAGTTGGATTTTGCATGGATCATCCATTTCAAATAGTTAGGTTGGCTGCTAAGCTGTTGGGTACGATAGTGTAACAGAAACAACACTTCTTCCATTTAATAAGTGATCACCATTTCCTATAGATTTGCCAACTGGAATAGGAGACCAATATTTGTATTATTCTAAATAAATAATAAATAATAAATAAATAAAATAATAAATAATCAATAAATAAAACTGAAAACAAATGCCCCATGTTTATCTCAGGTCAGATGCCCCATGCTTATCTCAGGTCAGATAAGACCTATCCTCTGTAATCTCAGAAGTGAGGTGATGTGATCATAATTTTAAGAAACAGGAAAGCAGATTTTAATTGAATGTTAGAGCTATTTAACAGTGGGACCAGTCATTAGTAAAGATGTTGAACTTTGCTTTGATGGGTTAGGTTTAGTAAAGACTGGAGAGGCATCTCTTGGTATGAATTAAATTGGATTGCTTGATAGTGTGATTGATAGGCTAAATAGCCTCTTTATTATTTTACCTTTTAGAAAATACCTGAAATGATTTGGCCATGATTTTTGAGAAAGAATAGGGGAGACTTGTACTTTAAAACTCTTGAGGATGGGGAGTTACAGTTAGTCATTGCTTGCTAAAATATGCTTTTTTATTTTATAGTTTATCAGCACTAACTTTTAAAAACCAGCATGTAAAAAAATAAATGGGTCTTTTGGTGGCAAAGCAGGAAACTGGTCATTTGGTGCATTGCTGAGCTCCATTTTCTCTCTGAAAGAGGGAATAGAGATTTGGATAGAGATTTTGTGAAAGTGCTTTTCCGCATTGTGTAGCCAGTGGAAGGAGTCATACATGAGAGCAATCTGAAATTAATTCAAATTAGAACGAAGACAGTGCAATGGTCATAGGGAGTAGATTTTGAGATAGAGATAAGAGACATAAATCGATAGACGATAGACAGACAGACAGACAGTCAGTCAGTCAGACAGACAGACATAATGAGAGAGAGAAAGGGAGGGAAGGAAGAAGGGAGGGAGGGAGGGAGAGAGACTGGCCGCCAACTGACTCCTAACTAGGTTTATACATAATGTATCCAAAGTAGGATAATTTTGAGCCTGGTGACTTGTGGCTCCAGTGAGAACTCTGGGTTCATTTGTTTGATGATTCATTTGTTTGTTTCCTTGGCTTTCACAGTATTTTCAAGAGTTCTTCAAAGGGAGTGGATTTTCAGGTTTATTGTCATTTTAATAACTGCTTCATTTGCCTTCAAATATATTTCTCATTTGCCTGGAAATAGAGACTATTAGTGTCCACATTTTTCCTCTAGCTCCTCAAGCATCACAAAATAATAATAATAATATTCTTTAAAAGCAGAGGGATTTGTTTTAAACTGAGCGTAGCAAACATTTATTTCAAATGGATATTTATTCCTGTTCTCAACTTCTCTCCAATTTCAGCCTTTCTTGATTTCAGCATTAGAATTTAAAAGGCAAGAGACTAATTGTATTGCTGTTGTGGTTAAAAAAAAGAGAGAACAGAAATCCATGCCCATTTTCTATTGCTGATCCTCACAACTCCTAGCCATAGTCCTAATCTACTTGCTCATCATTTGGAAAACCCATTAATATTTTAATATTGAGATTTAGAGATAAAAGCCTTATGGCTATTTCCATCGCTAGTAACTTGCCAGCAACTTTCTTGGTGAAATGAAATCAAGACTGTCCTCATTACTGCTATTCTGGAACAGTTGTGGCCGATGATGCTAGAAGATAGAATGTACTAAAACTTTATGGCATACATAAATTATAGAAATTAATCTTCTAGCATCATTGCAATCAATAGAATTGCAGGTACTGTCATTCATACCTTTAAGGCCCATGTCCTATAAGTTCCTATTGTTTGTGTTTGGAAACAGAATTAAAAACACAAGTGCCAGTATTTACTTTGCCCATCTTACCACTGAATGCTAAAAATCAGTGAAACTTCTTTTTAATACTTGAGTATGAACAGATTAAATTTCAAATGACCTGATCTGTCTACTTTTCAGTCAGCAAATGTGATATTTAGATGAAAAATGTAAAATATTGTCCAAGTTGTTATTTTTAAAACAATTTTTTTTTGCATTATTTAGTGATCTAACAGTGACATGGTGAGTACCAAAAAGAAGGCATTTCTCATAGCATTTCATCGAAGTGCTTAGAGCTGGACTCTAAATTATGGAGTTTGAGAGAGATTGGGGAGATACATAATTTGGAAAAGAAAGAAAATTCTAACATACAATTAAAATGCTAGTGAAATAGTATGCAAGCTTTCAGGACCTTTCAATACTGACTTTTGGTGCAAACTTGGGACTGTACTTTGCACTGTAAATGTCTATTCAATTAACCTAAGGCTTTGGAACAATGGTATGGCCACGGGACCAATCAACTAAAGCAATATTGAGCTATTCCCACAACACGATCAAACAATTTAGTAAGGTTGTATTACTACTGGTATTATTCTTTTCATCTTTCCTATTATCTCCTTTACTACTTATGATTATAACTTTGTTGCTTATATCTTTACAATTTATATTGTTTTATTTAGTTTCCTAGTGTGATGTATGCTGATTGCTTATTTAGTATCCTATGACTATCACTAAATATTGTATCTTATGATTTATGATGAATGTATTTTTATGATGAGTATGATCATGATTTATCACATATAGCTTTATGTACATTGAGAGCTTATGCACCAAAGACAAATTCCTTGGCCACATGGCCAGTAAAGAATTCTATTCTATTCTAAAAAAAGACATACATACTATGAAATGTTAGTTTAGGAGAAGAGAAAAGGTAAAAGTAAAGGTTTCCCCTGTCCAGTCATGTCTAACTCTAGGGGGCGGTGCTGCTCTATGTTTCATAGCTGAGGGAGCAAGTATTGACCGAAGATGCTTCTGTGGTCATGTGGCCAGCATGGCTATACGCTGCGGTGCATGGAATGTTGTTATTTCTCACTGAAATGGTACCTATTTATCTACTCGCATTTGCATGCTTTCAAACTGCTAGGATTTCAGGAGCTGGGGAAAGTAATGGAAGCGCACCCTATCGTGCAGGGCTCAGGTCTTGAACCCGGGGCTGACAGTTTTCTAGCTGACAAGCTCAGCATCTTTAAAGTAGAAGCTTTCTTCTGATTCTCCCGTATCCCTCCTCAAAATAAGCCTGTGCATTCAGGAGCCATCAAATGCTCAAATGAAGGTTTGCAGCACAGATTCTTCTGTCCCTGCCAAGCAATACAGAATACACAGGAGTGCTGGAACATAAAAAGGGAAGAAGATGCAAAACATAGTTATAGGAAAGGATGTAGAACAATGAGAAATCTAAACCTGAACTGGCTATCCATGGCAATGGTGGTGGTGGTTAGAAGGTCCCCCTCAGAAATGAAGCCAATGAGAAATGGAAGAAGCAAAGGCAACTAATAGCAATATAATATAAAATTATAATTTTAATATGAAAAGAATAATGCTGATGCTTTACGGGAAACATAATCTTTAAAATCCATTTATTTTATAATGCAAGAATCTCTTCTGCTTAGGCCTCATATCTTAGAAGGGATGATGTGTGATGTTGTTCTTTTAGAATAAATACTGTGAAAAAGTTAACCATGAAATCCTTATAAAACCAGAGGGATTAGAGAAAACCTATTGTAGAGTAGATAGAATAATCACATATGAAACTGACGAGCAAATGGAATAAAAATTGATTTTCTCAGTTCATTAAAATCCTATAGACTACATCCATGTCAGCTCAAGACTATGATGATAACACATTTCAGCTTTAATACCATATTAACGAAGAAAATATTATAGAACATTGAAGTACTGAATGCAACACAGAATAGCATCTCAGATAATTATACTTTCAATATTGGATTTGATTACTTTTCCAGAAATTTCATTTCTTTTCAAAAATTTTTTTTAAAAAAGACCAATGATAACATATGAGAATATATTTGAAATGGCAATCAATCATATGAAAAAGCAACCCTAAATTGTATTTGATTTTATCATATCTGCAAAAATCTGTTTTCTTATATGGGCAGTTATACATAAGAGAGTCTAGGCTTGGATCATTTAAAAACTTTAAAATGCTATAGTTATGTGAAAAATATTTACTAGAAAAAAAAATACATGTTAAACTTCTGAAGAAATAGAGACCATCTCAATATTTTCTAAAAGCGTCTGTAACTCTATTCAATTGCCGTTCCAATGCTTCAAAGAATCACTATTGGTCTGTATTTATTTTTGGATCAATCCCTTACAGAACACTCTATATCATTCTTTCATGCTGTCCATTCATGTCATTTTTTTTATATTTCAGTTATCATATAGTCAAGATAAGTGGTCAACATTTCTAAGATGTGCACAAATGATTCCAGAACGTAGCTACACTTTTCAGAACAGATTTTTATTCTAGTTATCTTAGACAGATGGAACTTCTATTAAATAACTAACAGTGATGGATCCTTGATTTGGTGTGTTCTCCGGTGTACAATAATATCAAACTCACATAGTCCTAAAATGAAGCTAAATTTTTGCATAATTTTCCAGCGCTAATGTCAATTCAAGATACTAGTGTAATTTTGCTTCTGTTAATTATCTCTATTCCTGATAAAAATGGAATTTATAATATGGAAGTCATAGGAACAGGTTGTTTCTTCATAAACATCACCCAAACATACTGGTTATTTGTTTTCCTACCAAAAGAATATATACCCAGCCTTTCTAATGGCAGTGTGCTACTGCACAGAATGTGTCTCGCAACCATTTAAAGCCACAAAGGAATACAATTAGTACTATAAAGACATCAAGGCAATAGATATACAGAGGGGAGCTAATAGATAAACAGCTTTTAAACTTGTTAGGCCAAAGCCTGCCAGAATAGAAATATCCTTACCAGTTTGTGAAAAATATTTGGAGGGGGACTATCCATTCTCCAGAGGACAGAGAATTCCACAGTGTTGGTGGAATCACAAAGGAAGGTCTTATTGGTTATCATCAACCATGTTTTCATCTCAAAGAAACCTTCCTAATAATAGAAAGCAAGCAACTGGTATGGAAGAAAGGACCCCAAATTACTCTGGTCTTAAAAGGCAGACAAATTATGAAACTTGCAGGAGAGGTCTACCTTGATCCCACATGCTTGCTTAATCATTCTTGACCAATTCTGGTGAGTGATTCTAAACCAACTTGAACTTTGAAAAGTTATTCAGATAATCAACAAGAAACCAGCTCTTGCCTTGACCGGTTAAGAAGAATCTGTGAGCGTATGAGGATAATTTTACTTAAATATTTATATATTTCTGTCCAAGCCCAGGCCATCTTTTGGCCTCGTTGAGGAGCTACTGGTATTGCTGGGTTTCCACTGGCACTAATATCTAGAGCTGCCATTTTAAATTTTTACCAATGTCCCCCATTTCATTAAGGAATATTTAGGGATGAAAATTTACTGCTTTTTCTTTTCTTTCAGAATCCAGCCAGGGTGTTAAATGTTAAATTTAATTGACCATTTTTTCCTCTTTTTTGCACACTATTTTGTTTTCTTTGTTGTTGTTGTGAGGATTGAATGTATGCTTTTGTTTTATTTTATTTTGCTTGTTTGTTTTACTGTTTGGTATTTTATTTTTTTATGATAAAATAATGAATAATATTTTTAAAAAATGGTCATTTAGGCTCATTTTTAACTGTTTTGAAGGGCCCAGAACAGTGCATTTTGGGGAAAAAATTAAAAATGGTGGGTTATTATTACTGCCATGAGATATGTCTGCAGCTGGAGGCTCACTGATGTAGGAGGATACTTTGAGAAAGGTATCAATTTCTGAAAGACAAAAATGAAATGTCTTTTTCATGGCTGACAACCCTCCTAACATCCAAATATCTTATTTAACATATAAGGTTTTAACATTTAAATTATTCTTACAGAGCAAAACAACAATGAAGCCCCTTTGTTTTCATATTTGTTTTCCATATGTATCAGATGATCTGATCCCAACTTATGGAACAAAATTTATTTAACCTTAACCCCAATTTTGTTACTAATAGATGCACGTGTGCTAGCTAGCTGGCATTCTGGCTGTTTTTCTATAACTAACCTTGCGTTTCTGATTTTATTTAGGCCCTCACACAAAAGTGGTCCGTCGAATATTCACAAACAGCCGTGAGAGATGGAGGCAGCAGAACGTCAATGGAGCTTTTGCTGAGCTTCGGAAGCTCATCCCAACTCACCCACCTGACAAAAAGCTCAGCAAGAATGAAATATTACGCCTAGCTATGAAATACATCAACTTCTTAGCCAAACTGCTCAATGACCAAGAAGAGGAAGGGAACCAGCGGGGTAAAGTACACAAAGAGACTGGCATCGTGCAAGAAGACCTTCTTCAGGACATGTTGTCCCCAAATTCAAGCTGTGAAAGTTCATTAGATGGAGCAGGAAGCCCAGACAGTTTCACGGAGGAGCATGAAACGTTAGATCCTAAGCATACAAGAGGCCTCCATCATTCCCTTCTTCCCATCGAGAACAATGCCCAGCGATGATGAACCAGCACAGAGCATCCCAGAATACCTGATGTCTGGATTGTATGCATGTCCTCCCTTTCTTCTTCCTTCTTCTTTATCTAAGACAGAGCGAATAAGGGGTACTTCCAAGTTTCTTTTCAACTTGAACAAATTGATGGAAATAAAGAATGAGTATCCAGGTGTACAGAACAATTTCCTGCTTATGTCACCAGTGAAACATAGGCCTTGCTAGTTGCGTTTTTGAAAAGTTTAACACAGAAGGGCTGAAATATGCAGGCAGCTCATTTTGTGTTTGTTTGAGGTTTACAAAAGGATTGAACTGAGACTTCATCCTTCTGCTGATTACCTATGCTCTTGTTTTGCCTTGTCTCTCAGCTGTTTGGACCCAAGCTTCTTCAGTTCTGTGTGGCTGTTGACATTGAAATTTTTTCATGTTGTATGGTGTTCTTTTCCAGGTATCTTTGAGGAAATGTATGCAACTCATTTACCTTCACACCAGAGCTTTGGTGAAGTACTATTTGTGAGCAACATATAATTTGCATTCTGGCCTTTTGTTTCCTTTTTTTCAAAAAACACCTCCATTCATTTCTCACAGGTTTGAATTGTTTGAGGTCTTGTATTTCTGATGTGGATTTAAAAGAAATGCTAATGTGCAGTATTTGCTGAACAATAAAGGTACACAATTTAAGATTTATTTCCCAACTTTTGACACTTCATCAGAGGGATGTTTCCTTCAAGCATGGCTGAGCAACAGGGTCCTTGAAGGTATTTACTTTCAGTTTCCCTGGTTTTATTTTCTCTGACAGAAGTGTAATGAGAAATGTTGTTTGTGTGTATTTATATGTAAGGCTGGTACAAACAATGTTTCAGTAATGCACTTTGACTTGCTTAGATTTACATATATTAAGGTGATAAGGCACAATCCAATTGGAGCTTCTTCTTCACAAGATCCATGGAACTAAATGGAAAATCTCCATGGAAAATCCATAGAAAGTTGTGTGTTACATGGCTGTTTAGTAAATGTGGTACATGCTGATTGCTCCCAAATGTACTATGCTCCATATATAGGAGTTTTTGCAGAAGAAGCTCCTAGAGGACAATGCTCAAGTGGTACTTTTCTTTCCAAAAGTTGCTTGGTTCCAGAATGAATTTGCATTCTGTTCGGTATTGTAATTCTGTGAACAGTGGTATATGCAGCAAACCACAATGATGCCAAAACAACAATATGAACATGATGTTGCATTATGCAAATGTGTCATTATGTTGTATTGTCCCAATGTCTGATACAAGTATGTTAGCCACATTTGTGTGACAACCGTGTCACACAGTTTTGTCATTTCCCTTCCTTGCTTCTCTGCAGTTGCCTAAGTTACTGTTTTCTGTGCCATCTACTCTGTCCCTCCAGCCATTCCCTCACGCTGGTGCAGCTAATCATCTGAAGTACCTGTTCCACCTTGTTTTCCCCTCTTTACCATTAAAACAATGGCAGTCTACATTATCAAGGGAGGACTGCTGAAGATTGTGAAATTAGTTTGAGATTGGTTTTGGTATAATATTTGTTAGTTACAGTCAACCTTTGTTTCTGTGGAGTTTGTGAAATCATGGTTATTCATTCTTGGATAGTTTTATGGAAACATTATATTTTCCAGATATGCACCTGAGATCTTAAATATATAAGCAAACAAGTGGAATGTGAATTTGTTAAACAAAGTGTCTGCAAATGCAAGTATGATTGAAGTACCTATGCTGGGAAATTACATTTGGTTGACCTTTCTAGATTTGACTTTGTGTTATAAAAAACAACAGCAATTTTAGTGATTCAAGGCACGATTCAGAACTTTATATGTTCATCCATTGTTGACAATGAAGGATGCAGTGTAGAAAATGTAAGGAATACTTGTTTTTCCTTCTCAGTTGTAGTGTTTGCCTTGTTAATAAAAAAATTATGGTTGCTTGGGCGTTCAGACAGATGCATACAAGGTTTTTTCCCCTATCACAGATTGTTCATGAATTCTCTGATATGTGTATATGTGTGTTTGTTAAAGTATTTTTCTATTGAGCAAACAGTTTTGAAAAAAGAACTATTGTCTTTTGTTGTTCGTATGGGTGGGAGTGAAAGACACATTGCTTCATAAGCTGCACGTTGTTCCAAAAAGATTTAAAGGTATTGTGAATAATGTAAAAGTTATTGCTGAGGAATAAATGGCTTATTAACCATTGCTTCTTATTAAAGCCTCTCCCTTCAAAAATCTTCAAACAACAATAACAGGAAGAGATCTGTAGACTGGAAACAGAACTTGGAAGTCAAATTAAAGCAATTGGAAAGTATCTGATTGTGACTTTCTGAGATGGTGCTCACTGGGGTGTGTTATGTGTTAAAGAAGGTGATAGCTACAGCAGTATGACCAAACTGCTCTTTTCTATGTGACAAAAATACAAAGGGATGGGGCTTTGATTGTACTGCCATGGCTGCCATCTTATTTTTCTTTTTTTTCATTGCTCCCATGAACACCATGTCAAGGACTACTCTGCTAACATGTTTCGTTCATGGTCTTTTATAGCCTAGCCATCATAGTTAGGGTGAGCCTAAGGTGGATGTTTTCACCTTATTTGTGCTTTCTTTATTTTTTATATAATTTTTCCATCTCTCAGAAGTGGAATGACCTACAGGTTCCAGACCCACCATATCCCTGATACCTACTACAATCTTGGCCAGCAATAGATTGTTTTTGGGCTCATTTTAGATGCTAATCAACATTAAAAAGTAAATACATCTTCTTCTGGTCTTTTGGCCAAAGGAAATTGAACAATAAATTGCTCATCCTAAACAAATAACAGGAATGGTTTTTTAAAAAAAAAAATGGTTAATGCTGTGAGAACAATTCCAGGAAAAAATATTTTTTTAATATAATTTTTTTATAACACTAAAGATTTGTTGTTCTTTACGTCCACCTTTTCTTCTTAATCTAGAAATCTAGAAAACAACCTAGCCCTAGCCCTAGCCCTAGCCCTAGCCCTAGCCCTAGCCCTAACCTAACACAACTGTATGCTTCACCAATTTGTAGAATATTTCTAGGGAACTTCAGATATATGGGTTACAAATGCCAGTAGGCCAAGCAAAAAAATTAGAATGAAGATTATGGAGAACATGGTACTCGGGTCAGAAGTGGGGCAACTTAAGGCCCACACCTGCATAGAGGCAGGCCCCAAACCCTCAGAAATTAGGCCCTTGAAAATTGAAACGAACTAAGAATAGATGTACAATTTCCTGCTGATTTGTATGCTTCTTGAAAGAATAAGCAATTTTAATGCATCTAAACAATACTCCCAATCCCCATCCCCAGTATCCCCTCAAAAATGGAAATGCCTGGCTCTTCCACAAGCGTGATACTATTACGTTGTGGTTTTCAGTCAATCCCTCTTCCAAAATACATTAAATTAGAAGGGCAACAACCGCTCTACCAAAAGGTGCCTGCCTCTGTTTTAGTTGCTATTGTCTGTGAAGTGAATGATGTTTTAACTTGTCAACCATGAGAATAAGGGTAGATACACTATGGACGGCTGGGATGGGAAAACTAATTTTGGCCTTCTAGGGTTCGGTAGATGCAAATCTCAGTCCTGAATGCACCTCTCTCCCCACCACCCCACCCAGTTCAGCTGCTGAAATCTCTAGTTTTAAAATCCATATTGCAGATATAGGCTATAGTTTCATATGAAGATCCCTTACTGAATTCTTGTGAAGTCTGTGCAGTGCTGACTTGTCCTGGACTATTATTTTGCTTTTGCCACACTTAGGACAAACAAAATACATCTCCTAATTCTGAAGTCTGCTTGTGCCTAAAAACTAGATTATTGACTCAAATGGCCACTGTCACTTTAATGGTAATTAAAGGGCTATTTCACACATTCATTCTTGAGAGGTAGTAATGTTCACACAACAGACCATGTCACTTGTGGCTAATGCAGAATTCTCTGTTCATTTGCTATGATCTCAGTTTTCTTTTGTCAATTCAATTATGAAGGACTTGAATCCTGAAACTATTTTTTAAGAAGCAGGGGCAGGAGCTTGCCCCCCACAAATTAGCCTAAAAAATTATTCTTACAAGAAAAAATTACATAATATCTCAGATCCATTCGTTCTTCCAAATGCACTTTTTAAAACAAATACAGTACAGTAACTGAAATGGCACCTGTCAAACAGATGCTTCCTGTTAGGAAAATTAAATGCATATTTAGATGACAGTAAAAATTGAATTGGCTCATATTTATATAAATTATACAAAGCTGATTAACTTGATGGATAATGTTACATTTCTCCCAATTATCAACCAACTGACAATAAAATATACTTATTTCAGGTTTTGTTTACTTATGTATTAATTTACTATCCCAGATGGATCATCCTGCAATAAATCCCATATTCTATTTTTATTCCCATACTCACGGCAGTTAATGTCAACATTCCTCAGTTTGGTAGATTTCTCAAAATACAATAGTTATATTATATTATAATATATAAAATATAATATAAAATAATTTAGCAAATGCGTGCATCTCACCCAAAGTGCTTTGCACAGTTCCAAAGCACTTTGGATGAGATGCACGCATTTGCTTAATTGTTTTTAAATATGATCTGGGAAACAAGCATTGTATATTTTAACAGACTGCTCCACCTGTGAGCTGATTAAGTTCTTGGGTTTTAACAGGGCAATCCTATGCCTGTTTTCTCAGAAGAATAAGCTCAGAGGAGGTTGGTCTGAACTACTTCTAAGCCTGCAACTTTAGTAGGCTTGACTGCATCTCACCATAGTTTCTGAACAAAAAAAAACATGCCAGAACTGAAATGTTTAGAAGTGAAAACCAAGGCATCCTTCTTTTTACTGTTAATATCTTTAAATCCTTGTGGAGCAGGATCTTGTATAAACAAGTATTTTTGCTAAAAAGTATTTTAGCTTTCAAATGTTTTACTTAGTTTGGTTTCCCTTTTAGAAATGATTTCTCCTTATGTATGTTCTTGTATCTTGGGAAAAATTAGTCTAGATTTTATGAAGTACATAAGACTCGTCCATCTCCTGTTTAGAGTAAAATGCACCAAGTGATAATTTTCCAGTCTTTCAAATGCCTTCCAAATGTTTTGAAACTCTAACCTCCCAAATTCATTAGTTAAAATTCTGTTTTAGTTTCCAAGGTAAGAAACAATGTATTATTTATTGACCAAATCCAGTGGCAATATTCTGACTTTGCAAAATAGGCTAATGATTTTGGGGGACTAAAGGGGGCTACTTTGGATGTGTCAGGAATTCTCTCAGAATCTCAAGCCGTTTCAAAACATTTTCAAATCAGCCTGTATTCCTATCTAACAGTGTTCTGCTCCAGGCTATTTATCTGTTTAGCAAGACAAAAAAGAAAAAAGAAAGAAAAGAAAAGCAAAATAGCATGGCAGACATGATACAAAGCAATCTTCTAGAAAAATGTGAAACTATTCTCCAGAACTATTTAAATAGTCTTCTGTTAAAGAGATGTAAAGTGGAAGTCTATACTTGTACAGATCGTTTCTGTATAATTAAGATAATACATCTTAATTGATTCAGCAAATCTCTCTCTGGAACATGTTATAGATCTGCAACTGTCATGTTATAACAATTGAAATTTGTTCAAGAGGCTTACTGTAGAGGAAGTTTTTCAATAATTCGTATCATGTCTATGGGACATGTCATACATCCTGTTGATTCTAGTGGGAAGTAAAGGTAGCCAATGTAGGCTAGAATCAAACCCTATGTCTAATTTAAGCATTGACTTTCTTGAATTGCCTAGCATTAATGAAATTTGAAGAAAATATCAACATAGTCTGCAAGAAATTTAAAATTGAAGGGAGGGAAATATAAGTCCAACTTATACAGCTAATGAATACGAATGCATAGCAGGTACCAGAAGAACCACAATTACATCTCATTTGCAGTATGAGAAGTTCAAAATGTTCCAGAATTCCAATCTGGAATTATGCAGCATAACTCTTATCCCCTTTGGCTTCTTTCCTTCCTTCTGTCCCCTCTTTACATTTCAGGAGATTTATGCATCCCAGTTCAGTATGAAGGATTTCTATGGATCAATTTAAGCTTTCCATATCTTTATGTGGTCTAGATATATTAGGACTATTGGCTGGTAGGTCTATGAGCTACCATTCCATCCTATTTGGAGGCCACCAAGTTGGTGAAGGCTAATGTTTTTAATATTTTGTTTCTAGGTGGAAGGCAAGAAGAGTTAGCTTTAAAAATGACTGCATACCATATATGTAGGTATTTTTCCATGGAATATAACATCTGTCTCTTGGTCACCCCCTTCACAGGAATGCTGGGGATCTGATGGTGTGTTTTAAATTGTGCTTTAATGGTACAGCTCTAGTACTTCATGTCTCTCCTCCCTTTCCTGCCCTGCCCTGTGTGTCTTGTGTTTATAATACTCTTTAACATTTTAGGTTCTGATTCTAAAGAAACAGCACTTTTGGTCAGTGATGTACTGTGTAATGGATTCCTTTTAGACCCATTTGGTTTTCTGGATTTTGCAGCAGAAATTAAATAACCAGAATTGGTACCTTTTATTCTTATTAACTTTGTACAGTCCACAAGGTGATGAGGTATTAAAAAACACATTGGTTGTAATGTGTATGTATATATATATATAAATAAATACATGAATATATATATATATCAAATGACTATATTGAGGATATTTCTAAATAAAGGTTTGCAAATCAACATGGTCTGTATCACTTCTTTGGTCTAAGGCAGGGGTTGGCAACCTTAAACACTCAAAGAGCCACAACAGTCCTAACCAGAAGCCCCCCATTCAATTCTGGAGCTGACCGGAAGTCCGGTTCCCCCCACCATAGAGTTTCTTCCTAGTACGGGGTCCTTTTTCCTCTACCTGTCCTAACCGAAAGCCCTATCAATTGTGGAGCCGACTGGCGAGTGATGAAAGAGCCACATGCGGCTCCAGAGCCATGGGTTGCTGACTCCTGGTCTAAGGTTACACTACTTCCCACACTATTTGGGTTAGTTTGGTGGGTCAATCTTTGATCTGCCAAGAAAAATAATGCAACATAGCTTTTTTTCACTCAGTTCAATAACTGTACATTTATTACAGTACTAACAGTAATAAGGAGCAGAAATTATGGTCTCCATAAATTCAAGCAGGAGTTTTTTTAGCCTCACTTGAATCCGTTAAAAACAACATGGGGATCAGATAAAAAGGCTCCCTTACCTTTGAATTTATCTGACAGGCAGAGAAAACCACTGAAATTGATTTCAATCAAAATTAGGGGAAATTCAAAGTACTTTCAGGTATGGTACTTAATACCAAGTAAACTCAGCATGATCAGTTCTAGTATACATCTCCTTCACTGGAGAAAATTTAAAGAAAAAGGTTCCCATTACCTTAGGTAATAGCCTTGAAAAAGTTCTTTTGGAGCTGATTTTTTTGGGGCGGGGCTGGCGTCGCAACGAGACGGCGGGAAGTTTTTGGGGCTCTGGAACTACTGCCGATATCTCCACCGCGGGACGATCCAAATTGGATCTCATTGTCCTGTTGAGACAGTGATAGAGGAGGGCACATTCTGTTGATCCCAGGGACACCACAAAGTCCCTGGTTGATCCAGGAGAAGCTCTTTTTTCCGGCGCTGAAGAGGCAGCCATTAAGCTGCTGAAGTTGGGACAGCCCCGAACGGAAGAGAATGAGTGAAAGTGTTACGATCTGGTGAGAGTGTTTTCTAATTTGACTCTAAAAGCCCCCTGAAGAGCAAATGTAACTAGGACTTAATATAGAAGTAATCTAGCGGCTGAATTGAGCCTGAATTTAAGTAAATTTTCCTAAAATATAAATTATTCCTAAGTGTGGATATCTGAGGCCTTACTAGATTTTTGTTTGTTTGTTTGTTTGTTTTCTCAGCTACACTTTGAAATGTAGACAACTGATGGTTTTCTTATTTGCTCCTCCTCTTTTTAAACAACCATGGTACATATGAAGAAAGTTGCTCGTCCTTTACATCTGTTCTCATCTTAGAAATATGTGCTCAATACAGAGATGGAAAATCATGCTAGTAAGAGCACAGCATGGTAGAAAGATATGATCTCTGGTTGGTACTGGACCAAGTGTGTTGGGTAAAAGATTGAGCTGAGTCTTAGCATCATGGTTAAGATTTCCATCTCCACTTTTTAAACCCTTTTTATGGGATTTATGATGGGGTCCTTCTTCCCACCCACCGTTTTTATGGCTACGTTAAACTGTTGGGATATGCCATCTAGGATTTTGAAGTGACATCCTCAAGTCATCCTTTGAATTATAATTTGAACCCAGATCGATTTCTCTTCGCCACCCAGACCAGATGCAGGCTGTACAATGTATTTTGATCCATGTTAGAAAACCAAATGGAATTCTTCCGTCACTCTATTTTATTTTTTTCAAAAAACAATATACATGAGCTGCGGTGGTGCAGTGGTTAGAGTGCAGTACTGCAGGCTGCTACTTCTGCTGATCACCGGCTACCAGCAGTTTGGCAGATCAAATCTCACCAGGCTCAAGGTTGACTCAGCCTTCCCTCCTTCCAAGGTCAGTAAAATGAGGACCCAGATTGTTGGGGGCAATATGCTGACTCTGTAAACCGCTTAGAGAGGGCTGTAAAGCTCTGTAAAGCGGTATATAAGTCTAAGTGCTATTGCTATTGCTACATTGATGCCAAAGAGGTGGATGAAAAGTAATTAGATCAGATGGTGTGACCTTCCTTTTATCTGTTTCATTGATGGAGCTGCTACAATCAATTAAGAATCTTGGCCCCAATCGCTCCCAGTCAGTGATGAAAAATGCTTCATCTCATTAATATACAGAAACTGCAATGGGAACAAATTCTTACTGCTTTCCGAGTCTGCATAGCACTTATCTCATGCCGTATGCTAAATAGAGACCTGCCAGTCATGTGCTTGGCTTTACTTATTCTCATAGCAGGACAAAAGCCCCAGTGAATTACCAGTCCCTGGAAAGAACACAGATATTATTTCTTAGTTGAATCTGGTAGAGATGAAGAAACCAGCATTTTATATTACTTCTTAATAAATGGGAATTGAATTTTGAGATAAGTAGGACATGATTTTCCAGATAATAGAAAAATCAACAAGATGGGAACCACTAGCAACATTGTGGGAAAGATGACTTGTGCATGAGGACATATTTGGGTATTTTGCTTACCTGGAGCACACATAGAGGGCAGAAGGAATGTGTGATCCAGGTGTCCAGTCTTTTTTGGCTGCCCAAACAAAAATGGCCATGGATGGTGGTGTCCAGTAGCCAAAAGGGAGAATTGGAGACAATGTCATCAGAATAAGTCTTCTAAGTACATCTAATGAGACAACAATAGGGCATGGTTAGCAGAATGTGAAGATGAGCCTCAGAATTTAAGACTAATCTGAAGAGCTGAAAATAAAAGAGGCAGGATATCTATCTGTTGCACTTCTTTAAAGCTTCTTCTTTAAATAAAACACATCTAAGCAGATCTATCTATGTGAAACCCATGAGTGGGCATTTTATACCATTCACTCTATCTGCCTGGAGTTGAACCTGGCACTATCAGTCAAGGTGTTCTAGTACAGTCAAGTTGTTACAGGTGAATTTCTTCAGTAAACAGGATATTTGATTTAGGAGGGTCAGGCAATCCAAAAAGGGGTAATTTCTTACTCAAAGCATAGTAGTTGTGTGTGTATAACACACACACACACACACACACACACACACACAAAATCTAAATATTTCCATATAGGCCAAGTAAAGCAGATGTGTCAAGTCGCTCTGAAGTAGGTGGTCCTGCAAATGGTTCCAAGTCAATGCACAACTTCAGGGTTTCACAGGTTGAGACCACCATTTTGAATTAGATTTAGAAACCTACAGGGAGCCAATGCAGTATTTGAAAAACCTGTGTTATATGGCATCGGTGGCTCTCACCACCAAGCAGGCAAGCTCCTTAAGGAGTCTTCTTCTTCTTCTTCTTCTTCTTCTTCTTCTTCTTCTTCTTCTTCTTCTTCTTCTTCTTCTTCTTCTTCTTCTTCTTCTTCTTCTTCTTCTTTTTTTTTTTTTCTAATGATATAATACAAGATCAAAGTGCAATAAATACAGCACAGTAAATGTTACAAGAGGATCAAGAGATAAAATAAACTTTGGGTTAAAAGGTTCATAACTCTCAGGAAGAATTAAGAAGGTGATAAAATGACATCAATATTGGTACCAAGTGAGCTTCCCACCAAAAGGCCAACACTGTGATGACAATCACCTCCACATTCAAAGCCAGAACTTTACCATGCTTGGGGGAAATGAGTGAAAATAATATCAGAATAAGATAGCTTTGTGTGTAAGTATAATACCAGTAGCCCTTTTAGTTATGTCCAATATCAGTTTACAGTGCAATTGTTCTGGAGACAACTTCTAAGGCTGCCACTTCCTGAAGCTGGCCAATCCCAAACTCAGAGAACTGTTAAGACATGTGCATTAAAGAACAAGAAGATGGCCAACACCTGTCATTGGACTTCCTTCCTTCCTTCCTTCCTTCCTTCCTTCCTTCCTTCCTTCCTTCCTTCCTTCCTTCCTTCCTTCCTTCCTTCCTTCCTTCCTGATATAGACCCATCATGTTGACTCTGGGAGCAAACACAATTTCAACTGAATAGGACATTAATTTATTTTAAAGTTGTCAGTGATAATAAGCAACATTTTATGGGAATCTAATCTAGAGGTTACCTGAGCATAGGTAAACTATCTTAGATTAGAAAGAGTTTCAATCAATTTACAAGTTACAGCAAATGAAGGCATTTTGTCTGATATAAATAAAAATAACTCGGTGAAATTTCCTGATAGTTAGAACTATTAATCAGTGGACCAAATTTCCTCCAGAAGTTGTGAATGCTCCAAAATTAGAAGTTTTTGAGAAGAGATTGGACAACCATTTGTCTGAAATGGTATAGGTATATGATACAAAATGGTATATATTACAAAATGCAATTTGCTCCTTCAGAACATAATTCAAGGATAATAGCTATCTTAACTAAAACATTCCTTTTTTTAAAAAAACAGTTTTATTAAAATATTTTTCAAATGTAATGGAAAAAATACATTAATAATATATAGTAAATGTGAAAAAGAAAAAAGTAACAAAGATGAACAAAAAAGGAGGTAGAAAAAAGAAAAGAGAAGAATATAAAGTGTATATATATATATATATATATATATATATATATATATATATATATATATATATATATATATATATGAAAAAGTGGGTTCTGATCTTCCTCTTAACAGTTATATATATATATAAATTCTAATCCAGTCATTGATGAATGTAAATAATGACCTTTCTCTAATCAAATAAATCAGTTGGCCTTTTCAGCAACTTCTATCAATTTCATCAACCATTTCTCCATAATGAGTAATGCTGAATCTTTCAATCTTTGTGTATTTAATAATCTCACCACAATAATTATATACTGAAATAATATTCCATGAGGTTGAATATCTATATACTACTAAAATTCTCTTTTGGCATGACCTTTAACTGGGCAAAATGGTGAATCATAGGACAATAATTTTTGAAGCAAAGTACCTCAAATGATTTAACTTGGAGAAACCTGGATTTCCAGGGAAATTTTCTGCTCTTTTTTTAAAAAAAAAACCTGTGTAAAGCAATGATTAGAACTCAAGTGTGTTCTGTTTATTTTGATCTGTGTTTCATAGTAAAACCCAGTTGATCCCTAAAATGGTTATTGTAGTAAAACTGTTATGGCGGCAATCACACAACAGAAATTCATTTCTAAATTTTGTATGCAATGGGCCCCAACTGTAACCCATGAGAAAGAAGTCTGTCTGAGGCCTTGTCATACCATTATCAGTTAGAATATATCATTCTGGGCTAGCTGGATAAAAGCCTTATCTAATTTAAGACAACTTCCTATGTCTTCCTAGAAGACCTGAATATAAATCTCACCCCAAGGAGATCATACAATTCTCCCACTCCTAACTAAAATAATTTCACCTTAATTTGCGCCCACCCCCTTTAGGCTATTAGCATACACATTGTATTTTGAACCTCTTGTTTCATTCATGAGCTTTCCAGTTGAATCAGTTCTTAAAATTTTACTCATCCATCCCCAAGACAAACAATAGACATGACTGCACATCATTTAAGCTAAAAAAGTCATGATGACTTTGAAAAGCGGCCTGTACCACCTTGTTTTGTTTTTGCAGGGCAGAGTATTATAAATGGATGCTGGGATCCTGGAAAGGCTGACATTTCCACAGATCCCCAGGGACTAACTTGCCATTTGTCAAAGGGGTTTCAACTATCTGCTTGTTCAATGCAGCCTGAGAATCTCTGAATAGCAGCAGGCCTACTTGTTCTCAGTGGGAATACGAGCAGATTATGATTTTCCAATTAGGAGGTCTGAAAAACTGGTGTTCTCTTCACTCCCAGCCTCACTATTTCCCAGGCTTCACTGCCATGTAGAATCTGTTCTTTTTTCAATACACACCAAAATAAACAGTTGAAAGTACACAAGACACACAGGTAAACTATGCAGGAGTGGAAAACAGACAGACTGTATGGAGATTCCTGTTTCTCTGTGGGCTTACCTTCATGCCCCCCTAATTATAAGGTGACCAACTTTATTACAATGAGAAGGAGGACACAAATAAATTGAAGGAAAAAATATCGTAAATAAAAGAAACATTTTATTCATTGCAACAATAATACAGAATAGTAAAAAAAGCCACTTGCGCGCAGCACACTCTCTCAAAACAATTCTCCTGTGCGGAGCGCATGCATCTCATAATCGCATCTCGCCCCACTGTACCGAGCCTTGATGAATCGTCATATCAAATTCAAATACGTCACATCACACGCAACGAATCGGATCAAATACGGAGATTTACAGATTAGTCTTCAAATATCGAAAAGGAGGACATGTAGGAGGACACTTTTCGAGAGAGGACAGAACTTACAAAAGAAGGACTGTCCTCCCTAAAGGAGGACGATTGGTCACCTTACTAATTATAGTATGAGCACTTTGCTCTGCCCTCATGATGTTGCTTTAATCTCACCCCCAGCTTTTTGATGAGGCAGCTTTAAACTGCCCTGAGGTATTAAAATACTTTAAAATACTATTTTCTCCAATGTCTGGGCACATTTTTTTTTTTTTGCCTATTCATAATTCGTCATGCTTTACTCATAATCTGGTCTGATGGAATCATGAGTTAGGATCTCCCCTATCCTCAATTCTGGTTGTTGGGAACTGCCCTTCTCAGCCATTTTGACTTGGTCTATTGGAGACACCAGTCTGCTGGCTTTGGCAAAATCTTCTGCTCATTTAATGCCCCGCTGTCCTCTTTCATAGCACTTGCCAGATCTTATATAGCCACCTACACTGTATTAACCTGCTCCATCCGGTGTTAGGAAAATGGATTTGTGGTTGTGTTTTGCTGGTTGATGACACTGGAAGGAGGGGAGATGAAGCTGAAATCCCCCAAGGCCTTTTTATAAACTTTTTTTTTAGGGGGGGGGGACTTTTAAGTCAGTTTTTGATCCCTGATGATTGCCTGGATAAGTTCCCTCAGTTTTCTTGGCAAGATTTCAGAAGTGGTTTGTCATTGCCTGCTTCCTAGGGCTGAGAGAGAATGACTGGCCCATGGTCACACAGTTGGTTTTGTGCCTAAGGTGTCATTAGAACTCATGGTCACCTGGTTTCTAATCCCAGTGCCTGATCCACTACACGAAACTGGCTCTATTTTTCAATCTTATCTCATATGAAATCAATATGGACAGTGCAATGTCCAGCTTTCTTTCTGTCATGTAGTGAGATGCTCTTGAATGAGATGTGTGGCAGCTCCGCATAGAAAGTAGGAAGGGGTGAGGAAGAAATTCAAGTTTGTCGCATCTTGACTTTCTTTGGTATAAGATGGAAGGAAGGGCAAATACTGCCAAGCTTTTACTACTCTGTTATCAGAAACCACATCAATATAGTATTTCTTATGTCTGCTTTCTGATCTGATCTATCTCAATGGGCTGACAGATAGAACAAAGGACCATAACAAGGGCAGGCCAATTTTTGTTGGTATGTTGGCATACTTTTCATCTGGCTCAAGGATTGGAGGAAAGCACTGTGACATTAATCCAATCTTAGTTGCCATCTATATATTTTTACTGCTGTTCTGTTACTAGATACTTGCATAAGGGAATGGGTGTTCTGACTTAGGCTTCTCGAGTCAGTAAAACACACGAGTAGTCCCAAAAACCTCTTTTATTGCAACAGTTGTGAATTCTGTTCATTCACAGATGAGTCCCAAATAGTTGTAAAGAGTCCTTTGGGATAAGGCTGATAATCACCCACCTTTATCTCCTTTGACACACTGCCAAAGACCTAATTGATAAACCCACACAGAGTCCAGAATCAAACAGAGCTTCAGACTTTAAACTGAACAGAATTAACAACGTTGCTTCCTGCAAAGCCCCACATGTTTTTGCTCCTCTTTTAAGTCTTATGGGAGTGGCCAATCATTTCCAAGCCCTACTCCCGAGTCATCCAGTACGCTCGCACAGAGTGGGCCTCCTCAGGGTGCCGTCTGCCAGACAATGTCGGCTGGCGACCCCCAGTGGGAGAGCCTTCTCTGTGGTGGCGCCCACCCTCTGGAACAACCTCCCCCCAGAGTTACGTACAATAACAGACCTCCGGATTTTTCGTCGGGCCCTGAAAACCCATTTATTTCAACTAGCTGGGCTGGCTTGAGTTCAAATTTTTAAACTATTTTAAATTGGAATTGTTTTTAATTACGGCCAAATTATTTAATTATTTTAAATAGTTTTTAGATTTTCTATGTCTTGTTTTTACTTTGGCTGTTCACCGCCCTGAGTCCTATATTGGAGAAGGGCGGTATAGAAATTTAAATAAAATAAAATAAATAAAAAATCCTTTTGTTTTAACTGTTCTTGCCTTCTGGCAGCTCTGCGCATGCGCGCACTGGGAACAAGCTCCCCCTGTTCCTCTGCTTCGCTGAGGTCCGACTCTGGAGGCTCTGGAGGCAGCACGTACCTCCCAGATGGCCCTTTCTCTGCCTCTGACGCAGAGCCCTTGTCCAAGCCTTCCCCATATTCTAGGACTGGCCCATGGTCCTCCCCAACCTCCTCACTGTCTGACTCTGCTGCCAGCTCCTCCGGCCATTGGCGGACCACAACAGTGGGTATGTTCCTTCATAGCTGTGTTTAAGATTTTTCTTAAGTTTATTATAGAATCTTTCAATGTTCAATTTTCAATTTAAAATTCTTGGAGATCAGCAGAAACTTCTAGAACTTGACCTAAAAGAAATAAAAGTGTGCAATGTTATTTTGGAGCATTTCATGAATGTGCCCATCTACCATCCTACAATAAACATCCTTCTTTTATTCCAAAAGATTGTGGCCTTAAAGAACCAATTCATTGGTATAACTGTAAAACTCATCCTGGAAGTCTGGCTTCTTGTAAGCATTATGACCATTGGAGCACCAGGAGGCTTATCTTCAGTCCATACCTACAGCTGCTCACTTGATTGCCATCCAGAGCAAAGAGACTAAAGCATTTCTCTGAATATCTTGATTTCTTCTCTTCCTTCCCCTCTTCCTTGTTAATCTGATTTAAAATAAAATAAAATTCCACAATCTGACCAAATCAGCCACGGGTTGTTGTGGTTCTTGTGTCTGGGTATCCAAGGCAAAAATCTCCTCTCAGTGTTATGGTAATGCAAGAGGTCTATTGCCATTGCTAAGCAGATGCAGTCTGGTAAATAAAGAGCTTGTTTAACAGACAGCAAAGAGGAGACGGACGCTTTTGTTAAGGCACTTGCTGGGGTTTTAAGTGCACTTGTAAGGAAACAACAGTGTGTAACTGGAGTTCATTGACTGCAAGTAGAAGTGATTAGATGCATTTCATTTGCTTCTGATGGGTGCTCCTCCTCCCCTTTCAGCTTAATTATGGAAGTGACTTGGAAGTAAGCTCCGACAATCAATCCCCTAGCCTTAGAGAAGATGCTTTTGAAGTGGTCCTTGGCTTGGGTGGCTGCTGGGAACAGAACTCACCAGGGTTCTTCTTACTAGGGAACATATGAAGGAGAAGGTCTTGAGACCTCATGGCTGCAAGCTGAGAGATCAGATGGATTCAGCACAGTATCCATGCTCAGCTGCAGTGACCAAAAATATGACACCATGACCCAGGACTAAATCGTTTGCATTTGCATCTAGCAACAGACCCAAATAGATAAATCATAGCATGAATTATCTCACATTGCATGTCTCATCACTTAACTCTCTCTCTCTCTCTGTCTGTCTCTCGCCTGTCCATTCATCTATCTATCATCTATTCATCTATCATAAATTTTGTTTCCTGATGGAAAAATTGACGAGCTGTGTGGGTGTGTGAATGGATTGTGCATCTGTATGAGAGAGAAAGAAAAGGAAGGTTATAGCACTCTTAAATTGATGGCAAATTCAAGCTAATGACTGTTCACTGCCCTGAGTCACTGGTTTGAGAGGGGCAGCTATAGACATTGAATAAATAAATTCGCCCATTTTCTGGATTTGCACAATATGCTGGGAAATACAATTAGATGGACCGAAGGCACCTGACACCATAACAGCAACTGCCCCCCACATATCACGATTAATTCTAACCAAGCTTAGTACCAAGCACAGTGCAAATGTGTCTGCTAGGTTGCTATTTGCTACAATTAAAACTGCTGTATATATAACATGTATGTATGAATGGGATATATCTGTGAATGAGATGAGAATAAATGACAGTATGAATGGGTTTTGTATATAAAAATGTGAATGAGATTTATATATGAATGTGTATGTGCAATATAAGTCCAAAAGTAAGAGTGATGTAATGGTGAAGGTATTGGATTAGGACTGGGGAGATGCAGGTTCAAATCCACTGTCAACCACGGAATCTCATTAGGCACCTAGCAATAGCAGTTAGACTTATATACCACTTCATAGTGCTTTACAATCTTCTCTAAGTGGTTTACGAAGTCAGCATATTGTCTCCGACAATCTGGATCCTCATTTTACCAAGCTCAGAAGGATGGAAGGCTGAGTCAACCTTGAGCTAGTCAGGATCAAGCCGCTGGCAGTCGACAGAGTTAGCCTGCAATACTGCATTCTAACCACTGCGCCATTACAGCTCTTCAAACCACTTCTCGTCTACCTCACACATTTCTTGTGGGGGGAAAAAATAGGAGGTTGAGGGAAGGTTATGTATGTGCCTTGAGCACCTTAAGGAAAGGCAGACGTACATCTATCTAACCAATACAGCATCTACTGTAAAAAATATTATCAGATGCTGTTGTCCTGATCTTCCATAAATAAACCTAGGGAATTGATACACTGACACCGGATTTGATCTAAAAATCAATGAAAGGGTATATTAAATCATTACTGGAGACATTTCTTGAGAAAAGGAAGATAAAATGTACTTCTTCAAAAGTCTGCCTGGCTACGCATGCAGACTAAAGAGGCAAAGAAATATTGTGATAATCCTAGCATGCCAACACCATATCCACTTTTTCAAAAATTACTCAAAATGGTGTTTTATAGGTTACAAGTTAACCCTGTTCAACTAATCTAGGGTATTGAGACTCAAGAGAAGCACAGAACTTGCTGCATTTCTACGTCCAGGAACTACAGCCCCCCCCCCCCCCCCCCCCCGCCAATTTACATGCAAACACAAGATTTTTTTAAAGTCAAATATTATACATTTGGAACCAATTGCCTCCAGAAGTTGTGGGTGTCCCAATACTGGAAGTTTTTAAGAAGAGATTAAACAGCCATTTATCTGAAATGGTATAAGGTTTCCTGTACAAGCAGGGTTGGACTAGAAGATCTCCAAGGTCCCCTTCAACTCTGTTATTCTGTACTTTAAGTCCTATTTCCCCAAACTGCATTATGCTTTGTTTTAATTCTATGATGAGTAGCACAAATAAAAAAATAATCTACAATCTTGAGGCTAAAGTGGAGATACAGGGTAATGACAGGGAAAGGGAGCATTCATTAAGTATTCTACCAGCTATTTTCTTTGCAGACTGATAAGAAATAAACTGTCTTTATGCATTTCTTAACCACCCTATCTGCTTCTCCTTTATGTTTCTTTTCTATCACCAGGTGGCGCCACTGAGCAATTGAAATACTCTGGTTTCATTCTACATTAGAGATCTTTCAAGGGCGTTGCAGCCGTATATGTGTGCATTGCTCTTTCAAACTGTAAATAGAAAATAATGGGTAATAGGGAAAAATTCACACCCAATTTTAAAATGTAGTGAAACAAGGAAGAGATAAAAAAAACATTTACATATTTGTGGGGTCCTTCATGCTCTCTGAGCTTGGTAGTTTTCTTGAAGATGTTTAATTGCCAAACTAGATATTGTCAGTGCTGGTATAGAGAATGGGGTTTGCTCTGATTTTATATATTAATATATATTATAAAATATATATTATACCATTATAACACTATATATCATATTAGTATAATAATGCTATAATATAATATTTTATATACCAGTACTAGTATATAAAATATATATATAATGAGAGAAAACCCCACTTCATACTACTACTGATGATATTACCTAATTTGGCAATGAAACATTTTCAGGAAAACAACCAAGCTCAGAGAACCCTAGGACCCCCACAATCCAATCCTGAGCTAAACATATTTCTTCTACCAATACACATACATACAGGTGTGTCTCTCTATATTTATGTCTCTCTGCATGTAGAGCAGTGATGGTTAACCTTTTTGCTGTTGTGTGCAAAAAATGGGGGTCATGCGGGGGGTTGCGCATCTGCGTGCCCGTACCCATAATTCAATGCGCCCCTCTCCCGTGCATGTGCATGCGACCCCCCCCGTTCTTCCCCGCTTTTAGCACACAATGGCACAGTGGGCCTGGTAGGCCCATTTTTCACCCTCCCCAGGCTCCAGAGGCTTTCTAGGAGCCTGGGGAGGGCAAAAACAGTCTTCCCCACCCACCAGAGGCCCTCTGGAAGCTGGAAATGGCCCGTTTCCTGACTTCTGGTGGGACCGGAAGGTCCATTTTTCTTCCTCCCCATGCTCCAGAGGATTTCTAGGAGCCTGGGGAGGGAGAAAACGGCCTTCCCCACCCCTACAGAGGCTGGAAACATCCCGTTTCCTGACTTCTGGTGGGACCGGAAGGGTGAAAAACAGCTGACCAGCACGCACATGCACACTGGAGCTGAGCTAGGGCAATGCTCACGTGCCCACAGATATGGCTCCACGTGTTACCTGTGGCACACATGCCATAAATTCGCCATCACGGGTTAGAGTTTGGGAAGAAAGCGCTAAAGTCCAAAAGCAGGCTTTGGATGGAAGTAGTTGAGAGAATGCATGTAGAGATGGAGAAATGATGGTCTTTGGAAACTTGTGCTACATCCTATTTTATTTTATAAGCACTTACCTGTTTATCTATCTGATCAATTTGTGTTTTTTTCTGCATTGATCAGATATCAAGGTAAACTACTTGATGGCCTACTGTATAAACTTTTGTTCAGACTACTTGATGGCCTACTGTACAAGGCCTGCAAGTCTATGAATGCAAAAACAATCATTCCAAGATGAATGAGATTTAAAAACTAAACAGCAAGTGCTAGAAGAACTTCATTTTCCTTGCTGAAGGTGGAGAGGAAAGACAGCATCTCAAGAATTGATAAACTACTAGTTAGCCATGTCATTGAGGACCAATTGGATGTTATGTGGCATACAAATAATAATCTTCAGATCATATATTTGGTCTAATAGTTAAGGTACCAGGCTTGGAAGTAGGAGACCATGAATTCAAGTCCTGCCTTAGCGATGAAAGCCAGCTGGTGACTTTGGGCCAGTCATTTACTCTCAGCCCAGCCCATCTCATAGAATTGTTGTGGGAAAAATAGAAGGAAGAAGGTGTGTTGGGTATGTTCACTACCTTGAGGTATTTGTAAAAATAACGAAGGCAGGATACAAATAAAATATGTGGGAGAATACTATCATACTAGACCTTACTGACATTCATGTGTTTGTTTTTTCGTTCCCTGGATATGAAGTTCTGGAAGGTTTTAAATCTGAGGAACAAAGGACAGTTCTTCCACAAGATTATTAGTATCACTTTATAAAGCCTTGGTAAAACCAAACCTCGAATACTGCATCCAGTTTTGGTCACCACATAAAAAAAAAAAGATGTTGAGATTTTGTAAAAAGTGCAAAGAAGAGCAAGTAAGATGATTAAAGACCTGGAAACTAAAACATATGAAGAATGGTTGGAGGATTTGGATTTGGCTACTGTAGAGAAAAGAAGGACTAGGGGGGACATGATAGCAGTATTCCAGTATTTGAGAGGCTGCCACAAAGAGGAGGGGGTCAACTTATTTTCCAAAGCACCAGAGGGCAGGACAAGAAACAATGGATGGAAACTAATCAAGGAAAGAAGCAACCTGGAATTAAGGAGAAACTTCCTAACAGTGAGGACAATTAACCAATGGAACAGCTTGCCTTCAGACATTGTGAGTGCTTCATCGCTTTTTAAGAAAAGACTGGATGGTCACTTATCTGAAATGGTATAGGACAGAGATGGCGAACCTATGGCGGGCGTGCCAGAGGTGGCCCGCATCACCCTCTCTGATGGCACGCGAACTGTCACCCCAGTTCAGCTCTGCTGTGCAGGCACATGTGCCTCCTGCCAGCCAGCTGGTCTTCCGGTAGCTGCCACACATGCATAAGGGGCAGGGCCGGATTTTCCTATAGGCTAACTAGGCTTCAGCCTAGGGCCTCAAGATCAAGAGGGGCCTACATTCAAATTGTTAGCAAAATTAAAATTACACTTTCACTATAGGTGAAAGGGCCTCATAAGTGGAATAGCCTAGGGCCTCTTGTCATCTAAATCCGGCCCTGATAGGGGGGCATACGGGGGCTCACCCGTGCATGCACAGGGCACCTGCAGGGGTGCACGCACATGCGCCCTGCCCGCATGTGCATTGCATTTTGGGGGTTGGGGAGCTTTGGGCACTCGGTCCGGAAAAGGTTAGCCATCACTGGTATAGGATCTCCTGCTTGAGCAGAGGGCTGGACTAAAAGACTTCCAAGGTCCCTTCCAGCTCTATTCTGATTCTGATTCATGATCTCAATTAAAAGTTACTCGAAGGCCAAAAGTTCTTTCTTGTGAGTCATATTCAGCCACAACAAATAGATTCATGAAGCTTCTTTCCTCTTTGATTGCAGTTCTCCCATTCCTGGAAACCAATGAACACATTGGCAGAAAAAGGGATAAGCAATGAATCAGTCTCCCACCTCATTTTCAGCCCAGTCATGTTACAGTAATTTTTTTTTGAGAAGGTAGTGATCTTTTTTCTTCCCAGTTTTGTGCTGTGGTCCACTGTGGGATTAAATACAGCAATGTAATCTACAAACACATTAGAATGTGCGAAAACAGTAATCCTGCAAAGGAACACATTATCTGGTCTTGTTACTTCATGAAGTAATTTGAATTAATTTTTCCCTAGAGTGGTTAGGGAACCACTGCTGCCTATCCTTGTCTTTTCTCTTTGGCTAATGAAGCTTCACCACTGGCTCTTCGTGAATTTCTATTAAGATCTCATTATGGAGGTTATTATGGGACAAAACAATTCCAGCTCCTGGGAAAGATGCCTATGAATTTGTAATCGTAAGTCTGTGTCTTTTAGGGATTAGCATTTGAAAGGAATGGAATTCACATATGAACCTAGTTGGGTTAGCAAAAGGTAATTTCAGTTAGCAAAAAAAAAAAAAAAAGCTATGTAATATTTGATTACCATTTATACATTGAATTTTCCCTTGCTTTCCTAGATAATTGTTTTCCACAAAAATGTGGTTTCTCTTCCTTCTCTAAGGCCAGAAAATTAAGCAAGAATTAAATTACAGATCTTTTATCACTAGATTACATTCCGCTCACAACATTGGGTCTGAATGTTTGAAAATCTCTGTCTCTGTCTCTGTCTATCTCTCTGTCTCTGTCTCTCTGTCTCTCTCTGTCTCTGTCTCTCTGTCTCTGTCTCTCAGAAGGAGGATGGGCAGAATTAAGATTTTTATTTTGTATCTAATTCAGTGTTACAAAAAGGAGACATCAGTAAAATGATGTTTTGATGAGTGTAAATTAAATATTCTGGATAGGAAATAAAGATACTTTAAAAAAATCATACATTATTTCATAGCTACCTAAATCTGCACTCCCTTTTCCAATTCAGGGGGGTACATAGTTGCAATTTTATAGCCCAGCTATATTAGCAGAACAGCTTGTTTGATTCTAGCAACAAACAAAAACAGTTATTCTTCCCATGATTTGCTTGAAGTATCAATTATGTACAATGGAATATGGCTCCTGATATCCTAAACAAGGCCGTGAGTTCATTCAGTTGGTTGGATTAGGGTGCCAATGACTCTGCAGAGGACTGGATTTTCCAGTCCTACCTGCAGATGCTCAGCATAGAAATAAACTGTCTGATTTAGGTTTGGTGGCCTAGGAAACCAACCAACCATTAAATGCTGTATATAAAATATAAACACTGAGCTATCATCCATCCTATACAAAGTAAATTCAATGCAGTCAATAGGAATAGTTCTTAGATTTATATACTGCTTCATAGTGCTTTACAGCCTTCTATAAGCAGTTTACATAGTCAACATATTGTGCACAACGACCTGCGTCCTCATTTTACCAACCTCGGAAGGATGGAATGCTGAGTCAGACAGGATTGAACTGCTGGCAGTCAGCAGAATTAACCTGCAATACTGCATTCTAACCACTGCACCACCATGGCGCTCTCTGCAATAGCTTGCAATCAACAGAGAACTTTAATATGCAGCATAAGAAAATTATCCTGGACTATAACAGGTAATTCCATGGATAGCAATATAGCCTACAAGAATGAATTGCAGCACATATGCTTAAACAATGAAATAAATAAATAAACAAAAAACAAATAAATACAGAAGCATACAAAATCATGATACTTATTCAAGTCACATTTTAAAGTCACATTTTATAAGAATAAATAAATTACTCGGTTGACTCTTGTCATAGAAGTAAGGTGCTTGGAGGAAAGCACCAGTCTGCAGTTCTTTATAGAAATGTTAGTTTTTTCATTTGGCTGCTAGAAGTTATGACAAATATATTCCTCATGCTATAGAGATGTTTTTTTGGGGTGGGGGGGGTGGGGAATCTATGTGTTTGCTAAGAGTTGATACTGACTTGATGGCACATAATCAACCAGTCAGTCAGTCACAGAGATGCTAGAATCACTGCATAGCAAGTCATATTCATTCATTTGAGTGAGTATGTGTGCCCAGACGATTTATCTGAAAGACATCCCCAATTTGGAATTTGGAGGGTGGAAAAGGCTAATTGCAGGTGGCCACCTCTGGTATCCAGTGGACATCAAACAGAATGAATAATGGAGTATTTCATTGTCCCTAATCTTCACCCCGCTTCAAATTGACGGCAAGATGGGCGCATATTTCTGAGTGCAAGCTGCATTTGCTGATAAGTTGCAAGGCTGATAGCCTGGGAAGTCACATGAAAGTGATAATCTGTCACAGGAGCTAGCCACGGGAGCATTTTCTGCCCTTGTTCCACTATCTAGGGTAACCTCAGATGGAATGGGTGATCTCCTTCTAATTGCAACTATATGCTTGGAAGGCCCCTCCACCCTTAGTGGCATTTCTGCTCATACTTGCCGTTTGTAGATTTGTCAAGAAATGGCTAAAGCGTATCTCACAGAGAAAACAGTTTAACCACAGGCTACCTTTAGGGGCAACTATAATTTGATTCTTATTGAGTTGTCTGAGCCTGAAAGATTTTGAAAGCAAACGTATGAATTTCTGAATTCTCAAGCTGCTTCAGAGAGGTTTCAGTAGGATTAGCCATTGACATCCTACTCTGGTTCACAACAGAGTAGTGAGGATCTTATTATACAAATGTTTATTTTTAGGGAATCACATTTCTAAAACTGAAGTACAGGTGGGTCTCAACTTACAACAGTTCGTTTAATGACTGTTCAAAGTTACAACGGCAATGAAAAAAAATGACTTATGACTGTTTTTCACAGTTGCGATTTTTGCATGGTCATGTTGTTGCAGAAAATCTTGTTACCGATTTCAGAAGACAAGACCACGAAGAGTTGGAGAACACAGGTTTCTAACCTCGCCTGAGGTGTTACGCTTATCTGGCTTTAACACAGCAAAACATAAAAAGGAGAAGTTTACATTATTGGTTATCTTAATATATATTGCCATATAAGGATATTTTCTTACACCATCTGCTACATTCGGTAGTCACTTCTTGTAATATTTTCTGTTACAGGAATTAACTAGTACCTAGGTCATTAAACTCATCCTGACATTTAGCAAGTTCCTTATATTCTTGTTTAAAGCTTGCAACACATAACTTCTGCAAAATCTCTTAATACTTTTTGAAGCCTTATAATATGTTTATTAAAGTTTTATGATATATTTTCCATCCTGCCTCAATGTGATCAAAATTCAGATGCTTGGCAATTGGTTCATACTTATGATCTTTGCTGTGTCCCAGGGTCATGAGATCATCTTTTGTTACCTTCTGACAAACGAAGTCAATAGGGAAGCCAGATTTACTTAATAACCGTGTTACTAACTTATCAACTGCAGTGATTCACTTAACAACTGAGGCAAGCAAGGACGTAAAATGGGACAAAACTCACTTAACAAATGTCTCACTTAACAACAGAAATTTTGGGCTCAATTGTGGTTGTAAGTCCAGGACTACCTATATCACTTTATAGTGTATAGTGAAATATTAATGCAGTAACAGGGGTTTTCAATTCAATTGTATAGAATGTGAAGGATGTGTGTTTTTGTTTTATATTTATTTATTTGTTTGTTTGTTTGTTTATTTATTTATTGGTTCGATTTATATGCTGCCCTTCTCCGGAGACTCAGGGCGGCTTACAATGCGTTAAGCAATAGCCTTCATACTTTTGTATATACCTGCTTAGTAGGGCTTTTGGCCTCCCCTAAGCAGTGTTCTTTTTTATACAAAGTCAGCTTATTGCCCCCACAATCCGGGTCCTCATTTTACCTACCTCGAAAGGATGGAAGGCTGAGTCAACCTTGAACCTGGTGAGAATTGAACTCACAGTAATTGCAGGCAGCTGGCAGCTAAGTGCTACTTAACAGCACTTTAGTCCGCTGCACCACCAAGTCTCATAGTTTATAGTTTTCTTATGTATGATATACACTGAAGATGGCATTTAATTTCGTTGTACGAGGTGCAATGACAATAAACTAAACTAAACACTTTATAGGTATAAAGTCAAAGAGTTCTGAGATTGGGATGAAACTTGGAAAAGATGTAGTGCTGAAGTAGGTAATTCCCTTTTTAATATGAGGCCTGTTTCTTACCTTACAAAGTTGTCATTAAAATAGAGGTAAGTGGGAATCTAAATGCAGACAAGGAAGGGTAATAGATTAATATTGTATTACCCACTCAAAACTGAATTTTATTGTAACTGCTTTAATGCTGTGTGTATCTGTGTGAGTGTTTGAGGATGGGGGAGAGATATATGATTATGGATCTACCAAATGTGTGTGGTTTTGCTATCAGCATAAAACAGTTAATTTCAAGCAGAAAGGCCTTTAAACAAATATTTCACAAATCTCAGTTATAATTTAACTGCTTTAAAGTGTGATGGTCTTTCTATTCTACAGCAGTTTTAAATTTAAATTTGAGCGTAAGTACATGAATAGGCTGTTTAGTCCAGGTAAATTAAAGATGATTAAACCCCACTAAAAGTAATGTTGCTGAAATGTGTCATGGTTAATTTATGGTGTTGGATACAGAATGGAATTCTAAATATCAAATTAAAAGTCAATTATATTTCAGTTAAGTGTGTTTAGAATTTCAGCCATAACTAATGCCAACTTTAAGCACACTGATTTCCTTCATTGGGTTTAAGTCATATTTATATATTTAGGAAATTTAGTTTTTATTGGCAATATTTAGATTGTTGAAATCCAATCAAAATAAATATCTGTAAATGTTGATCAAGAAGCTGTCTCCTCCCTCCCTCCCTTCATTTCTTTTTGAAATGTACATGATCCCCTTCAAAATGAAGTTTTCCTGCTATATAATATTGTAATTATCCTTTTTATTTCAACATCAGATAGGCACACTTCATCTGAAAGTATGCTACCTCGTCTATTTATCAGTGTTTCTCAAACCTGGCAACTTTTAAGATGTGTGGACTTCAACTTCCAGAATTCCTAGTGGAACAGATAAGCTTATCTGTATCAAACTAGGCCTTGCTTGTTGCAGGTAACATAAACTAAAGCATAATTCTGTCACGTGGAATAATACAACTCAGAACTGGCCATGCATAGCTCCATTTGCCTGATTGACCCATTAGTTGGAGGAAAAACTAAATTTTCTTCTGTTGTTACAGCTGTCTTCCCAATCTCACATTCTCCAATCATGGTAAACCTTGGTTTTTTATCTTCCTGCCCAACAGCAGGAACACTAACTAGAATGAATGGTATTTATAGTCCATTTTGGAGACATCTGCCTTAAAGAAAATTGATTCTAGAGGGCTAACTACCAAGTTTATGGTCCCAATTTTTTGAGATTGAGTGACCGAAAACTTAATTGTATCATTAGAGGATATCTTTCAATGGTCTGAATGACAAAAAACTTCTATTCAACCATGGAGTTCAGTCTAATTTTTCCACATCGTCTTATGGACATAAAATAAGATGACATGTATGCCAATTATTTGAATGAACAAACATTCTGGAAAGGTATAATAGTATTCATTTGTTTCTCTTTGCTATTTTTTTTTTAAAAAAACTTAACAATCCATGTTTGAGTAATGTTAGAGGTCTGTGTATGGGGGCAGGATTGTATGTTTCAATGCATGTTTATGTCCAATCTTCTAAATTTTTTACAGTACCTTCCCAATTTATGTCATTGGTATTTAATGCCATATCCACCAATGCCAACATAATTAAGACACATTGAACAAACTTTCTCTTAGGCAGATCCCTTTCTTGTTCTTTGAACAGAATGGTGTCCTGCATCTATTTCCCAAAACTGAAAGAAAATTCTTGTCCATTTTCCTTCCTCGAAACAGATGAAAAAAGTTGAATGCCTGTCTGTGTATTCTGCTCTCTAGCTTTAGTGATCAAAAAATCAAAAAATATCTTGGGCAGTTGCTGAAGTTCTTGTTTGTGGCAGATAATTCTTATTCCTCTTTAAAGATTTATTTTCATTGGTTCTCTGAGCTGTCCTATATATCAAAGCCATTGCAACAGCGTGGAATTTTGGTTTCTCAGCCCTTCTTTGCCAAATATTTAAACATACTTCCGCCTTTTTTCCCCCTCTGGACTCTCTCCAAGCCATGAATGAGCTGCCAAAAATTCAACCCACAAATCTCTCAGTTGTGCAGGAAGCAAGGAGGAGTGGTAAAAATCACTCTGTTTTCTCCTTAGGTAGCTAAAGTGTTCTGGAATGTTTGTGAGGGACAACCTCCAAATGATGGTGATAATTAAGCAGGCTAATCTAGGCGTGGCCTGCATAGAAACACCTTCAATCACCTGATTGCCCAAGGTGGCTTTCTTGCCTTTTTCAGGGAAGGAGTAACTTTACTTCTGTCACTACCAACGAATGTAAGTTATTGATCTGGCAAGTGGAGTCTGTATGCCACCAGCATGAAAACTTTTCTGTTTGTTACCCTTTGCCTTTTTGCTGCTTGGGATCCTGTGAACTGCCAAGAAGGTAATATATTCCATTTTAGATTTTTGCTTTGAGTTGGGTAGGTTGCTTGCGTATGGCAGCTGATGTTTCCTTCTATAGGTTTCTTTTACATGCTCATTTTCTTCACACAGTTTCTTCTCTTCACCTCAGTTCCCTCTTGGTTTGTCTGTTGCCTTTCTGTTTTTAGCTGTAAGAAATTAGCACTTTGTGGAGTTAATATTACTAGGAATCCGTATACTGCTTGAAAGGGTTATTTGAGCTTGAGTAAACAAATTACAGCATATTATAATGCCTGCTTTATTTCTTTCTCCATTGTTGATATGTTTTATCTGGCTTTTAAATCCAAGATTACTAGAATTGCTTTTCATGTTTTGAAAAAACAAAAGAGGAAACAGAGCCTAAAAAATACGTGGATGTATAACATTGACAGATGCTAACTTGTACGTAGAGATACAAATTTTGAAATAATTTCTGTAGACATTCAATATATAGCAGCCATAACTTCTGGGTAGGCAGAGTTTAGGTGCATCTGTCTTGCAACTTGGAATAATAAAGGTTTCCATAATATAAAAGGAAATAATCTTACAATAGACAGAAAATATAAAGATATACTTCAGGGAATTGGTTGAGCACATGTGAGATTACTTGTTGAAGCTAAACAAACCTATTTCCTGGCCCTGAGTCAACTCTGAGCCAAAGAAGGCTGGCACAGTAAACTCACATATGTAAATGAAGAGCGGGCATAAGCTAAAAATGTCATAAGCTGGGAAAGTCCAGAGCAATCCTATGTGATGACTATCTGAAAATGATTGATTTGCATGCGATAATGACAGGATTTCCAAATGACACCGAGGCTTCTGGTGAAAGAAATCCTGTAACTAAAAGGAATTGTTTAAAGAAGGATGAGTTCAGACACTGATTTCTCATCCTACTAGGTGATATAATTTAGCAGTAAAATTTACATGAATATTACATGCAATAAAAATGACAAGATTTCCCAGATTTTAGTTTTATAACTCTTTAACAATCTCTATCCGGACAGAACAAGATAGATAGGTCTTAGTAGTAGAAAACTTTGCAGCCAGGACTGAGATTATACCAGGTGGAAAGTGGCCATTACTCTTCTTCCCACTAATGTTGCCCTGTTAGTTCCACTTATTGAAAAAAGCAAAGGGGATTTCTTCTTTTCAATATGACATGCAGCAGAAAAATAAAAAAGGGAAAGGGAAAAAGAGGGGGAAGGATGGAAAGAAGGAAGGAAGGAATGGAGGGAAGGAGGAAGGAAAAGGAAGGGAAGGGGAGAGAAAGGAAGGAAGGAAAGAAAACATCTTTTGCTGTCTCAAAATCTTTTGTTGTCTCACGGTTGCCAGAACTGGACACAAGTGTAGTCTTACCAAAGCAATATATAGCAGTACTAATACTTTACTTGATCTTGATACTATTCTTCTGTTGATGCAGCCTAGGACTGCATTAGGCTTTTTTGGCAGCTGCAGCACATTGCTGGCTCATACTCAAGTGGATGTCCATTAGAACTCCTAGAATTGTCTCACCATTACTGTTGTTGAGCCACATACCACCTATTCCACACCTGTGCATTTGGTTTTTCTTCTCTAAGTGTAAAACCTTACTTTTCTCACCACTGAACTGGACTTTGTTGAATAGGGTCCAGCATTCAAGTCTGTAAAGATCTTTTTGTATTTTGAGGCTATTTTTTTAAAGTGTTGGCTATTCTTCCCAGCTTGGTGTTGTCTGCAAATTTGATAAGTTTCCCTTCTATTCCCTCATCTAAATAGTAAATGAAGATGTTGAAGAGTTCTGGACCTAAGACAGAACCCTGGGGTACCCTCCATGCTTCCCTCCATGTAGATATAGTTCCATTGAAGAACTACATGCTGAGTGCAGTTGACCAGTCAGTTATGAATCCATCTGGTGTTGATGTTGTCTATCCCACGTTTTTCTGTCTTACAAAGTAGGCTGTGGACTACTTTGCTAAATGCCTTAGTGAAGTCCAAGGATACTATGTCCACAGCAGTTTGCTGGTCCACTAATTTAGTTACTTTATCAAAGAATGCAATAAATTTCACAAGGCATAATCTGTTTTTGACAAACCCACATTGGCTTCTACTAATAGTTTAGCTTGTTTCTACATATTCACAGATCTGTTGCTTCATTATCTTTTCTAGGATCTTCCCAGGTATCAATGTCAGGCTGATTGGTGGTCTGTAGTATCTTTTTTTAAAAAAAGGATTTGGAACCATATCTTTTTCAGCCCTCTATAATTCACTGGGAATTCAGGATCTTTGAAAGATATGGCTCAATGGTTCTGAGCTCACATCTGCCAGGTTCTTCACAATCTTGGGAGGTAATCTGTCTGGTCCTGGTGATTTCAATTTGTCTAGAGTGGATAGGTGTTATCTTACCATTTTCTTGCTTATTTTGATTTGTATTCTTAATCTGTCTTTTATGGTGCTGCTTTTGGTAGGATGGACTATTTTTTTCCCTTTTATGTAAAGACAAACGCAATAAATGAATTAAGCAGTTCCATTTTCTTCCTGCTGCCTGTCACCTCCTTGTCATCTTCTTGACTTGTTTTCCCCATTAAGATTTCCATCCACAGAATCCTTCCCAAGCTCTCTCTAAATTTGTTGAAATCAGCTCTCTTAAAGCCTAGATACTGATTTGACTTTGTTCTATTGCTCATGCCTGTGTTTTGTTGAATTCCAGTATGACATGGCCACTTCCCCCTCAAATTCCTGCAAGTTCAATCCTGTGTCACATTTCATCTCTATTAGTAAGAATTAAGTCCAATATAGCTGACACTCTAGTTCCCTCCTCTAGCTTTTGGGTGAGAAAGTTGTCTGCTAGGGTAGTTAGGAACCTGTTCGATCTTCCATTTGATGCAGAGTTTGTCTCCCAGTTGATGTTAGTTAAAACTCTCCATTATTATTGTACTGAGCTTCCTGCACACCTTAGCTAACTGATTAACAAATCAGTTCACCTACTTCCTCTGTTTGGTTGGGTGGTTTATAGTTTACACTTATAGTATACACTTTTTGTATTAATCCAAATTTTCCAAGATTTTCAACCTTGTTTTCTGTAGAGGTGTAATTATTTCTTATATATGTAATACAATACTGCCTTCTTTTTTATTAGATCTGTTTCTTTTGAACAATTTAAATCACTCTAGCGGTATGTTTCAGTCATAGATTTCATCTCACCAAGTTTCAGTATTGGCAATGATGTCATATCTGCCCTCATGTAATAGGACTTCAAATTCACCCTATTTGTTCCTTATACTTTGAATGTTAGTGTATAGACATCTGAGTCCTGTGTTTGCTTCCTATGTCTCCTATTTTATATTTAAGTTTCTCTTCTTTTTTACCACTTGGTTGATTGCCATGAGGTTTATGCTTTGGATTAGATCTTAAAATTTGGTTTCCCTCCCCTTCCAGTTTTAGTTTAAAGCACTCTGGATAAGCTGAGCCACTTGATTTTCAAAAACGTTCTTCCCTATTTTTGTAAAGTGTAGCCAATCCCCTGCCAGAAGCCCTTCGTGTAGGTATTATAGACTGCGGTCTAGGAATCCAAAGTTCTCTAGATGCCACTTCAAAGTTCTCTGGAGTGCAAGGTGTTTTTTAAGCCAGTTCAAAGTTCACACAAATGAATGAGATTTCAAGATTGCTTAATCAAACAAGTCTTTTTAAAAAGTTATCTAGAAAGTATTCTAAATAATAATTTCTCAGATAAACCCCAATCTGTCTATTTCCTATCCAAATATTTGTATAAGTCTTTTTAATGATACTTGAAAAACCAGAAGTTCTAATGACATTTTTTATGGTTCTTGACTTGTTCTGTAGAGTAGACTGGGAACTTACAAAATATAATAGAAGAAAGCAATATCTAAACCATTTTTGCTCTGTTGCCAAGAAACCTGTATGTTTTTATCCACATACAGTAGTTACCTGCAGTTCTTCTTGATTCAAAGGTGATCTTTATTTTTTTTTATACTTTAAATATATAATGGCCAGATGCAAAACAAGAAGGATACCTGTATCTTTAATGGTGGAGTAAAAATTTCACTTTGTGGACTGAAGTCGTGTCTTCTTTGGCATTTGACCACTAATGTAAAGTTTGATATGTCTTCTATAAAACCCTGCATATTGTACATGAATGGGTGTATTCCATCAACCTCTTGTTTATTGAATGGCTATAACAGGCAGCTTATGGATCCTAAAATTGTTAGCATTAGACATTTTGATACTTCTCTTTTTGAAAAGTTTCTAAAGTTAACGATAGTTATTCACATTCATGAAAGTGAATGTAAGGCCATATCTGAATTCCCATTGCATACTAAGTCAGAAACCAAAGTTACAAACTATATATCAATATCACATTACACCTTAGCTCAGTGAATAAACAAGGTCATATATATTCGCATTTCAATGATTTTTTTTTTTTGAATTATACTGCTGGGTTCTCATTGATTTAAACACAAAATATCTTCACTAACACACACACACACACACACACACACACACACACACAAGCTGATAATTAATGGAAATTTGTACTAGTCCCTGAAAGTGAAAAATCCAATTTTAGACTAATTGGAGAAAAAAGAGAGCAATATGATTCATAAAAAATGATCTTATGCATATTTACTCAAAAATAAGATTAATAGGACTTATTTTCTAATGAGTGTTCTTAGGGCTCTGATCTGGCCATTGTATATGCAAATGAAGTCTAAATAGGTTCATTTAGATTTATTAGGGTTTCATCTCAGGAAACTAGGTACAACATTACAGCCAAATTCATCATGTTGTAGTGTGTTCTGTGCATATTAATTCATAAGAAACAATAAATTCGGTGAGACTTACTGGAAAATGAGATGACAGCTGCAAAGTGGTGTCAACTGTGATCATGCTTTTAATTTTGTTTATTGATCATTGCTTAGCTGGTTTATGCTCTGTGCCAGAGGTGGGTTTCAGCAGGTTCTGACCAGTTCTGGAGAACCGGTAGCGGAAATTTTGAGTAGTTTGGAGAATTGGTAGTAAAAATTCTGACTGGCCCCGCCCCCATCTATTATCTGCCTGCCAAGTTCCAGCTGATCAGGTTGAAATGGGGATTTTGCAACCTTCTCCTGGAGTGGGGTGGGAATGGAGATTTTACAGTATCCTTCCCCTGCCATGCCACGCCCACCAAGCCACACCCACAGAACCGGTAGTAAAAATTTTTGAAACCCACCACTGCTCTGTGCATATCATAGCTTGTCCCAAAACGTATAGTATGATGCAGTGGTGAAATCTAAAATTTGTTACTACCGGTTCTGTGGGTGTGGCTTGGGGGGGGGGCTTAATGGCCAATTTTTTTTAACTTTTAAAACCATTTTTTCTACAACCTCTTCGGTGAAGAGGTTGTAAAAAAATGCTTTCAAAAGGCTCTGATGATCCCAGCTGAGTTGCCTGATTGGCAGAGACTTTTTAAAAAAGCCTCTGGTTTTAAATGCCTCTGACGATCCAAGCTGAGTTTTTTAAAAAGCCTCTGCTGATCAGGCAACTGATGCAAAATGTACAATTTCATATAAATATGATTTGCATCAAAATTCTAGGAGTTCAGTTTCCACAATTCCATTTCTTAAGTTTATCATCAACAGATTGCTTAGAATATTTTCTTAACCCTCATTATTGGTGGGTTCCTTTTTGAACCTATATGGTAATGTGTAACTCTTAACCAGGAGTTAAAGTGTTATACATTTAAAATGGTAGAGTTTCACATGTAAAAAAGTAACTCAGCATTGTGGAAAAAACTAAGTAGACTGGCTTTGTGAGCCCATGGGAATGTTTCAGAATGGTTTTGCAATCCTATTCATGTTTATTTGGAAGTAAATCTCAGTAGGGTCAGTGAAATTTCTGAATTAGTGAATACACTAATTCTAATTATTAAGCACTCTTAATAATTAGATAGCCCTATATTCAGAATCTTATGAAACTTGATGTTCATTAGTATATATGAGTTTTTCTTTTCTTTTTTACTATCTGTGTTCTGGTATTTTATGTATGGTATATTAGCTCAAAGGAATATAACAGGCAAATTTTATTGAGATTGTTCTTATTCTTATTGTTATTCTTTGTTGAATTTATATTGCTGCCTATTCACCCAGGGTGACTCAGGGCTAGAAACAACTGCAGAATAGGATAGGATACCTGGAAGTCTTCTAGTCCAACCTTCTGTTCAAGCAGGAAACCCTATACCAGTGATGGCTAACCTTTTTGCCATCGCGTGCCAGGAAAGGGGGGGCGGCAGAGGTTCGCGTGCATGTGTGCCCACACCCATAATTCTATGCACCCTGCCCCGCACATGCGATCCCCTCCCCCCCGCTCCTAGCACACGATGGCCGGGTAGGCCCGTTTTTCTTTCTCACCTGGCTGCAGATCCTCTCAATGCATCTGGGGAGGGCGAAAACAGCCTTCCCCACCCCCTCGGAAGCCGAAACGGCCCGTTTCCCAACTTCTGGTTGGACAGAAAGTGACTTTTTTGCTGTCCCCAGCCTCCAGAGACTCCAACACATGCGCACCAGAGCTGAGCTGGCGTGCCAGGCGACATGGCTCTACGTGCCACCTGTGGCACGCGTGCCATAGGTTTGCCATCATGGCCCTATACCATTTCAGACAAATGGTTGTCCAATTTCTTCTTAAAACTTCCATTGTTAGAGCATTCACAACTTCTGGAGGTGATTTGTTCCATTGATTAATTGTTCTCACTGTCAGGAAATTTATCCTTAGTTCTAGATTGCTTCTCTCCTTGATTAGTTTCCATCCATTGTTTCTTGTCCTGCCCTCAGGTGCTTTGGAGAATAGCTTGACTCCCTCTTCTTTGTGACTGCCCCTGAGATATTCATTCTTGTGTCACACTTGAAGACATGAGAGTAGACTTATCAAGAGTTGGCAGAACTTGCTTCCTTTCAGGTGTAGTTTATTAAAACAAACATTTTTGTTCTCCAGATGCCTCTGATTTGGTACATCTTTTCTCTATTTGTTCTTTGGTTGTTTTACATTACCTAGATGTTACTGAACAATCTCCTAGAATTGTCTGAGACTGGATGCAGAATGATTGATGGAGAATAAAATAGATGACTTTTCAATTTGTTTAAAGTTTATAATTCTACAAATGAAGACTACATTTAAGGATTCTGAGCTCTTTTTCCATTCACAGTTGTGCACAAGGATGACTTTTCAAAGCCATGAAGGGAAGAAAAAAAACTATTTTATCTGAAAATCCATTTATCTGCTTAATTACTAATGGTACATTACGTTCTGAGCTTCTTAGTATCTGGCTGTTCCAGGGCTTTCGTGTCTAGTTTTACCTCTTCTGAATTGGATCTCACCAAATTGAACTAAAGTCTAATCTCCTATTTTTAACAATGTAAAAAAAAAGAAGTAAAATACAATTCTATTTTTAAAAATAAAGGCAAGATCCAAAATAAAGAGGGAACTTTGGACTGTTTTCCATTGGTTATTCAAGTCTAACATTAACTATAACAGAACAATCTGCTTCTGTATTAACTGAGGTAGAGCTTTTATTTGCTTTTAGAATTCCTCCAAAGTTTCAGGATTACTGAGGATTACCTAGAATGACACTACTGATAATAGGAAAGAATTACTAGTTTGCACTTTTCTTCTTCATCTTCCGACAATTCTCTCAATTTTCTTAAAACTACATGCAGGGGAAGCTGATTCTGCTTTAGCTCCTCAGAGATTTGACCATAGTTCTGAAGAGAGCCTGTGTGAATTGCTCAGTATACATAGTTTAGAAAATTGGAGTGCTTAACCAAGTAAATATATTCAAAAGCTATAAAAAGCACATCTACAGCTAGAATGTTTAGGGGTGTCCAACCTTGGGATTTTAAGACTTATGAACTTCAATTCCCACAATTCCATGGCTGCCTGTGGAATTCTGGGAGTTGAAGTTCACAAGTCTTAAAGTTGCCAGGGTTGGACATCCCTAGTTTAGATTTAAAAAATCTTAGTTAGGGCTTTATACAAAATTGAAATCCAGGCACAAAGGATTTTAAATTCAAAAGGAGCAGGGAGTGAATGGATATCCTTATTGCACCAACACTCAGCAATAATGAAAAAGCTACAGATGCCAACAGAACATCATTTTTTTTTTTGAAAAAAGATGCATACACTTTTGTCTTAGAGAAGACAAAAATTAAGACTGAGAGTACTAGAGTCCCTTTTGGCAAATCAGGTCTGCTTTCCAAATTATCATAATCACTTTTGAAACTGCCTAATTATTTCGAGATCATCCCTGACTGCTCTTTAGAAGGCCAAATCCTGAAGATGAAACTCAAATACTTTGGCCACTTAATGAGAAAGAAGGACTCACTGGAGAAGAGCCTAATGCTGGGAACCATTGAGGGCAGAAGAAGAAGGGGACAACAGAGAATGAGGTGGCTGGATGGAGTCACTGAAGCAGTAGGCGTGAGCTTAAATGGACTCCGGGGGATGGTAGAGGACAGGAAGGCCTGGAGGAACTTTGTCCATGGGGTCATGATGGGTCGGACACGACTTTTTGACTAGCAACAACAACAATGACAATTATTTTGAGAGATTGCAGTATTGGGGAGGACAGATTTAGTTTATTTTCAAGGTGCGGCAAACGTTGGGTGTTTTTCCAAGATAGATTGGCAGCAAAACATAACTGGGCTGGGTCAATTAATCACAATATTGCAAAACAATCCAATCATTTTCTTCAGAAAGAGTTTTGTCAAAAATTTGCTCAATAGGTTTCAACCTGCCATCTACAATAAAAACATTGTTTTTGACAGGCAAGTCAAGAAAAGAGATTACTTTCCTGACTTCCATTTATTCATTGGTTTAGCTAGGGCTTTGCCCAAAGAGCACAAGAAAAATGGCAGACAAGCTACTGGCAAGACAAGCTACTGTATATAAACAGGAAGCAAACTCCACACTCACTAGCATTGATGTTGTTACCTGGTTGGGTAATGAAACAACTGCAAGCAAACAACCAAGCTCAGACACTCCACAAAATACATATTTACCATAATCTTGAATTAATTCCTTTTCTTCACAGTTAACAGGCCGCTTGAGCCATGGCTACAAGGTGTAATTGCTGTTTCAGTTTTTTTGGTTTTGGCAATGTTTTCCTTTATCATCAACAAATTATGTTGCCAGGATGAAAAGTAAGTCCTGATTTTTCTTTCCCTTGTTACATATGGCGTTTCATTTGGTTATATTCCATATAAGTCTGTTTGGTCACGAGATATGTGATTGGACTCCTCATTTTCCTAAAGTAAATTGGCTGTAGAAAGCCATTAAACTGAAGTCAAGGTACAAGGTCCCAATGGTGCTTTTTCCAAAAGGCAACTGGACTTTCTTGGGGTTTTTTCCCCTTTGAAAATGTTTTGCTTCTCATCTAAGAAGCTTCTTCATCTTCTTATTGGATGAGAAATGAAATGTTTTCAAAGGGAAAAAATCAAGGAAGTCCAGTTGCTTTTTGGAAAAACCACCTTTGGAACAACCATGGTCTTGATGATTGAGAATCTCTTATAACATGAATAAAAGATCAAAGATCTTCTTTAGAGTTTTCTCAAAGTGGTTCATCCTCAACCTTGTATTTATATTACTCTGCTGGAAATGAAAAAAAAAAAAGCAGATTTCTCAATATTTTATCCTGTGTGATTGAAATTAGAAAAAACAATTTCCCAATTATTTAAGAGTAGTAAGAGTAAACTGGTTCCATGGCCTGGGATGGATTCCTTTCTCCTCTTCTCATTGTTTCCTCTTAATAGAAAGGGAGATCACCCAGTGCCACACCTGATTTAGCTATGGATGTAAGATCTGAGTACCAAAAATCCAAATGGATTTGCTATCACATGCTAGTAAAGACTTAGATTCAATATATAGTTATAATAGTTGTTTAGAATTTTGCAGTCTAAATCTGGTATAGTTCGAATGTTGTCCTCACAGTATTGGGTTATGCAACTGAGCCCTTTCTTCTAGCAATCAGATAAATACAAATTGCGTACCAAATCTTGTGGAGACATGATGGCTTCACGTACAAAATCTATATGCAGATTAACAAATTAATTAACACAGATGATCTGAAGTGCACACTGCCTTAGCAAATGTTGGCTCTTTGAATTTTAACCCACGGTGTCCCATATTTATTAGATAGAATGGTGGGCTACCTAACAGCAAACTTTTCAGTATACCTGAAGAGTTTGCATAACAGAAAATTTCTCTGTTGATTCAGACAGTTAAAGCCATCATGAAACAATGCGTGTATGATATTATATACTTCATGAAATAAATGCTTTCTTGGGCCTGCTTTTAGGAAATACTGTCCACATTTCTTTCCCTGCCAGGAAGTCCCTTAATCCAGGTTGAGGAACTAAAGCAGAGGTCTTCAAATTTGGCAGCTTTAAGACTTGTGGACTTCAACTCCCAGAATTCAGCTATGCTGGCTGGAGAATTCTGGGAGTTGACGTCCACAAGTCTTAAAGCTGCCAAGTTTGAAGACCTCTGAACTAAAGAGACAATTTAGGGTGTTGACTCCAATCCACTGCCCATTTTTAAACCATTCAGACTGAATTTGCTTTCCTGCATCTAAAATACATTATTCCACATCCTGTACTTTGGAATGACAAAAAATAGTTTTTGACCTTCTCTATGGTGTTCTTTCAAGTATTTGCTATCATATCCCTTCCCATACATTCTGTTCCTTCGATTTTTCTTCATAGTATCCCTATCACCCTCACTGCCCTTCTCTAATTTAGGTTTCAGATTCTCTGAACTCTTCTGAAAGTGTGATGCCCAGAAATGGCATTTCTGGGCATCAAGTTGTCAAAATTGGCTCTATCCAAAGCAGTATCTGAGCTAATTCTCCTGTTGCTGCTATTCTTGCTGATTAAGTCGTAGCGACTGAATAAATGAACTTTTCAGAAGTGATTTGCCAGGCTATCCCTCTGTTGCAGTAAAATAAAGCATTAACATCAAACCACAACTTTTTGCTTTTCCATAATAATATAAAGTATCCATTTCTATAAACCCATATCCATCTAATTGATAAAACCCAAAATCAACGTTTCATTTTTTTCCGCACCCCAAGCACAAAGTTCAGAAGCTGTCTCCGTGTGGCAACAAAACAAACTTATATTCTTTTCTTTAATCAGAACGGTCAATTTAGCCATTTCTGCCAACTCCATCAGCTTCTGTAGCCCTTCGTCCATGGTGGGAATCGGAATGTCTTTCCATTTTTCGTGTGTATACTAGTCTTGCTGCTGTTAACATATATAAGATCAAAGTTCCATTTTTTTCCTCCCAAATCTTTTCCCATCCTTTTTGTCTCATTATGCTCCTTCTAATTGCTTCTGCAGGAAATCCAAAGGAGATAAACAAGTGTCCTTCATGAATAGAAATACTAATGACTCCATCTTTCCTAATGGAATGGAAGGAACATATTCAGTACCTGCAACAGACTTCAGGTTGTTTTCTAAACTATTAAAAAGTATAACTGACAGCACCCTTACAGAAATACCTGCAGAAGTAAATCTCATTGTGTTCAATGGTGCTTATTCTAAAGAAAGTGAATGCCAGATAGTCAGCCTATTTCTGAAAACAAAGTTCCTTTCTGATTTGTTGTGACGACTTAGCCTTCATTTATCATTTTCTCTCTGTTTTACTGCCAGTTAACTATATATATATTATAACAGGGTCTGACAATGTTTATTTATTTATTTTATTTTATTTATTTAGTTTGTCAAGCATGTATGAGAAAATAAGTCTAAGTATGATCATAACATATAAACATATAAGTATAAACAGATATAAATCTATATATAAGAAATGAGTACGAATAAATGGGAACAGTAGGACAGGGATGGTAGGCACGCTGGTGCACTTATGCATGCCCCTTATGTGATCAATAATATGATCAATAATGTGATCAATAATGTGATCAATAATGACCGATAAATGAAAACTCTCACATTTTTTTACTTAATTGTTTCTTTTAGCTGTTAATTTGACTATGTGTATAACCAGCAATCCTGAAAGGCTTCACTTCTGAAATCTATAGGAAAAAGAAATTGATTTATGGATATTTTAACCATCTTGGGACATTTGGGGACATCAAAATATCATTCAGACAACCTTTTGTCTAAAATGGTATAGGTAGGGATTGAGCAGGGGATTGGACTAGAAGATCTCTAAGGTCCCTTCCAATTTTGTTATTTTGTTATTTAGAACACAGAGTTGGTCTTTTTCCAAGGCAACAATTCTACTAGGTTAACCATGTACAGGTATTAACCCTGTGAGGAAGTCCATATAAGAAGTACAACCAGGAATACTAATCCTCATTGCAACATTGCATTAAACAGACTCTTGCAAGTGAAAGTGTTTCTCCTTACCTTTTATGCTCCAGAAAACTAGAGACAGTCCCTTGTGAATCCTTTCCCATGCCCTCCTTCCAGGGGTAGGCTTCAAAAATTTTAGCAAGAGGTTCTCTTCCCAGTTGCTGAGTGGGTGTGGCCATGGTAGGCATGGCCTAGCCGACCTCCTGCACCATGGTGATGGGGGGGGCGTTTTTGCCCTCCCTGGGCTCTGGAGGCTTTCCTTGAGCCTACAGGAGGGCAAAAATGGCCTCCCCACACTCCAGAGACCCTCCCAAACTTCCGGTAGGCCTGTTTTTCACCCTCCCTTTTGATGCGCTTACCTGCATCAAAAACGGGCAGCATGGAGACTCCTGGAAGGGAAGGGGTGGGTGGGGCCAGCCAGGAGTGGGATTTGGGGGTTCTCCGAACTGCACAGAATCTTCGCTAGAGGTTCTCCTGAACCTCTGCGAAACCCCAGCAGCCCACCCCTACCTCCTTCCATCTATGGGCTGAGTCCAGTCTCTGGCTCTCTTTCCTGGCCCCCAAGGTCATTCCCACATATCATTACACCAGAAGCAACAAGTGGTTATATCAATGAACAAACAGAAAGTATGACTTTTATCAGATAATGGATTAAGGGCATTTGTCACCCATCCCCAAGACTGCAAATACCAATCCTGTCCATCTTTTACTTCCACCCAATCACTGCTCTTTCAAGGAAGGGAGAGATCATGACCAGGACCCTACCATGAATATCAATGCAGCTATCTCTAAAATTGGGAGAAGAAATTGGAGGGAGATCTATGCCTGGTATCCTTGAAATTAGGAGGAGTGCCAATATAATACATAAATAATACATTTTCTTTTTCTAATATTTCAGCTGTGAAGAAGCCCCTCATGTCTATGAAAACAAAGTTGAGTTTGAATGTGACACCAGTACTGGACATCATACTGAACATCATGTAAATGTTGACTTTCCGTGTAACACCGTGACTGAATGTCACACCGAAAATCATGTAGACGTTACCACATGTATGTAACATCATTTTGTTATTTATTCTTAGATTTTAAAACCTCCCTGTAATATAGATTCCTTACAAGATAAGCCCACATCATTTACTATGTATGATTTTAATCAATTTATTCAAAGACCAACTATGTAGGGGAGGCATATTAACATTTTTGCAGTGGATTTATTTGTCTAAGTTCTGCACATTTCTGACAGGTAGAATTAATTGGCACATAGTATTCCTTAATATATTTTTTTCCACAAAGGGAACTCACTAACCTATTTTATTCTATTTTACTTTTCTTGTTGAATCTTTATAAGCTTAGTGCTACAGATGGTCCACAAGCTCCCTTTCAGGACCTCTGCAACTCAGTGTTAAGTTCCTGTTCGTTATCAAGGAATTTCTTGGTTGGAAATTATTTTTCTTCATGGTAAAAGATTATTTATATTTTTTTCAAACACCCTGTAGGAGCACATGGATAGTGTTGTTAATAAAACTGAAGGAATGGTGGTAGTCTTCCACCAATTGCTTCCATTTTTTTTTTATTCTTATAGAGTCACCATAAAAACATATGTTTTTGGATGAGGCAGGAATGATTTCTGTATAAAATTCTCACGCATGAATTTTCAGTTTTCCTTTTCTTACCTGCATTAAACAAATGGAAAAACTCATTATCTATGAGCATATATAATTGGTTGTTACTTTTCTAATAAAATTTGTGAATAAAAAAGGTGCTACCAGACTCCTGATTTTTTCCCCCCGCTACCATAGACTAACATGGTTCTTCTCCTACAAAATTAACTTTTCAGAATTCTTGGAGAATCTCAAATGTGTGGGTATGATTATTGGTTGCCTATTCGATGGTAGACTGAAACTAGAGAATGTTTTTGATTACCACTTCCACAGTCCCTTGCCATGGGTCATATGGGTTGAAATGGTTAGAATGCAATATTGCAAGCTAACTCTGCTCACATCCTGGAGTTTGAACCTGATGGGCTCAAGGTTGACTCATCCTTCCATTCTTCTGAGCTCAGTAAAATGGGAGTCCATCTTTTTGGGAGTAATATGTTGACATTATAAACTGCCCAGAAAGTGCTGAAAAGCATTAGGGGGTCATATATAAGTCTAAGTACTAATGCTAGTGATGCAATTTGAAGCCCAATGATATCTGGACAGTATTCAGGTTATCAATCCCTGACTATGCTATAATTCGATCTTTCAAAGGCCTTTGATAAGACAGCCTCCCTGAAGGTTCTTAGTAAACCTAGGGTTTATGAGATAAAGACAATCCCTTTGCCAATCAGCAATATTATGCTCTTAAAGGATGTAAATGGACACTTCCCATAATGATATAAACAGTGTAGTTCTCCAAGAAAGTAAAAATATGTAGCTTATTCCTATATGATTTAGAGTTGGGAGCTCAGTTGTCTTGTCATATCTTATAAATGAGTCTAATATGAAGCCCAATTTGGTTGGATTTAATTTTGAAAGATTAGAGAGTCATTGTGTGTGAGTTGGACAGCTATAGAAATTTGTTTAATAAGTTTATTTTTCACATTTTTGAACTGCCCATCTCCCCGCCCCCCAGAGAGGGACTCTGGATCATGTACAAAGTTAAAAAATTTAGAGTGAGACAAGGGTGATAAAAACCAATGCTAAATTAATCAAAAGAAGAGGGGAGGGCTCTCAGGATATGATGGTCATAAATGTGAGGATTGGCAACAAAGCTTCCCCCCCTCCCCACTGTTGTAGCTTCAAATGGTCTCTAAACAAGACAGTCAGTAAGCAAGGACTGTATAAGGCAGGGGTCTCCAACCTTGGCATCTTTAAGTCTTGTGGACTTCAACTCCCAGAACTCTGGGAGTTGAAGTCCACTCTGATTCATAGGGTTGCCAGGTGTCCACTATTTGAGCGGACATTCCACTTTTTTCACATTATGTTCACTATTTTTTTTCACAAAATAGTGGACATTTCTTTTATTCAAAACTTTGTATATTTTTAAATATTTCTCAACGTTGTACTGAAATTAAAGAATTATTCCTTAAACACAAAGAATTGATCAAAGCTGTGCAGTCAAATAAAAAATACACACGACAGCAAAGTAAAATGTAATTTAACATTTTACATATTATTATAATATATTTGATGTTTTGAATTTTAAGTAAAGTTTTGAAGTGATTATTTTAATACGTGTTAAAATGTTTGTAAGAAAATATATAATTTAATTGTAATTTTTAACTTTTTTTTTACTACTTACCCCCCCCCCCCCCCGCTTGTCCGCTATTTTTTGGAAGCAGACCTGGCAACCCTAAGTCCACAAGTCTTAAAGTTGCCAAGGTTGGAGATCCCTAGGATAAGGAACATATGAGCAGTGGTAATGCAGTGGTTAGAATGCAGTACTGCAGGCTACTTCTGCTGACTGCTGGCTGCAGTTTGGCAATTTGATTCTCACCAGCTCAAGATTGACTCCACCTTCCATTCTTCCAAGGTCAGTAAAATGAAGACCCAGATTGTTGAGGACTATATGCTGACTCTGTAAACTGCTTAGAGAGGGCTGTAAAGCACTGTGAAATGGTATATAAGTCTAAGTGCTACTGCTATAAGACTATCCTCTCTGCAACCATATAGCATTCAGCATGTTTAAAAGATTGGATGTGCTTCCCCCTAGAGGGCAGCAATGAGTATGAAATCACAATAGTTTAAAAGAAGAAATAGTTTATAAAGGCATTAGTTTGAAATCCAGACCATGTCAAATGCCGTTTGTATGCAAAGAAGTCAGTGAGAGTCTAGGTTTGTTTTTCAAATGTGAGTGTTTTTTTAAAAAATCAAATACATATTTCTACAGCTTAATTTGCTTGTTCATGTCTTTCTGTCAATAACACTGTTCCTCTTCTCTTATGTTGGAAAAGATATTTTAGCTATATCTTATAGTGTTCAGAGAAAAATATGAATTTAGTCCCTTCAAAGTAGTATTACTTTGATACCTCAGGATCAATCAAAATTTGGAGTTGGGGCATATCTTCCTTCACTGCAAGAAACTGTGCACTTTGTGTCAGGGTAGTGGTGCTTGTGTAGTGGAATTTTTTCTCTTGGAAAAAAAAAGCTACTTATCTATAGGTAGGTTTATTTGTTACTATCTAGAAAACAGCCTATCCACCTATACAATGACTGTGGCAAATCTAATAGCTAGAAACATAGGATATCAACCCAAATATTGTTCAAAGATTTTCAGTGTTAGGAAGGAATATTGTATTAGGAATGTGTGCTACTTGCGTTTCTTATAAAGTAATAAAGGCAGGATAAAAATAAAAAAATAGAGATAGATGATAGATAGATAGATAGATAGATAGATAGATAGATAGATAGATAGACAGAGAGATAGAGAGACAGATATATACATGACAGATGATAGATATCACCGCTGGCCAATGCATTATAAAAAAGCAAACTAAGGGATTTTAAATATGCAGTCACTTTAAAATGCAGGATGCAGTCAGGAAGAAACATAAAAGGCAATCTTGTGTACAAATCTTGATGTAAGAGTTGTGTTCATTGTTAACTTAAACAAGATCACGCTTTGTTGTGCTTTTGCAAATGCCTCTTGATGTGCGATGTTTTTTTTTTAATTTGATGTGGTTAAAAAGGAGGAAAGAATTTAGATGTTATTAAGACACACGGATTATCTTCATTTTCCAACTCACTTCCTTCAGGTCATCAGATGCCTTTAAAACTATTTATAAACTTATTTCTGGAGGTGGTATTGATAAATCATACATACCCAAAGCTTAATTCCTTGGAAAATTGAGGCATGAAACATGACTCAAACCAAGAAGCAATTAAATCACTGTAGTTTTTTTCTTTTAGCATATAACAAATGATACATATTTTCCTGTATATTAAAATATAGATTCTTTCTCAATTTTTAACTAAAAGATGGAAGTACAAAATGAGCTTTGTCCCTCAGTTTTCAAGTTATACACTAAGAAAGCTCAAACTGCCCAATGAGCTGCTGATACAGTTCTACAGAGGAACTATTCTGTCATCTGCACTGTCTGGTTTGGCTCTGTAACCCAACAAGACAGACACAGACTTCAGAGGATAATTAGAACTGCAGAAAAAACAACTGCTACCAACTGCCTTCCATTGAGGACCTGTATACTGCACGAATCAAAAAGAGGGCTGTGAAAATATTTACAGACCACTCACATCCTGGACATAAACTGTTTCAACTCCTACCCTCAAAACGACACTATAGAGTACTTCACACCAGAACAACTAGACACAAGAACAGTTTTTTCCTGAATACCATCACTCTGCTAAACAAATAATTCCCTCAACACTGTCAAACTATTTACTAAGTCTGCACTACTATTAATCTTCTCATCATTCCCACCACCCATCTCCTTTCACTTATGACTGTATGACTGTAACTTTGTTGCTTGTATCCTTACGATTTATATTGATATTGTTTCCTGATTGCTTATTTGTACCCTATGACTATCATTAAGTGTTGTACCTTATGGTTCTTGATGAACGTATCTTTTCTTTTATGTACACTGAGAGCATATGCACCAAGACAAATTCCTTGGGTGTCCAATTACACTTGACCAATAAAAAATTCTATTCTATTCTATTCTATTCTATTCTATTCTATTCTATTCTATTCTATTCTATTCTATTCTATTCTATAATTATAGATTCAAATATTTGACCATATAATTTCAGTTGTACAATACTAGAGAGGGAGTTAAGAAATTTTCCAAATTCAAGGACTATGAACTTAAATCCAAATTCATTCCCAATTTACATAAATGTGTATTGATAAGCTTTAATACTTCCAGATTCAGCATGCCTTCACTTAGAAAGTCTGTCTTAGGAAGTAATAAACCATTTTTAGTGTTGTTGGTTTGGTAGATAACCAGCCCTGAAATTTAATTCCCTGAATATATCTGGAGGGAATGAAAGAGCAATTCAGATGGTCTTTTAGAATAAGTAGGATATTCACACTCATCTTTGGGGGCCTGGAGCCAATGGGGCAGATCAGTGTATGATTTTTTTAATCTTCAGATTCTTTTTTCAAAGCAAAACAGCTTTCAAATGCACATTTGATTTCCATTTTGTTTAGAAATCTCAATGCAATAGCTGTATGAAATGTTTTCCCCACCCTTTGTTGGAAGTCTCTCTATGTGGGCAAAAATCTGAGTAGCGGCAACAGTGATGTGTGCAAGTGAACATACAACTGCACATGTGTGTGGGCAATACAAGATAGCACAAAAGTTTGCCTAGTCTTTGTTCCCACGAATGAAAGAAATAAAAATGCCATCCTTTGTGGTCTGTACACCCAGAAGCACTCAAACAAACACCCCCTGAGCCTTCCCTTATCACTTTATTACACCTGCTAGAATGAATAGATTAAAAGGCAACGGGAGGGAGGGAAGGCAGAAGAATCTCGCAGAAAGAGTGGGTCGGGGATTGTTAATTATTCTCTGGGGTCTCTAATCTTTAACTGGCAAACAGCATCACTAACTGTCTTAAACCTCCTTCTGGAAGACACTGATAATAAACCATCTGCATGAAGGAACCCAATTATCTAACCCTCAGTAGCCGCCTCTGACATGGCTGTAGCAGGAGATAATAGATGCACAGTATGTAATAATGACACGTCATTTATGATTATCTCCCCGATACATGACCTTTTTAGCACTTCTAAAAAGAGAGAGAGAGAGAGAGAGAGAGAGAATGTGGATCCTGGGTGCTTAGCATCTCTACACAAACACACACATACACACACACACACACACCCCTTCTTCAGCCCCGTGATGTAACCTTGTTGCAAGTGCAAGTGGAACCTACCGAGCTGTTTAATTGGATTTATGGCCCATCCCATCAGACCTCTTTAATAAATGGCTGTTTGAGGTGCAGCCATCGTTACCATGGTGACTGGAGAGAGAGCGAGAGATGGCTGAAAAAGTACAGAAATAGCATGGTGATAAGAGCAGCCCTTTGGGCTGAGCACTCAGGTGATTAGATATCTATTGCCAGAGCCAGCTACCTCAATCTCCCACTCCATCTGATTCCATAATGAGCAGATTCAATGGATCCTTCAAGAGAGAAGTCAGCAATGCAGTTATGGGTGTTTCTCTTGCCCTAACTCATGACAGCAAAAATGATCTGTTTCAGTGGTGGGTTTCAAAATTTTTTACTACCGGTTCTGTGGGTGTGGCTTGGTGGGTGTGGCATGGCTTGGTGGGCGTGGCTTGGTGGGCATGGCAGGGGAAGGATACTGCAAAATCCCCATTCCCTCCCAATCAGCTGGGACTCGGGAGGCAGAGAATAGATAGGGGTGGGGCCAGTCAGAATTTTTACTATCGGTTCCCCAAACTACTCAAAATTTCTGCTACCAATTCTCCAGAACTGGTCAGAACCTGCTGAAACCCACCTCTAATGTGTTTGTATACATGTTGACCTACTAACCAACAACCTCATTTCAGCCATAGATGTGAAACTATCCTCAGCGGTTGGAGTATGATTTAGCATATCATGAAAACGTCAGATAACACAATCATTGTTTCTAACTGAAAGCTCATCTTCTGGACTTCATCTCAAAACTCCCATCAATTTTGATTTTTGATCAAAATTATGATCAAAATAATAATAAAAAATAATCAAAAAACCAATTATGATTTTTTTTCTGCTTGGAAGTCTATAGGAGGTATATTCTGAATCTTCCTTATTCGTGTCAGAAGCACCTACAAATTAAAAACACATAACACTCAACACTGAGCAAATAAAATAGGTATAAAATAGGTCATAAAACCACAACATGTTAAAAAGAATGTAATATAAATAGGATTAAGACTAAATGACATTCTTCCAGTATCTGGCCACATCAACAGCATGTTCTCTTGCCAGCATGAGGTCTTCTTCTGTACATGTTGAAGGACATCATAGGCACCAGAGCAGGGGTGGGTTCTACTTACTTTTACTACCAGTTTGCTTGAGTTCTGCACATGCACAGAAGCTTCTGCACATGTGCAGATCGTCAATTATGAAGTCTGGGTGGGTGGGCGGAGCCTCATGCCGCTTTTACTACTGGTTCTAAACAACTGGACAGAACTGGGATTAACCCACCACTGCACCAAAGCATATGTGAGATGGGTTGAGATATATTCTGAATCTCCATCTATGATGCCATGTTCATCCAATAGTTATTCCTCTCCAAGTTAATAAATTTACTCAACGAGCAAAGTGAATGAGGTACCATTAAGGACAGATGTAAGTCTAATGATTAGTATTTACTCAGGTCTTTCTCAATTGATAAGGAAATTTATTGTCCGGGATTAATGTATTGCCATAGAAATGACAGAATCACAAATTACATTAAAGATGAATACATTCATTATATCAGCTATCAAACACTATGGGTTTTTTTCCCCTGAAACTAGTCATCAGCAACAAAATGTGGAAACTGATTATAATGCCTTATATACATCATAGAAGAATTATTATATAGCAGTGGTTCTTAAACTGGATGCAATTACCTCCAAGGGAATAATTTCATCATATCCTGAGGATAATAGAGCAATTTGTAACTGTTTGTTTATGAGCCAAGGATCAAATCTGGGATTGCCACTTGTGAAACACTTTCATACAACAACATAGTCCGTATTTTTGATGGTGGTGCTGACATCATTCAGCTTGTTTCATCAGTTTTAGCCACCAGATGTCTTTCCTTTAAATGTATTTGAAATACATAAAATATATGTTACATTTATTTTTTTTATAAATTTACAAATAAATATAAATATTTAAAAAATAGAATCAGTTACAGATACTGCAAAACAAATCCAAAAGAAAAAACTCTGGGCAGTCACATAGCTTCCTGACATATATTTTTACATAGTCTGGGATATTAAAATAAGGTAAATAAGGGGAAACATTGACTCAAATCTCAGCTGTTTTAATTTCTAGGAAGCCTAAGATACAGAGTAACAGGTTCCTTAGCTGAAGATTTCACAAGTTCAGTTCCATACATCAATTTTCTGAACTGGATACACAGGGTGAATTTCTGAAGTGCTACAGATGAACTACAGTTCATATTCCTGCATTGCTAGAGATGATGAGCATTATAATTAATCAGTTGGAGTGTCACAGGTTGCCTACTAAGGTGCCAGAGACCCAATATCGGAAATCTTCTAGAAGTAACAACTGAGAAAGAGACACACAGTTCAGCAGACCTGATATTTCAAGCCAATCTATGGAGTACTTTTTACTCCATGTCCAGCAATGGTACAATAAACCAAGGACACCTGTCTGTGCTTTCTAAATCCTTTTGCTGCCATCTAGTGGTTTGATTCAGTATAACATTAATCCCCTCCCATCTTTTCCTTTGATTCACCTCTCTCACTAAAAATTAGCAGAATCGTCACTGGGAAATGCTTTATGACATAAAGTCAATGAATCTGAGACTGAGACAAAAACATTGTTTTCTGAGTGATCTGAATAGAAATCATGTTTGCCAGGAAAAGAAGTAGGAAAAAGAAAATCTGATGATGTATCAAGCATCTGTAATTGCGGAACTGTGGAAAAAACAATTGCTACCAACCTGCCTTGCACAAGTCAAAAAGAGGGCTGTGAAAATATTTACAGACCCCTCACAACCTGGAAATAAACTGTTTCAACTCCTATCCTCAAAATGATGCTATAGAGCACTGCACACCAGAACAACTAGACACAAGAACAGTTTTTCCCCGAACGCCCTCACTCTGCTAAACAAATAATTCCCTCAACACTGTCAAACTAGTTACTAAGTCTGCACTACTATTAATCTTCTCATCGTTCCCATCACCCATCTCCTTCCATCTATGACTGTAACTTTGTTGCTTGTATCCTTATGATTTATATTGACTGTTTCCTAATATGATTTGATTGCTTATTTGTACCCTATGACTATCATTAAGTGTTGTATCTTATGATTCTTGATGAACGTATCTTTTCTTTTATGTACACTGAGAGCATATGCACCAAGACAAATTCCTTGTGTGTCCAATCACACTTGGCCAATAAAAAAATTCTATTCTATCTATTCTAATTTATAGTCCTTTGTTGAACTTTTTTATGTAGCCAGAGGCAAATTGGATCTCCTACAGCTCAACTCACACATTTTTCTTTTTTTTTATTGCCAAGAATTCCATACGCTTACTTATCATACTAAAATTCACTAAAACTATCTGAGATATAAATTATCCTTCAAAACCAGAAGATTCACTTTCTCTTTAATGCACAAGAGTAAATTGTAATTGGTAAAGTCAGTAGAAGCATTTAGAGCAGGGGTGTCAAACTTGCATCATCACGGCGGTGTCACCGGATGTATTGAGACTTTTTCTCCCTTCACTAAACCGGGCGTGGTCATGGCCAGCGCGTGATGCTTCCCGCCCATGGGCCATACAATAAATTTGACACCCCTGATTTAGAGCATTGTCACAAGAACTTCCATATCTGAGATGACAAATGGAGGTGGCTGTTAGAGAGCAGTGAAGACTTATTTCTTGTGTCTTTTTGTTGCCATCTAGTGGTCAACTGGAGTTTTGCAGCCTAGATATGGTAGCTTATACTTTCTATCGCTATGACTTAGCACTCAAGATTGGATGTTTGCACATGTATCTATCTTTCTTTCTATCTATCTCTTAAGCACATGTTAGCCTGCCTGCTCATAAAAAAACAGAACTGAGAGAATCAAATTTTCACACAAGGGGAAGGATCAACTGCCCTGCCATGATTAACATAGTCATGGTGTACAGCAGGGGCAGGTTACCATCGCTATCAGTTCGCTCGTGGATGCGTTTGCTCTCTTTTGCACGTGCGACACTTCTGTGCATGCGCAGAAGCATTCGAGTGGGTGGGCAGAGCCTCCCGCTGCCTCTACCACTACCTGTTTGCCCGATCCGGAACCCACCACTGGTGTACAGATAGTCCTTGACTATCCATAATTGAGTCCAAAATTTCTGTTGCCAAACAAGACAGTTGTTAAGTGAGCCCCATTTTATGACTTTTCTTGTTACAGTTATTGTGAATCACTGCAGTTGTTAAGTTAGTAACACGGTTATTAAGTGAATCGGGCTTCCCCATAGACTTTGCTTGTCGGAAGGTAGCAGAAGGTGGATCACATGACCCCAGGATACTGCAACCGTCACAAATACAAGTCAGCTGCAAAGCATCTGCATTTTGATCAGGGGATGCTGCAACAGTCATAAGTGTGAAAAGCAGTCATAAATCTCTTTTTTCTGTGCTGTTGTAACTTCAAATGGTCACTGAATGAAAGATTATATATCAAGGACTACCTGTATTCAGTTAACCTCGTTTTCTGGTTTTGCACAATAACGTGACCCAAAAACTGATCACAGGGAGCAGGTTCTCACAATTTCTTAAGCAATCCTTTGTTGGTTCAGTGCATTCCTGCTCAGGAATTCTCAGTGCATTCCACTCAGTGCAAATATTTAAACTGTACACCACCCAGAATCTCCCTGTGAGAGAGATGAGCAGCTTCTAAATTTGATGTACAAATAAATATGTATGAATAAATTCCACAAGCATAGACATTAGGAGCTTCAGAAGTAACTTCCCCCTGTGTTCAGTAGTGTATGCATCTACCGAAACAAAGCTTAAATTGTTTAGTCTTTATTTTGCTCACTTTTAAATTCAAATCTAGAATTGGGGGAAAGGTGCTTAAACTATTAGAGCACAACACCCATTTGTACATATTCAAACTCATGTTCTTAAGTGAATAGTACATTATTTGCTTAAGGCACGTGCAATTGCCACATGTTTTCTTTGGCCCTTTTATGTCTGGTATATTCAGGTATTCCTTTCCAGGTTTTAATACATAAAATAGCATCAAAATAATCTCCTTTTCTTAAATAGATTTAAAGGTTCCTGGCTGGGGAATTCTGAAAGTTGAAGTCTATTCATCTTAAAGTTGCCCATTTGAAAAAATATCTGAAGTCCTTGTATAAAAAGGTTATTGATGCCAAAACTATTTTTAAAATGCTGGTGTGACATCAGCCCCATAGTCAAGGACATGGTCATGAAAAGGACAAGATTTGGGACCAGGGGTGGGCTTCAAAAATTTTAGCAAGGGGCTCTCTGCCTGGTTGCTGAGTGGGCATGGCCATGGTGGGTCCACACCCTCCTGCAACATGGTGGGGGGTGTTTTTGCCCTCCCCAGGCTCTAGAGGCCCTTCCTGAACATCCGGTAGGCCTGTTTTTCACCCTCCACGAGCCTCCACACGTACCCTGCACTTACCTGCATCCAAAACAGGCCTCGTTGGGACTCCTGGGAGGGGGGAGGAGGGCAGCCAGGAGTGGGATTTGGGGGTTCTCTAAACTGCACAGAATCTTAGCTAGATGTGCCCCCCGAACCCCTGCGAACCGCCAGCAGCCCACCCCTGTTTGGGACAAGTACAAATATTCCAAAGAATACCGACAGTATCCTGTGCAGCAGAAAAAAAGAAGCAGAGATTACAAATAACCACCTATAGCTCAATATTCCTGACAATCTACAGGCCTCATTTGCTTTGACTAAAGCCAAGACTCCATCATCAGAAAAGCACTGGATAAAAAAGGGAGTCTACTTTGAAATAGCAGCGTAGAAGCCATCGAACATTGATGCTCATTTCAAGTTTGCAAAGGAAACAAAATAATTGAACGGCTCTCCAGACTTCTGAAAGAACATTCTATGGGTAGATCAGTCAAAAGTGGATCTTTGGGATCTACATAGACATTAGAAAACTAGCAGAAACCAATCCCTACTTTTATGCTCCAAGTGTAAGATATATTCCGTATTCACTTTATCCCTTTCTAATCTTTGTTTGATGGTCCTACACATGATAATGACTATAAACATTCAATTCACAGACACTTAAATCCTAAAACCTTTCGGTTCTTAGGCAAAAGTCGTTACAATTTCATCCAAAGAAAATTCCCTTCAAGGATCTGATAGCCAAGGAATCCTCTACTAGTAGATAGAATCACCAGGAATCAGTAACCTGTTAGAATGGCTATAAATTCAGCCATTTTATTTTTATAATTTTTGTCTTACCTTTTCCTTGCCTTACTATTCCTTACCTTGCCATTGCCATTACTGTCTAGACCAGTGTTTCTCAACCTTGGTAGCTTGAAGATGAGTGGACTTCAACTCTGCTGGCTGGGGGATTCTGAGAGTTGAAGTCCACCCATCTTCAAGCTTCCAAGGTTGAGAAACACTGCTCTAGACCATTTCATTATTTCTCATCTTTTTCAGCAGCCATCATCTGTTTAGAACCAAAAGAGCCTTCATTTTCATTTCTACTGTATGTGAACCAATTCCTGTAAGCATGTATCAACGTGTCTGTCTCTCGTGATCTTCTAGATGTCTAGATTTCTCATACATGTGTTATTTTTACTGACAGTTTCCATTCCTTTAGGCATTATTCATTCATTCATTGGATTTTTTTAATGAGCATTTATGTTTCCAAACCAATTCTGTGAACCTTTTCCCTAGTTGCTTAAAGACACTAATTCCTCACAAAGCATAAACAGTGGCTTATAACCAGTAGTTTCCCTGCATTCATGTACTATCTTTTGTTCTTTCAACTTCTCACCTATGTCTTTTTGGGGTTTCATTGGCTACATCCCATTACATCTTTCTCACTTTTCCCTTTTCTTTTGAACCATTTGCTATTCCTTCATACGCTTGCTTCATAGCGTGTTTCTTCGAAAATAAGACCCTGTCTTATATTTTTTTAAACCCTGAAATAAGTGCTTGGCCTTATTGCCATGCACTCAAAAGCCCAATTGGGCTTATTATCAGGGGATGTCTTATTTTAGGGGAAACAGGGTAGTTTGATATTATCTATGTATCTATATGCTGAAGCATCATAATATACTTTCTTTATATTGCTCACTTATTTTTGAATTAAATCCATATTTATGCAGGATCCATTCCATTTTTTTTAACCCTGTTGCTTCTTCTTGTTTTACTATACCCACTATTTAAGTATCATGTTCCCATTGTATTCCTCAATTCAGGAGTACTATACCTACTAACTTTCACTTTGATATTGTTTACACATATCCATTTTTGGATTACTCTATGAACATGTACTTAGGCCACATAACATCCACTGTCTTTTTAATCAGCATTTGCACATCTTAAAAATTCTCCATCTGTTTTCCTGTCTTTAGTAAATGTTCCACTAAGATACACAAAATTATTGACTTGCTTTACTTTTTCAATATTATGTATAACCACTTACTATTCATTCAATTTTCCCTGTTAAATATAACTACTTTTGTCTTCAGTAAATTACTTTTAAATGCATAATGACTCATATAACATAATAACATTCATTGCGAATAATTACACAATGTTCTATATTGTTTTATTCATATGGTTAGTCCATTAAACTAGCAAGGAAATTTCCCAAATGCTCTCTGCTCAATGTTGAGCTATTAGCAAAGCATTTCATTTATACTGATTCATGCCTTATTTCTATTACATGTCTCTTTCATCACCTTTTTCTTCATTTCATTGCATCAGTTAATATAACTTCATCATTTCTCCTCTTACATTCTAAGTTGTCATCTTTCATTGCCAAGGTTGCCACCAAATAGTCCTGCAGATATTGACTTCTGCTGTGCATTATGACTTTAATTAATCAAGGTTTTCATGATGCTTGTCAGTAAGAGAAAGTGTAAACTAGATCACCAATCTTAGTTATACCTGTGGAAAACATCCTCTGCTAACAGTAAAAGCAATAACAATCAGTTTAGGCACATTTTGGCTGGTGTGTCAAAAGCCCAATCAGAACCAATGTTGTGCTCATGCTTTTCTAGGCAAGCTAGGATCTCTAAACAGCCTTGTAAGCCAACATACTGCTGTTCACATCCCACTAATCTGAACAGTACATACAATGTACTGACACATACTTCCATGCACTAATAGAAACATTTAAAAAAAAAAGAAAGAAAATAAACCTAAGGCAAAAGGATTGTGTATTTAGAAAAATATTATTAAAAAGTAAAATGAATGTAGAGTTCTTTATCGTAATGGCACAATGGCGGACAGTGAAGATTGCAATTCTCATCTGATTTTTTTTTAAATTTGATTTATATGCCGCCCTTCTCTGGAGACTCAGGGCTGCTTACAATGTGTTAAGCAATGGTCTTCATTGAATAGGATAATGAAATCTTGATTAAACTGACCAGCTGGGTGAAGAGGCAGTGTCCATTATATCTAGCTATCCACTAAATGGCAAATGAGGTCACTTATGTATTTTTGATTCATCTGTATAATGATATCATTATACAAATGACTATTGGCATAATTTGCATCCAAGGAAATAATTCATTGCTAATTATCATACTTTAATGTGCCATGTCTGGATTACTTAAAATGCAGAAGTATTTCCCTTTATTTTGGGAGGATGCCAAAGAGAAATTTTCTGCATTGTATCTGAGGACTGTTAATAGGTGATCTGTTAAATAGAGATCTCATTCAATTCCTATTATTAATTTTGCTGTATCAAGAATGGGTGTTGATGTAGGACAGGGGGCCCCAGCCTCTGGGCTGCGGCCCCCTATCTGGCCGTGGCCTATTTGGAACCAGGCCACATGAGAGATGGGACAGTGCATGTATGCAACTCAACTTGCGCCCCAAAGGCTTCTCTTCTGTCACGTGAGTGGAGTTATGCATGGAGTGGTGGGAGCAGAGGCTGAATGGGACAAGTGAGCCCTGCTCAGCTTCACTGACTCAACGAGGCTGCTTGCGCAGTATACCAGATCCACCTTTGGAATGTCGGGCAGCCTCGATGAGTCTGAAGGAACACAAGAGTGTGCCTCCAAAGCAGGGGTGAAATGCTCTCGGTTTGGGCCGGATCGCCTGATCCGGTAGCGATGGCGACGGGTGGTTCGGAGAACTGGTTGCAAAAATCCCTGCTCCCCCCCCCATGCCCAGCTGAGCCGCCCCATCATCAGAGGCTTTTTTTAAAAAAAAAATTAAAGCATTTTTTCTACAACCTCTTTGGCCGAAAAAATGCTTTTAAAAGTTAAAAAAAAAAGCCTCTGATGATTGCGCGGCTCAGCTGGGATCGTCAGAAGCTTTTAAAAGTATTTTTTTACAACCTCTTTGGCCGAAGAGGTTGCAGAAAGAATGCTTTTAAAAGTAAAAAAAAAAAAAAAGTTGGCCATACCCACTCAGTCACATTATCCCCACCAAGCCATGTCCACAAAACAGGTAGTAGCAAATTTTACATTTCACCACTGCCCCAAAGGTTTTTCTTCTCCATGCCAAAAGCTTTTGCAAAGGGATGAAAGGCTTCAGAGGATCAATCTGGCACTGCTTCAGGTTTTCCATCCCTTTGCAAAAGCTTTTGGCATGGAGAAGCCTGGAGGAGCACAAAACCGCACCCCAAAACCTTCTCTTCTCTCTTGCGTGAGTGGAGCTGGAAGCACGTGTGCAGGAACGCCAGCCCACCCTTGGCATGGACCTGTTCCTCTCCCACCCCCCAGCCGGGCCACCAAGCCACAAAGGTTGGGGACCATTAGTGTAGGATAGGTTTCTACTATATATAGTTATCATGAGGTAAGATAGGTAGCCAGTCAATTTGATAAATAAATAATTAGAAAACAGATACAGTTTTCTAATCCAGGATATGACCCCATATATTTTGCCATTTATGCAAATGTTTATATGTATTACATGATTTGGGTTTATTTAACCTGGAAACAATAAGTAAATAAAGGTAAAGGTAAAGGTTGCCCTCACACATATGTGCTAGTTGTTCCTGACTCTAGGGGAAGGTGCTCATCTCCGTCTCAAAGCCGAAGAGCTAGCGCTGTCCGAAGACGTCTCCATGGTCATGTGGTCGGCATGATTACATATAACAAAAGATCAAAGTTAAGTGCTACAATTTTTCTTTGGGTGAAGTAGAGATCCTCTGAAAATATCACACTTTATTTTAAAAATTGTTCTGTTATTTAGTTTTACTTAATATGGCATTAAACTTACATAAGTTAAATATTACATAAGCTAACAAGTCTGTACAAATGCAAGTTCTATCCCTGGAGCAACTTTTAATATATAAATTGAAAACAGTTTCTGTTGCATGCATAAGTACACAAATATGTTGCTGGTTTCATATATATTCACATTAGCTAATATTCATGTGGGAAGGGGAATGACTTTTTTCAATACCTCCCAAATTAGGAATTCCTCTTTGAACATTCTTTTTTGTCCAACCTTTTGGGCACCAGTTCTGTGGAGAGAGGTTGTTCTGTGTGGTTTTGTATGCCTGAATCCCACAGCTGGGGCTTCCCTTGTTTGTGTGGCCCAGTTTCTGGCATGCCATGGCCCAGTGAATAGTGGAATAGTGAAAATAGCAATAGCACTTAAACTTATATACTGTTCCACTTGGCTTTACAGCCCTCTGTAAGTGGTTTACAGAGTCAGCATATTTCTCCCAACAATCTGGGTCCTCATTTTACCTACCTTGGATGGATTGAAGGCTGAGTCAACCTTGAACTGGTGAGAATCAAACTGCCAAACTGTTGGCAACTGGCAGTCAGCAGAAGTAGCCTGCAGTACTGCATTCTAACCATCGTGCCACCACAGCTCTTGGTAACTCTTGTGTGGTAAACACAAAATAGGGGTTTGAAAGAGGGGTCAAAGAGGCCATCTACATTAAGATTGAACAGCCTTCTCTCAACCGAGGGGGAGGGATACAGCACTACCTATCTCCTGTTTACAATACAGTCCTTTCAGCAGTTCCAAGAAGGCTCCACACCCATCTGCACTATTCAGCTGACCTGACGGCACAGATACAGCTCCAAGTGGCCTCAATGATTCTCAGAAAGAATGCTAACAACAATGACTGCAAGGAATATACATCCTTCTATTCTTTTATTTATTTAATTATTTTCATTCATTTATTTATTTGTCAAGCATATATAAGATAACAGATAAAAGTATAAACATAATTTGAATACATGAAAAGGATACAAGTAAAAAGGGATATTAGGACAGGGACAGTAGCACACTGGTGCGCTTATGCACGCTCCTTACAGACCTCTTAATTGTGGTGGGGAATTGTGGTGGGTGGGAGTGTGTTTGGGGATTGTTATGTGTGTTCAACCTGGTCTTTGGGTGTTAAGTGAATTTCGTTGTACGGGTATACTGTGTATATACGTACAATGACAATAAAGTTATTTATTTATTAGGAATGGGGTGAGGTCAACAGTAGACAGTCTAATGTTAAAGTTTTGGGGGTTTAGGGAAGAAACCACAGAATCAGGTAGTGCATTCCAGGCACTGACCACTCTGTTATTGAAGTCATATTTTCTGCAATCGAGTTTGGAGTGGTTTACCTTGAGTGTGTATCTATTATTTGCTCGTGTATTGTTGTGGTTGAGGCTCCACCATTCAGTCAGAACTGAAGAAACTTATTGGATGAGAAGTGAAATGTCTTCAAGCAAAATTAGAAAGTTCAGTTGCCTTTTGAAAGAAAGCACCTTTGGGACAATAATTTTGAGGTATTTTAAGGAAGGCTGTTCCTCTCTTGGCTTAATATTTGAGAAAGGTAAACTTTTAAAAAAGAAAACATTTTATCATCATATTTGATAAGCATGGATTAGCAGTCAAGAGATCCAGTGCTTTGGGTCAAATAAGTTGCTTCCACAAACACCTCCCTACTAGATACTAAGCTTACATTTAAATCTCAGGGGGAAAAAACAGAGTTCAAATAAAACTTTCCCAAGCAATTACAGTAAATGCCCATAAAATAGCTTAACTCATTCTTAGATAAAACCATATCTGTGATCTCCAAGATCTGGAGTGTCCGACCTTGGCAACTTTAAGACTTGTGGACTTCAACTCCCAGAATTCTTCAGATAGCTATGCTGGCTGCAGAATTCTGGCAGTTGAAGTCCTCAAATCTTAAGTTGGCACAGCTGTCCAAGAGTGTGATCCAACTTATGAAATGTCATTTGAGTTTACTGATGAAAGAAGGAGAAATCTGCTGACATCTGCTATCTTACTCATAATGACTTCTAAGGCAAAGATTAGATGAGATTATAAATTGTTTGAAAACTTTACTTGGAGTTCACTCTCAAGCAAATGATTAACGGTTGAGAAAGTTTAGGTGGAAGCGGGCCAAGATACAACAAAAGACTCACTTGAGGAACATCCATCTTGCAGCTTATTGGTGACGACATTCATCCTTTTATAAAATCCAGCCAGTGAAGTACTGTAACACCATTGCTGAGACTTCAGGCTCGTGGCACGCATGATGGAGAAAACATCAGGTTTCCACCAGCTCACACTTCTTTGTTCTGCATTCTGTCTTGTTTATGTCCTGGTTAAAATCATCCAACTGTATTACAAGAGACAAAAGCAGCTTAAGGCTTATAAGAATTTCCCAGGCCCTCCTACTCACTGGCTGTATGGCAACATCCATCAGGTAAGAAGCGACAAAATATATGGGGAGGTGATGGGGCAGAAGAAGACCATGAATTTCTGACACAGTTAATTGCTAGCAGATCTTGAAAGTATTTAAAGATTGTAATTGTCCCTTAAATAATATTGAATATTCTTAAATCATTGATTGTGGCTCTGTTATTATCAGATGAATAACTTCATTCTAATGCCTGTGTTCCACAAAGTAATCTAAAAAGTGGTTAAGTTATTTTATTTATTTATATCAAATTTATCTAGCTGCTCATTTCTCTAATTCAGGGAATATACTGTATTTTCTTAAGCGTGCATTATATTATGAGTGCCTTTTACACATTCTTAATTTTGTTTGCATTATTCAGGCTGATTTAAGTGGATGAATATTCTGATGAGCATCAGGGTTTAAATGCACAGCTTTGCAACTATACCGTAAACATGATTTTCTTTCTTTCTTTTTCTTTTTTGCAGATACCTACCCAGAAAGAAGAACTAAAGTATATGTTGGAGTGGTCTGAACAATATTCTTATGTTTTTCCCAGATGGTTCGGGACTTTTATTTCTTCTATAATTGTTGCTCACCCAGAATATGCCAAAACTTTGTTTGCCAGAGGAGGTAAGTGCATGCCTGTTAGGACAATGACTCTTTGCCATGCATTTATGCATATAGAGAGATTTACACTAGAGAACAGTACCCAGGCTCTGTTGGATGCTAAGGGGCACATTTCTATCAGAGCTTCAGTACCTTTCAGCTACTCCTATAAAGTTTATATTGATAGTAATGTAAGATGATGCTAAAAAAGACAAATGGGAGTTACCTTCTTTATATGTATTTGGCACTCACTTTATACACTTAGTTAAGAACTGTTTTAAACCTCATACTCATTAAAGTATGTCTCTTCTCTACTGCAGCTCAAAGACACAACTTCAGAAGAGTAAAAAATATTGTCAGCAAGGCTTAATGATTTCCACTAAACTTCACCAAACTCTTCCTTGCAAACATGTATAACGTTGTACTGTACATTTGAATAATTTTTCTTTTGTTGTGATCCAATGGTTAATGTGTTAGAATAGGACTCAGGAGATCCAGGTTCAAGTCCATCCTCAACCATGGAAACTGATTGGATGGTTTTGGTCAGTCCCTCTTTCTCAACCCTACTTATCTCAAAGAGTTGTAGTGGGGAAGACTGGAATAGGGAATTTTGTCTATAGCAACTTGAGCTCCTAGAGGACAATTAGGGAGTTAATCTTATTATATGAATGTGTGAATAAGACACTCATACCTTCAGCAGAATGACTGCTGCAAATGACAGAGAAATGGGGAAAATGCAATGTTAAAAATATGTCAGTTTTGTGATTTTGTACTAGGGCTCAAGAAATAGCCAAGGACATCCAACAATAAACTTACTTTTAACATTTAGTATATTTTTAAAAAAACAGATCTTTAATAAGGCTCTGCAAATTCTTTGATAAGTTGCTTCTCAAGATGTAGGAAGCATGTCTTCTACTCATCAAGCAGCCACTTTGGCTACTCCTGGCAGTCCTCCTACACATGTAGGTATCTATAGCCACTTCACTTTTCCTCCAGCAAAGCATTCTGGAGAATTCTTTCAAACTGCCCTAATTTTTAACAGATTGAATGGACTGAACTTTAATACTTGAACAGAAGTTGATGTAATTATTGTATGCTATGGAAATGCTTCACAAAGCACAAAGTGATGGATTTAAGATTTTTGTAGCAACACCAAAAGAGAATGATCCATTAGTTTTGTCATGAACTTTGATAGCCACTAATTTTCATGTAAATTATCTTGGTTGTCATATGTAAGCTATTGTATATATATGAGCCACATATGAATATACATTTTACATATCAGAGTTACTGATTCTCTCATATTTGTTCAATGAAAGAAAGATGCAGTAAACTTCCAATATGAACTTTATCTATGCCAAATAAATTAATTATTTCAGTATATGTTTAGCATTGTGCTATAACTTTGTTCTGATCTTCTTTAAATTTTCTAGATCCAAAGCCTGAATTTACCCATGCACCTTTGATTCCTTGGATCGGTATGTGTAAAATTTAAAATCAGTTATAAGTATTTTTTCTATTTCTCCCTTTTTTTCCAAACAGTTCAATTGATAATTTAACTGTTATTATGTTGTTTGTTTTACTGTAGCTTTCCAATGTTAATTTGATCTTCTCCGGTCTTCTGCAGACTGGTTGTATATAATGGGACCAGAATCTGGAACTATATTCAGGACCGCACCTGAAATTTATCAAGTTGTAGAGGCTTGATTTAATTTACAAAAATTTCAATCTGATCATAAGAGTCTGATCATCACATCTACACTTTAATGAATGAAATGGGGTACTAAGGAAGGTCACCCAATAGCTTCTGTGCTTAATGGAGGTCTAGAACCAATCAAGTAATACCTTTTCAGTATCAGTATCAGTATCAAATCAGTATCAGACATCTTCAAACATTTTGTCATATTATGTAATGATAGCTTTGTTATAAGAATTGCAGTGAGGATAATACAAAACAAGCTGACCCTGCAAGTTGGACAACATAGGAAGAAAAACAACAGAGTATAAAATAACAGAATAACAGAGTTGGAACGGAGACCCCTGCTCAAGTGGGAAACCCTGTACCATTTCAGACAAATGGTTGTCCAATCTCTTCTTTAAAAATCCCCAGAGTTAGAGAACCCACAACTTCTAGAAGCAAGTTGTCCCACTGATTAATTGTTCTAATTGTCAGGAAATTTTTCTTTAGTTCTAGGTTGGTTCTTTCCTTGATTTAATTTCCATCCATTGTCTTCAGGTGCTTCGGAGAATGGGTTGACTTCCTATTCTTTGTGACAGTCCCTTAGGTATTGGAACACTGCCAACATGTCATCCCTAGTCCTTCTTTTCATTAAACTAGACATACCAATTCCTGCAACCATTCATCATACATTTTAGCCTCCAGTCCCCTAATCATTTTTGATGTTCTTCTCTGCACTCTTTCTAGAGTCTCAACATCTTTTTTATATTATGGCAACCAAAATTGGATGCAGTATTCCAAGTGTGGCCTTACCAAGGCATTATAAAGTGGTATTAACACTTCATGTGATCTTGATTCTACCCTTCTGTTAATGCAGCCTAGGAGTGTGTTGACTTTTTGGCAGCTGCAGCGCACTGCTGCCTCATATTTATATATACAGAGGGAAGAAGGGATAATTTAAAAACTCACTTTCCTCTTTAATTAGCATGAAGTGCTATGGATGAAAGCCACTTGGGTAATTTTAAAACCAACCATCTGTTTGTATTCCTATGCAATTTTCCATGAAGTAAGTATTCTTAATATAATCTGCTGCATAGAAATAAAAGGCTCATACTGCATGGGTCTAGTGTCTTTATGAATTGTCTTGGATAAAAGCAGTTTTTTCCATTCAAAAGCTTCAATATCTGATTTCCCTAACATCCAAAGAATGGATGAAAAGCTACAGGGAGATGAAAAGGTAAATTTTTACCTATCTTTCAGATGAATAAGCGAAAGAGAGATAAAGAAATCATATTCCTGTCAGGAATTCTAAGACAACTTGAAATGATATGCAATGGTCCTTGAGCTCTGTGCTTGAAATATGAGCATCATTGTGTCAAACGAATATCAAGCAATTCTGATCGGTGCAGGCCCATTTTTAAAACCCTGCTGTCATTTCTGATGAGATTTGCTTTATGGGATTTTGAAAGATGTGCCTGGACGCTGCAGGTACATTGACTCTGTCTTAATGCCTTCAAACGTCTCAAGCGTGAGATAAACTGCCTATCTAATTCTGAGTGCAAACAATCTCTTAGCTCGGTCAAAGCAGATGGAATAATATCATCATCATCACCATCACCGCCACTACCACTTAATTCAATGTAATTTGTCTTTTTTTTTTTTTTGTACCTCCAGGAAAAGGATTGCTTGTTTTAGGTGGCACAAAATGGCGTCCGCATAGATGGTTGTTAACACCAGCTTTTCACTATAATATTTTGAAGCCCTATGTGGCATTAGTTGCAGATTCCACCAAAGTTATGCTGGTAAGAAGTTTTTTTTTACAGGTTATACAAGCAGATGCAAAAGGGACCATTGTAAACTGAGAAGGACATTCCTAGTTAGCTCTTGGATAGGCAACCATCAGAATTTCTAGGACTGTAAAATACAGGGAGTCCTCGACTTACAACAGCTCATTTAGAGACCGTTCAAAGTTACAACGGCACTGAAAAAAAGGGACTTATGACAGTTTTTAACACTTATGGCCACTGCAGCATCCCCACAGTGATGTGATCAGAATCAAGATGCTTGGCAACTGACTCATATTTATGTTGGTTGCAGAGTCCTGGGGTCGTGTGATCATCTTTTGTGACCTTATGCCAAGCAAAATCAATGGGGAAGCCAGATTCACTTACTAGTCATGTTACTAACAACTGTGGCAAGAAAGACCTTAAAATGGGGCAAAACTCATGTAACCACTGTCTCACTTAGCAACATAAATTTTGGGCTCAATTATAGTTGTAAGTCAAGGACTACCTATAAACTAGCCAAGAACAATTCTAGAAAATGAGAATGGGAATTCTCTTCCATGTTGTTGCTAAGTAAGTAATATGGACATATCTATGTAGTTATCTGAAGCTGAGTTGAACTCAATGGTACATTGTACATCAGTTCACCAAAATGGCGTATGGCATGGCAACCCTATAAACAGCTAATGCTGTTCCATCTCTATTTTCCCCCTAAGATAAATGGGAGAAACTGATTGCAAAGGAGCCCATGAAGTCTTTGGAGATGTTTGACCATGTTAGCTTAATGACTCTTGACAGCATCATGAAATGCGCATTCAGTCATAAGAGCAATTGCCAAACTGAGAGGTTAAAACTTTTATAATACATTCTAATAACATGAGTATTGGGTAACGTTGATCATATTTGTGTAGCATATATATATATATATATATATTGTTAAAAATGTTTTTCCCCCTTCCATCAGAGACCTGGATTATTATGTCCAAGCTGTGTCTGACTTAACTTTCCTGGTTTTCGGAGAGTTTCCTCTACTATACTTCAGAGTGATATCCTATATTCATGTACCCCATCAGGACGGCATTTTAAACAGGCTTGTAAATTGGCACACCAGCATACAGGTAACTCTCGTGTTGTTTGGTTAAATTAAATTAAATTAAAATTACTATGAGAGTGTCTTGGGTTCCCAGCAGGGATGAAATCCAGCAGGTTCTGACAGGTTCTGGAAAATTGGTAAGTGGAAATTTTGAGCAGTTTAGAGAACCGGTAATAGTTCGGAGAACCAGCAAATACCACCGCTGGCTGGCTCCAGAGTGGGATGGAAATTTTGCAATATCCTTCCCCAAGGAGTGGGGAGGAAATGGGGATTTTGCAATATCCTTCCTCTGCCATGCCCAACAAGCCACATGCCCAATAAGCCACACCACACCCACCAAGCCACGTCCACAGAACCAGTAGTAAAAAAATTTGGATTTCACCACTAGTTCCCAGGATATATGAAGATGGAGGAGGAGTGGCCGTAGCCTGAGATCATCTTTGATGGACTGTTTCACTAACTGAAAGCAAACATGTTGAAACCACTTGGAGTGAAACTGTTTCCTCTAATGCCATTATATAAGAGCTATTATATGACAAATAGAAAGGTTTTCAAAACATTGTTTTATTTGGCAGCAAAGTAGCTCAATCTTCATTCAAAAATTAATGACCTATATAGATTACTGTACTATGCTTAAAACAGCATATTTTAATTTTTTACTTATTTCATAGCCTTATCCTTCATATGTCGTCTTAGAAGCAAGTCCCATAGACTTCAATGAGGCTTATTATAATATAAGCAATGTTTTCTGATTCTCCTAATTATGGGGATAAGCCTCATTATGGCCTTGAGATATGTCAGTGAAATCCTTGACCTGCCAACACACAATGACTTTTATTCATCACTACTAAAAATTGACTAGCATCAGAAAGACACTGTTGAATTTACTTGGAGCCTAATAAGGGATTTTGGTGTATACTGATTTGATTCTGAATAGTTCTTAGCTTGCATATTGCAAATTTTATTTATAATAAAAGGAACCAAATTAATCTCTCAGAGCCCTTTTTTTTCCGAAGTCAAGGGATAAAATGATAAAATGAAGCAAACACCGTGAATTTCTCGTTCCTGGCATTAACTCATCTTATATTACTTCATAGAAAAAGTAATTGAAGAGAGAAAGAAAACACTACATAATGAAAGAGAGCTTGAAAAGATCCAAAAGAAGCGACATTTGGATTTTTTGGACATTCTTCTTTGTACCAAAGTAAGAAACTATACGGAGTTTTTTTAACAGCCTCTTGTCTCACACTGTTATGAAAGTTATTACAACACAAAATGAAATATTGTTTTGTTACAATGGTAAGTAGGACAGCTTGGACATAAAATTGATGTGCTAATGAAAAACTGGTAAATCAGAATAGGTATTATAATAAACCGGGGACAATTAATTTGAATCTTTGTCACTGGCTTATTTGCAATGTCTGTAAAAAAAAAAAGATGAGAAAGTCAATAGTACCAGAGAAAAATATAGTTAAAGCAACCTATATTTAAAAAAGCTTGCAATTTTTATACTGCAGATAGGAATTTTCTATATCAAATGGTTGCTGACTCAAAGCATTTGTGCAAATAAATTGTGAAACAAATGGGGCTGCCAGGTCAGGGAGTTGATGTTCTCCTTAAACATTGCAGAGAATGGAAAATTTCATCAGATCTGTTACTGCAGCACTTAAGAGGAACAAAGTCTATATGGTAATTCTGGGGTTTTTTTTTTCTATTATTGGAAAAAATGTTCAAGGCTATAAAGAGGAAAGCTTCCCTGTTTTCCCTTTTCTAACACTGTCCCATGTAGATACAATGGGAAAACAGAAATAATTCTCATTTCCTTTAATGAGGCAACCACTGGAAATTTGCTAACCAGGGTAAAAGGCGAACGGTTATGGACTGATTCTCATGTCCTGCACATCATGTCAGGAAATCATCTTATCATTTTTATTTATTTTATTTATTTTATTTTTCATATTTGTATACCGCCCTACTCCCAAAGGACTCAGGGCGGTGAACAGCCATAATAAATACAAATACATATAGAAGTTAAAAACTATTAAAAAACAGATTAAGTAATTTGGCTCAAAGATTAAAACATCCAAATTTATCTAAAAGAGGTCTAAAACCCAATTTAAAAGCCAATTTAAAAGCCAATTAAAAAGGGAGAGTTAGGTCAGACCAGCTTGTTGGAATAGAAACGTTTTCAGGGCACGGCGGAATATGCGTAAGTCTTGGATGTTTCGTAACTCTGGGGGAAGCCCGTTCCAGATGGTAGGTGCCCCCACAGAAAAGGCTCTCCCCCTGGGGGCCGTCAGTCAACATTGTTTGGCCGACGGCTCCCTGAGGAGTCCCTCTCTATGGGAGCGAACTGGTTGGTGAGAGGCTATTGGTGGCAGGAGGCGGTCTCGTAAGTACCCTGGTCCTGAGCCATGGAGCGCTCTAAAGATAGTAACCAAAACCTTGAAGCGCACCCGGAAGACCACCGGGAGCCAGTGCAGTTCGCGCAGGAGGGGGGTTACATGAGAGCGCCACATTGCTCCCATCACCACCCGCGCGGCCGCATTCTGGACCAGTTGGAGCCTCCGGGTGCTTCTCAAGGGGAGCCCCATGTAGAGAGCATTACAGTAATCCAGGCGTGAGGTGACAAGGGCGTGAGTGACCGTGCGTAACTAGTCCCGATCCAGAAAGGGACGCAACTGGCGAATCAGGCCAACCTGATAAAAAGTCCTCCTGGCCACGGCCGTCATATGCTCTTCTAAAGACAGCCACGAGTCCAGGAGGATGCCCAAGTTGCGAACCCCATCTGTGGGGGCCAACGACTCGCCCCCAATAGTCAGAGATGGCGCCAACTGACTATATCGGGACGACGGAAACCACAGCCACTCGGTCTTGGATGGGTTGAGTCTGAGTTAGTTCCTCCCCATCCAGATCCGTACGGCCTCCAGGCACCGGGACATCACCTCGAGGGCATCATTGGGGTGGTCTGGGGTGGAGATGTACAGCTGGGTGTCATCAGCGTACTGATGGTACTTCACCCCAAAACCACGGATGATCTCACCCAGCGGCTTCAAATAAATGTTGAATAGAAGGGGCGAGAGGACTGATCCTTGTGGCACCCCACATATAAGGGGCCTCGGGGTCGACCTCTGCCCCCCTGCCAACACAGACTGCGACCGGTCAGAGAGAAAGGAGGAGAACCACTGTAGAACAGTGCCCCCCACCCCCAATCCTTCCAACCGGTGCAGCATGATATCATGATCGATGGTATCAAAAGCCGCTGAGAGGTCTAATAGGACCAGGACAGAGGAGCAACCCCTGTCCCGAGCCCTCCAGAGATCATCAACCAATGCGACCAATGCTGTCTCTGTGCTGTACCTGGGCCTGAAGCCTGACTGGAATGGATCTAGATAATTCGATTCATCCAGGTACTGAGGCAGTTGTCGTGCAACCACACTCTCAACAACCTTCGCAACAAAGCGAAGGTTGGAGACAGGACGATAATTTGCTAACACAGCTGGGTCCAGGGAGGGCTTCTTGAGGAGGGGCCTCACCACCGCCTCTTTCAAGACGGTGGGAAAGACACCCTCACTCAAAGAAGCATTTATAATCTCCTGGAGCCAGCCTCGCGTCACCTCCCGGAAGGCCAGTACCAACCAGGAAGGACACGGGTCCAATAAACATGTGGTCGCATTTAGTCTGTTCAGTATCCTGTCCACGCTTTCGGGAGTCACAGGATCAAACTCTTCCCAAATAATATTCTCAGGACCTGCCCCTGTCATCTCCTCTGGATCAATCCAGTCAGAGTCCAGCTGTTCCCGAATCTGAGCAATTTTGTCATACAGATATTGTACAAAATCCTCAGCTCTACCCTCCAAGGGGTCTTCCCGCGTCTCTTGATGGAGCAGAGAGCGGGTCACCCTAAACAGGGCAGCTGGGCGATTATCTGATGATGCAATAAGAGTAGAAAAGTAGTTACTCTTCTCTACTCTTATCGCCACTAGGTAATTCTTAATATGAGATTTTACCAGTGTTCGGTCGGATTCAGAACGACTAGCCCTCCAACTGCTCTCTAGGTGTCTTTTCCGGCGCTTCATCTCCCTCAGCTCCTCAGTATACCAAGGAGCCAGGTGAGACCGGCGACGGGTCAGAGGCCGCAAAGGCACGACTCAGTCTAAAGCCTCAGCCGCTGCCCTATCCCAGGTGGCCACTAAGTCCTCAGCCGAGTCGTGTGCCAGAACCTCAGGAAATGGCCCAAGCTCCATCTGGAATCTCTCAGGATCCATCAGGCGCCTGGGGTGGAACCACCTGGTCGGTTCCGCCTCCCTGCGGTGGGGTGTGGCGGTTAAAGGACATACCTCTGTCTCATTTTTAAAGGACATACCTCTGTCTCATTCCCAGCCAATTGCAGAGAAAAAGGTTTTCCTTCTACCAACAATTTTGCTGAGAATACAATCTATTTTATAGCATTTTATTGGCCAGGATGGGATAAAGAGTCTCTGAGGCAGTGGTGAAATCCTACCAGTTTGCACCGGTTCGGGCAAACCTGTAGTGATAAAAGCTACCGGTTCAGTGAAGCTACCAGTTGGTCCAAATCAGTATTTCCGATGATCAGCTGTGCTGCTTTCGCCAGAAAGCAGGAAATCCTGCTTTCCTTCGACTCTAAATCTAAACAGCTGTTCCTCCCCTCACTGTGAAACACAGAAAAAAAGGAGATATACAAAAATTATCACCATAGAAAAAAATGAGATATATAAAAATTATCACGTCAGTTAATACTTAGTTGGGTAACCTGTAGCATGAATTATGGCCTTACAACGTTTTCCCATGGAGTGAACCAAATCTTTTAGTTCTGCAGCTGTTATAATGTGCAACCAAGATTGAATGATTGCTTCTATTAACTGGGTTTTATTGCTGGGTTGCTTCTGACTAACAAGTTTCTTTAGTCGGCTTCATAGATTTTCAACTGGGTTAAGGTCTAGGCTATTCCCTGGCCATTCCAGCAATCTTGAAACTCCAAAAAAAAGTGGTGTTATTAGCCATCAAACTTCAAAAATACATTTTTCCCAAAAGGTTTCCACAATTTTGACCACTACTGTAGTTATTGAATATATAGGTGTTTATACTTTTATAAGCAGGATTACTTATTTATCATAACACAAGAGAAATCCACTGAACAGATAATAAATTAATATCTGTTAATTTATTTGTTTGCTTAACAGTGCCTATGAACATTTTCCTTGAAAATGTCCAACTTCTCTGGTTGCATAGAACAGGCTGCAGAATTCTTTTCTTCATGTCTTTTGATCTTGTTTCAACCACTGACAATGTTTTAATTACTGTCTTCTCTGGTTCTTTGTTTTACAGATATTATAGTTGCAGTTGACGTTTATTATCTTCATAAAAACCCCAGCATTTGGCCAGATCCTTTTGTAAGTAGTTTTTTTCCCCATCAAATGATGACAGTGATAAAGGGAACTAACAGTTGTAAATAAAATTTGTCACACTTAATCGGGACTTTTATAAGTACACAGATTCTCTATAGTAGAGATAATCCCCATTTATCACTTTTATTGACTCACTATATTTTCAGAGCAAAGCGTAAAGTGATTCTGAGATGCTTCAATAGCTTTATAATAGCACAAGTGCTGTAATGAGAAAAAGGATTGTAAACGTAGTAGATTCACTTTTTTATTTTTTTCCTCCAATTTTCATTATTTTCTTATTCCAGGAGTTTGATCCTATGAGGTTTTCACCAGAGAATGCCTCCAAAAGACATTCTCATGCATTTATTTCTTTTGCAGCTGGATCAAGGTGAGTCTATGGTCTATTTTTTAGACCATTGGTTTCAAAATGAACATCCCTGTCACTGTTTCTCCTCCTTGGCAACTTATTTGGACAACTGGATGCCAATTCTGAGAGTTGAAGTTCACACTGAGAGTTGAAGTCCACACAAGTTGCCAAGGGTGAGAAATGCTGTTCTATGCCTATCAGTGGTGGGTTGCTACCGGTTCTACTCGGATCGGTGAACTAGTAGCAGCGGCGGTGGGAGGCTCCACCCACCTGTGCTGGATGCTTCTGCACATGCACAGACGCTTCTACATTGCACAAGTGCGAGTGTGCACGAGCGAACCGGTAGCGACAGGTTTTGCAACCCACTACTGATGCCTATCCCAAGCATTGTTATTTGCTGTCTTTCTAGAGTCTTATGAAATGTTCTTACAGCTAAGAATGACAGGCAGATATGTTAAAGGAGCAAAATAATCATCCCCCAAAGCTGTGCAATTGATGCGGCTGTTTTTTTAAATTAAATGTGAAAATGTTTTCCTAATTAGAAGGACAGATCATGTACCTGCAGTTGTGTATTTAGCACTGTATTTAAAAGCCTTTTCCAGATAGAAAATTCCAGTCAAAGGATGAAAACTGGGCATAATTCAATGATATTCAGTCCCTGATTATAATTTCCTACTGTGCTTTCCTGCTTAGTTACTTCATTAAATGCAGTCCCTGTAGACTAAATGCTTCCACTGAAGGGAAACACTTCATGCATTCACACATTGATTTAATTGATCCAATACATTGTCCTCACCTGTTCAGTTTTTAAGATACCTATAAATGTTTGCACTTCTCATTACACTCCATATTTAATTTGCATGCTTACTAACTGGTACGTAACTGAGTAGGAAAAAACAAAACCCACCCTATCTTGTTCTTAATGTCAACCACCTCCTCTTATATTGAGTATAACACAAAGAGGTTTTTTCTCTTCCTTTTCTTGTTAGGAATTGCATCGGACAGCAATTTGCCATGAATGAACTAAAAACAGCACTTGCTCTGACGCTGCTTCGCTTCGAACTAATACCTGACCCAGAAAAAACTCCGATTCCAATCCCCCAGGTTGTCCTCAGTTTTGAAAATGGAATACACATCATTTTAAAGAAACTTGACTGATCCTGAAAAATTATTCCAGGAGTTGATGCCAAGAAGACTGTAAGGCAAAGATGGGGCATTAACAGACTATGCAAAACTACCAGAAGCATGATGCATACTACAGCTTTTTTAATCGTAATAAAACTCTCCACTTCACCCAGAACTATTCTGATTTTTAACTTTAATTCCTTGTAAATACTTAAAAACTCAGCCTTCACTCTTTGTCAGAGGAATGCATCACAACCTATCTGTCATGGAGTCATGTATTCCCCTATCTCAGGTTGTAAAATGTTGCCTGGAAAACTCTGCTAATAATTTACACCTTAATATTTTATACAATAATTGTCTAGCAGCAGCTTAATTGTAGAACCCAAGCCTTTAATCTCAAATTGTTCCATGCCTGTGATTCCTCCATGGATTCAGATGACTGCACTTCTTCCGTCCTTTCCGTCTCTGCAGAAAGTATAGTAGTTGAACATAAAAGAGCAATACAACAATGAAAGTAAGCATCTACTGTACAGCAAAACAGCAACAGGGAAAACAAACTGAATACACCGTACCTAGTATAGGGCAGCTGCCAGATGTATAAAATCTCTTATACTTCACTGCCCATTAAACTGGATGCCAAGCTAGATAACAAGTACATAGTGAATGGGATCAGAAAGACTCTTACTGAGTTGTAGGCTGATGTAAATCTCCCTCCCTCCACTTCCCCAGTCTCTTGTCTACTACTGCTCTCTAAAGAGCCAGAGGTGGAATTGTAATAACATCTGCTTGTGGTAGCTTGAAATAGCATATCAGAGAAGTGGTGTGATCGTGGAATGATGTGAGCAATACCCATCCTGCTCAGTGCTTGGAGGAAATGGAGGCCGGTGTTTGTTACCAGTGGGAGAAAAAAGGAAGGTGTTACTTGTGGAGCCAACTTCCGTTGCAATTCCAATCTTTCTCTTTGTTGTTAATAAATCAATGAACCGTGAACCTTTATCTCTATGAAATTCTACTTAAACAAATGAGCATCTGAAGCAGTTAACAGTAAATGTTTTTATTTACATAATAAAAACATAACAATATCTATTCAATTAATAAACAGCACTTAGTTACTATGATAAATTATACTGTTAGCTATCTACAATATCTATCTATCTATCTATCTATCTATCTATCTATCTATCTATCTATCTATCTATCTATCTATTCTCTCTAAGCTATGTTATCTATGACTATTCTTCCTCAGAAGAAATATTATTATATACCATAGAACTGCTCTTCTAACGGACTTCCAAACTGCTCACAGTTATCTAACAGAATATCCTAGAAGACAATACAATACTAGACAGAAGAACAAACTGAAGAGTCAACTGAAGAGCAAGTTTTTTGTTAAGAATCTCCTTTTATATTGCTAACTGTGACAGTTGGGGGTGTGTGTATGACCGGGAGATTCAAACATATTAGCTGCCCTCTGATTGGCTTATGTATCTGTACATTCCAAAAGCCATTAATAAGCACAGCTATAGAGAAATAAATTTTCTCTAACACTCTTTTTAATTCATCAGGGTTATGACAGAACAATCCCCAACATGAGATACAGAACTGGAATAGGAGAGATTGTAAAGAGAAAGAACCAGAGGATCCGTGGACATACACAATAAACAGATGGGAGAATATATTAATGGTTTATCTAGGCAACAGCAGAAAATGTGGGAAGGAAAAAAATTCAGACTCAATTTTAATGGGCACACTAATAACACAGAGCTGGAAGTTCTTGTCACTGTTTCCAGGATGTTCTTTTCTCTAAACCTTGTTGTTGAATATGTAAATAGAGAGTGAAGCCGAGAGCATAGGTTTAGCTGGACATTAACATACCCGCCACTCATCGGTCCATTCAAGCGGCGGTAAAATTAAAGCAATGTCAGTGGCTAGGCTGCCGGACAGCTCCCTTTAAAAGAGAGCGCTGCCGGCTAGTCTAGCAGAAGTTTTTCCAAGTCACAAATAAAGAGTTGAAGTTACTTGCTGGAGTCCTGCCTCTTCTTTCAACTCCCACACTTAACTTGTATTAAATTTCCTTCTTGAAATCTTGTTTCCTTGATTGTGCCCTTTTCTGTCTCCTAAATAATGAAGTTTGGGGAGAGGGATTCAGGCAAGGTGCTCCTTAGAAGATAAAATCTGATAAAGGCTGGTGGCTTCTGGGAATGGGAAGACCAATCTAGATTTTAGGATTTTGTCCAGAAGCCTCATTCCTACAAATGTGACTTTTGATAGATAGTGCACCATTTCTTTTATAAGAAGGTGTACAGGAAAGGAGGGGTGTAAAATGACTGTGAAGCCATGTACATAACCTTAGACATTGCTGATCAACACTTCCAGCTTGCCTCGGCTTAAGCAAGGATCACTAACCATCTGTGAAGGACAGGAATTCATGGATATCATTTTTAACCTTCTCCCTATCCCACAATGAAAGAAGGTTCCATGTCTTTTCTTGACCCACAACATATACAGCACGGGTATCAAACTCGCTGCGTCACGTAGCCGTCATGTGACATTTCACAATATTTTTCCCTTTGCGGAGCTGGAGTGGGTGTGGCCTGCGTGTGACGCATCCGGCCTGCGGGCCGCCAGTTTGATGTCCCTAATATATAGTATTTCCCAAGTCATGCTGCTTTAAGCTGTGCTGAACAGTTACATTGTTTCATGGTGAAAGGGTGAACTTTTGTTATTTTTCTTCCAAGTGCACTGATAATGTGGTGATTAAAAAAAAATCAGGTGGAATTTTCAGAAGTTCTGTGAATTCCCATTTCTAGCCCCAGTAACAGAACTAATTAAAATGTAGTGTTTTGCTTTTTTTTTACATTTTCTGGTGGACATACCAGACTGGAAGATACTACTGTGTTTCCCCGAAAATAAGACCCTGTCTTATATTTTTTGAACCCTGAAATAAGCGCTTGGCCTTATTTTCGGGGAGGTCTTATTATTTTGGGGTGCGTAGAGCAAGATGGGCTCCTCTTGCTGTCTTACCTGATTTCCAGCTCTGCGTTTAAATATTTTCGGGGAGGGCTTATTTTCGGGGAGAGGCTTATTTTAGCACATGCACTCAAAAGCCTGATTGGGCTTATTATCAGGGGATGTCTTATTTTCGGGGAAACAGGGTAAGTAGGGACTCACCAGACGGCAGCTTATAGCAAGTTGCTCCTGTGCAAACTACGTGGCCCTAAAGACCCATAGAAAAGAGAGGGAATTGCTTTCTCAGCACAAGGGAGAGGATCAGGGGAGGAAAATCTACTAATCAGAGATTGTGGTATCCATTCTCTGGGCAGAATACCTGACTAGCATCCTTGTCAAAGCTGAAGAGTTTGTTTCAGTCTGGGAGACAAACAGCATAAGACTGCTGTGTAGGATTACCCATAGAGTATTCTTTATTTTAATCAGCAAAGATAAACTTTATAGCTTGGTAGTAATCCTTTTTTTGAACAGAAGCCTTAGATATCATGCAAATGTATGGCATTCACAAGAAGTCCAGGATAGAAGTGTATTGACAAAGTAAAAGATTGGCAAAGAAAGGTGTGAAGTCGTGTTGCACATACAGGTAGTCCTTGATTTACAACAGTTCATTTAATGACTGTTCAAAGTTACAATAGCACTGAAAAAAGTGACTTAAGATCACTTTTCAGAGTTACCACCTTTGCAGCATCCCCATGGTCATGTGATCAAAATTCATATGCTTGGCATCCGGTTTATATTTATGTCCGTTGCTGTGTCCCAAGGTCATGTGATCATATTTTGCGAACTTCTGACACGCGAAGTCTGTGGGGAAGCCAGATTCACTTAACAACTGGATTACTAACTCATCAACTGCAGTGATTCATTTAACAACGGTGGCATGAAAAGTCATAAAATGGGGCAAAACTCACTTAACAAATGTCTCACTTAGCAACTGAAATGTTGGGCTCAATTGTGGTCGTAACTGGAGGACTACCTGTATAAGAAATAAGGTATCCTTCTAGAACGTCTAGGAGACTTCCCAAATGTATGGGTTTGGAATAATAAAGGGGTGTGCTTGAGTTACCCTACTTAGGATCCTGAAGAGATCCCTGTGCCTCCTACGCTGATGGCAATCCAGAAGGGCTTAAATCTTGTCTGTTTTCCTAGGCCTTGTTGGAGACAGTTTTGCATTTAGACAGTTTGCATTTAGAGCTGTCCAGGTGGAAGTTGATTATTTTGTATATTTCATACTATGCCTAATATATTGTTTTAAATCATGAGATCCTGTCGCGCGATCCCATTGCGAACTGGTAGTAAAGGTAAGTAGAACCCACCCCTGATCTGTTGTCGTGCACTTCATATTTCATTCAAAGATCATTTGGAAAATTGTTTGATACAATTAGTTTAATAATATCCAGTATCGACAAAGCATGAAATTTTAGTTACAAATGATTTTTTTTTTAATAATCAAAAACTGTGATCATATTTTATATAATAGTACTAGAATCCCAGAGGCATATATTTTGTCTTGGCTTCCAAGCCCAACTTGGAGCTGAATTACTCTACAATATGAGTGACTGAAAGAACTGGCCTACATCAAGAAAGGTCATACACTGCTGCTTATCACATGAGAAGAAAAAAATTAAAGAGTAATTTCTCTGCTGAAAGCAGCCAAAGTCTATAACTATAGACCTGTGATGGGGAACCTATGGCACGCATGCCAGAGGTGGCACGCAGCGCCCTCTCTGATGGCACGTGAGCCATCACCCCAATTCAGTTCTTCTGTGCATGCGCACGTCTCCTGCCAGCCAACTGGTTTTCGGGTCTCTGCCACACATGTGCGGTGCGAGGGTTGCGTGCGAGGGGGGCACACACACATGCAGGGGACAGGGTGCATGTGCGGGGGCAGTGCACGCATTGCATTTTGGGGGTTTGGGCGCATGCGCGTGCTTTGGGCACTATAAGAGCCGTGATGGTGCAGTGGTTACAATGCAGTACTGCAGGCTGCCTCAAGGTTGACTCAGCCTTCCATCCTTCTGAGGTCATTAAAATGAGGACCCAGATTGTAGGGGCAATATGCTGACACTGAAAACCGCTTAGAGAGGGCTGTAAAACACTGTGAAGCGCTATAGAAGTCTTAAGTACTATTGCTATAACAAGATGCTTGTAGTTGGATGTTACAAGGCCACCCAAGTGATGATCTTTTATCTTCCCATACTGTAATTCATGACTACATGCAAAAACTAATTAAAAAAACCCACAGTGGATTATTTACTGGGTGAAACTTTTTAGTGTTGTAATTAATCTAAAAATGAACTGACAGTAGATGAAACCAGATATCTTGGCCATTCAACCTTTCATCAAGAGAAAATATGCTTCCTGGTAATTATTTGCAAATATCATTCTATAATTTCTATATTCTACTTCCCATTTTCAGTAAATTAGCAGTCTCCAGACCCAGAGGTATTAGTATATTAATTCCCAGCCACCATGATTAAAGTCTCAATATTTTTTGAAGAGCAACAGAAGTATTCTGGGAATTATAATCTCAAAACATGTACAGGGCACCTGGCTAGATTAGAAAATTCTACAGAAGTCCTTCCCTGCTCCCCACATGAATTATTTCCTCTATTAATTATAGGTTCACCCCAGTTTCTTCAAGCAAAGATGAATTCCGTTGTCAGAGCGCAAGACAACCAGAGGCACTGGAACAGGCGGAGGCTTTGACAAATCAAGTGACAATTCAAATCGAAGCAAAGTCATAGCAAGAACTACTTTCATTTCATTCATGGCAAACTGTTGTCCAATGCAGTTTCTGAAAGGACAAGAAAGCTTGTTATCAAAGGCGCAACTATCTGGAAATTAATTCCCAAATTCCTCACCTTCTGGCATTTCCCTAAACTGGTATCTTACTATTGTCCTAGGACTCTCAACTCCCAAAATTCTCTGATAGTTAATTTATCTTGCCCAGAGTGTTCTTTGAAATATACTACTAGGCATGATAGCAACATTCTAAGATGCTTCTGGGAAGATGCTGTGGTCTTCTATAAATAACTTACTTACTTACCTACTTTTCCCATTTTTTAAAGACCTAGAAACCCTTTGGATTGATATTTTGAGAAATCCTGCCAATAATAAAAAGGAGAATGGAATACCCTGTATTACTTTTTCTACCACCATTTCTTCTGTCAGCAAAGGCAGTGAAAACAATAATTCTAAAAATGAGAAAACCCTTACTGCTACCATCTAGAAAGGCCTCTAAATATACCCACCTTTATATGCTCTTTTTATAGCCACTTTTCTTTTTCTGCTTTAGTAATAAATATCAAAAGCAGGTCTTTAGAACCAAAAATTCTAAAGAAAGAATGCTCATCTCAGCACTAGCTGATTTTGTTCATCTACCAAAGAAATCTAGTCATAAGGATCACAATGTTGGCTTCATTGTGTTTAGCTCAGTTTTGACAAGACACGGATAGAGACATTCTGGATCAAGTTAATAGGCTTATATCTATATAATAATAAACTCACCTTGGCCCAGCAGCGAACGGAAGAAAAGCATGAGAATGTCTGCTGGATAAGTTCTCAGGAGAAAATCTCAGTGGGTCAAACACCTAAAAACAAGAAAGGGGTTGTTTCAATAGGTGGTTACGAAAGAAATATCCAGTTATTTTAGTTGACCAAATTATTAGAGAACATCCATTTCTATCAAGTGCCATAAAAAGAGAAAATTAGGATCATTCAGCTTCACACATTACAAAACTGTCTTGAACTGAGCCAAACCAGCAGTCCAACTTGTTCAGTGCCATCTCCTGTATAATTATTCTTTCGGTTTTCAAGCAGGAGATTTTCCAGTCTGTATCTGGAAATGCTACAGACTGAAACGGGACCCTAAAATGAAATCTACTATTGCCCCTGATCTGAAAAAAAATTTTTTTTGAGTTGCTGTGTTAATACTAAATGTTTTTCAAAATGAAACTTTTGCATTATTTTTATAGATTATGTTTGTATTTATCTTAAATGCCATTTAGAAGTGACAATTGTGACAACTCTCGACTTTGTTCTAGTCATCCCAAAGGATGTGGCTCTCTTTTGGAGAAAATAATTGCAATGTCACCAAATACTGTACCTCCGGATTATGCCATATACTGGGGTTCTTGTGGATAAGATGAATGCTTATCACAACCCAGGTACCTGTGAAACAATCAATATGAGAAAAGGAGTCATGTTGGATTGCATGCAATGAGATGGCAATAAAAGCTTTGATGAATTCTGTGCTGGAAGTTTTGTATCCATTCAGTGATGGAAATTGAGATTGTGCCTATGATTGTAATACAGTACACAAATAGTAGGAAGTTGACATTTCTTGACATTTCTGAACCAAAGCAGTAGTTCCAGATAGTGTAATCATAGTATATCAGCATTTATACTATGTAATCCCATTTGGATACCCATTTGAAGGACAGGCAGAATTTCTGTTAATTGACTTGGATATCTCAGTAGCTTTCAGTGCCTATAATGTCTTTCTAGTAAGGCTTCTCAACAAAACTAACATGAATTTTCTGCCAGGTCTTCTGGGGCTATTATTTCAAATTCAGTTCCTAGCAGATAAAGATACTTCAATCTGTCCTAAGGTCTACCCAATTCCCCCACCACCACCCCTTGCTAGATACATTATTGGGCCTTTAGCAGGGCTGAAATCTAAAAATTTTCTCTACCGGTTCTGTGGGCGTGGTTTAATTGATGGGCATGGCTTGGTAGTCAGGTGACCTGGTGGGCGTGGCCAATAATAATAAATAATAAAAATAATAAACAAAGTGCACCAAACAATAAGAGGTACCAAAAAACAACTTTCACACTTTACACATACACAACACAACACAACACAACACAACTGACTCACACACAATGTAAAAGCAGCTGCACTTCACCCAAAATGGCTCCTGCAAACAAGCAGAAACCTTACACAGCCACAAAAAGCTCAAAAACCAACTTTCACACTTTACATACACACAACACAACTGACTCACACACAATGTAAAAGCAGCTGCATTTCACCCAAAATGACCCCTGCAACAAGCAGAAACCTCACACAGCCACAAAAAGCTCAAAAACCACCTTTCACACTTTTCCCACACACAGCTTTGTGAGATTTTGTGTGTTTGTGTAGTTAGAGTGAAACACTACAGAAACACACCAAATCTCAGAAAGCTGCACAAATATTTTATTTTATTATTTTATTTTATTTATATTTTTAGATAAAAGCAGCTAAATTTAAAACTTCCTTAACTTTAAATTGCTATGTCTAAAAAAAAAACTCCTAAAAAACCCCCAATTAACTATTTTTTTAAAGCTCCCAGTTACTTACCAAATTGAAGGCATAAGGCAGGCAGGCAGGCAGATTGAGCTGCTCACCGATTGCATTGATTGCAGGCAGGCAGATTGAGTTGCTAGTGGATGCAATGGATTGCAGCAGCCGAAGCAAAGCAGGAAAAGCGAGTGAGCCCAAAAGCAGCAGCAAGCTGCCAAGTAGGCAAATGGGGACTGAGTGGGCAAGGGCAGGGGAGCAGGGATTTTTGCAACCGGTTCTCCAAACTACCCACCACCATCGGTAACGGATCACCTGATCTGGTCCGAACCAGGAGCATTTCACCCCTGGCCTTTAGGCAGTGGAGGGAAAGGGACTGGTAGGCTCAACTGTGTACATGTTGTTTTGATTCATTTTAAGTTTTGTAGTAAACTAGCCTGAGTGAACTAGAATGAAATAAAGACTCCTAGCTAAATAATAAACAACCAAATTAGAAACAAGGTAGTTTAGAGACAAATTGTATAAAGATGATATGTGTTGCAATGATGCAGCTAAAAAAGATCTATGGATATGAGAATAGAATAAAATGATTTGAACCTTCAGGTAGAGTTTTCCCATCAAAAAATGTAACAGGTTTGGTTAATTCTCGGGAGACTCCAGGTACCGGAGAATAAAGGCGGAGACTCTCTTTAATGCATAAGGTGCAGTAAGTCATCTTATTAAGATCATCCCTGGAATATATTGAAACAAAGTGCATCAATAGATTAATTACTAATCAGATAAGTTATTTAAAGTTATTTAAGGATCCTCTATATTGGTAGTTGTCATGCTAGTGCTGAGATTTGATGCCCTCAGTAATAAGAACACAATCACAGCAGCAGAACCAAAACCTAACAAAATGTAATCAGTGGGCACCCTTTTAACCTCTATAACCACCAATACTTACAATATCACTCACTGATATCCCACATCTACCCACTGAATAATGATACCTATAGGAAATCTCTCCAGTACAATACTTACCACTCGATTGTGTCACGATCTCCCAGAATGGATTTTATCTCCTCTCTACATCTTTCCTGATGCTCAGGATTTTGTGCAAGGCAATACAGCAGCCAAGAGATCCCGCTAGCTGTGGTGTCGTGACCTTCAAACATGAAAGTGTCCACTTCAGCACGTACCTCTTCATCAGATAATCCAATGCCATTTTCATCCTAAAGATTGAGAAACTTGATAAGTGATAAGACTTTATCGAAGAATTCATTTTTTCACTAGGTTCATACAAGACACTAAGTAATAAATATATTTTGTTTCATTTTTGGCTTAAGAGTATTTTGTGATCCAGTCTTCCAGTAAAAGTTCTATGGCAGACTTGATGTTCCTGATGAAACAGGCATGGCATTGTGGTAAAGATTAGTGGCCACATGGCAAATTCAAACCAGTGCTGTCTTTCCAGATAAAGGAGAGAACATGAGATAACCCACTTGCACTCCAGGCAGCTGTTTCTTATGAGTAGACTGCAGGAATGCTTTGCTGTGGGTGGCTGAAATTCCCTGCTTTTTATGACTTCTGATTAGCCAGGGGAAAAAATTGTTTGACCACTGGAGGGAGCTAAGAAGGTAGCTAAAGTGAAGCACATTTTTAGAGACATATTTGAAAATTACCTATGGAAAACTGTTCATATTATAAATCAATTATGTTCTAAAATATACACTTTACACTTTATAAAGAGTAATGGGTACAAACAGAAATATATACAATTTCCTACAGCAAAGAAGGAAAAAAAGTAAAGGTGGTTAAATTGATTGTTTCACTCAAAAAAAAAAACATATCTAATTTTGTTTCCATTTGGAAATCGCTTCTGGATTTTGTGCTCCTGATGAGGAAAAATGAAACTTTGATTTTGTTTTTTTCTGATTATATAGGTTTGTTTTTATAGAAAGGCTAGTAGTATTTATGATTGTGTAAAAGTAAAAAGTTGAGGCAGTAGTGTGATCATCTTCTACTGTGCTTAAAGAGAGTCAGAAGTCAACTTTATTTTCTTTTTCCCCTTTACCCCTCAATTTTTTTATTTTCCCTCTTTCATTCATTAGTTTTCCATTATTTTCATTTTCTTTGTATTTTATATTCTGATAAGCTAATAAAAATTTCAAATATAAAATAAAATATACAAAAGTATGAAGGCTAGTGCTTAATGCACTGTAAGCCGCCCTGAGTCTCCGGAGAAGGGCGGCATATAAATCAAATTTTAAAAAAAAATAAAATAAAAAAAAGCTTACGCAGATATAAGAAAGTTTCAAAACAATAAAGTGGATAGTTTTTGTGTGAAAGTGCTTTTGAATACATTGGAATTAAAATTGACAAAGCAATATATGCACCTTTATGGGAATGGTTTTTTTTTCTTTACTATTAAAGAGTGCAGGCAATCGTTGGATTTTAAAAAATAAGAGGCAAAACAAAGTTTAAAATGGAATTATACATAAAAGAGGTGCATATATTGCTAAGATGTATGAACTTCTGTTGAAATTTGAAATGGAAGAAGAATAAGTGAAAGAATATAAATTGGGCTAAAAAATTTGGTTATAATATGCAGACGGAACAATAGGAAAATATCTATATCCATGTCAGTTATCTTTTGAGAGTTTCAAAACTTCATAGCATGAATTTGAATTGCAAGGTTCTTATTTGATTATATAAAGTCTACTGGTAGTAAAATCATTTAGAAATCATAATCACAACTAGTATAATTAACTGACCAATGTTTTCCTCATTGCTATACTTACTTTGGCACAGAGAAGAATGTCAAGAAAATCCAAGTGCCTCTTCGCCTGGATCTTTTGAAGTTCTTCCTCAACCTTCAAAGATTCCTTTCTTTCCTTGATTATTTTCTCTGAATTGGAAACATTTGATGTTAATATAATGTTTAAGCTTGTTCATGGTAATTCCTTACACTGTAGGAAAATGCCAAACTGTACATTATGTTAACCTTTCTAATTAGCCATTTTTCTTGTTGTAATAGCATACCAATTGAGTGATTTCCTCGACTGCATTGCAAAAGTTGAAAAAATGCAGACTGAAATACAACATACTAATGAAATATAAAGTACACAGAAGCACTTAAAATGATGGATTGAATAAAAATCCTACTCTGCATGATTTCTTCTTAAACGGTTGTTTAAGATTTGCTTATGTTTTTGTTCATTTTTTTTTACCTTCTTTTGGGTCCAGAACACCCAAAACCAAAATCAAAGCATTGGAAAAAAAAATACCTGTATGAAGGTGAGCAACTTGGCAGGCTTTCCGAAACCGAAATCCATGGGGACTGAACCAATATAGAAGATCACTGTAACCTACAATGTATTGCATCCTGGTATATATCAAGAAGCAAAGCTCAAAGACAGCTTGAACGTAAGAATTTTTCCTAAAGGAAAATCAAAGGATAAATTCAGGATTTTAAATATTAATACCGTCACTACTTTATAGTCTTCAAACAATAATACAGGTAGTCCTTGGTTTACAACCACAATGAAGCCTAAAATTTATGTTGCTAAGCCAAACATTTGTTAAGTGAATTTTGCCCCGTTGTCACAGTTGTTAAATGAATCACTGCAGGTATTAAGTCAGTAACAAGTTTGTTTTGTGAATCATGCTTCCCCATTGACTTTGCTTGTCAGAAAGTCGCAAAAGGTAATCCCATGACCCCAGGACACTGCAACCGTCATAAATATGAGCCAATTCCCAAATTCTGAATTTTGATCACATGACAGTGGGGAAGCTGCAAATGGTCGTAATTGTGAAAAACGGTCATCAGTGACTTTTTTCAATGCTGCTGTAACTTCAAACGGTCACTAAATGAACTGTTGTAAGTCGAGGCCTGCATGTATTGAAACAACTCAGTGAAGCTTAATTCTGATTTTACATAAAATTACATCATAAACCATTACATTTATTTTATGTTATTAAAGCTTTCATTTAGCTTTCTAGACAACAGGTAAAGGTAAAGGTTTGTGCTAGTTGTTCCTGATTCTAGGGGGCGGTGCTCATCTCCGTTTCAAAGCCGAAGAGCCAGTGCTGCCCGAAGAAGTCTCTGTGGTCATGTGGCCAGCATGACCAAACGCCGAAGGTGCACAAAACGCTGTTACCTTCCCACCAAAGGTGGTCCCTATTTTTCTACTTGCATTCTTTACGAGCTTTCGAACTGCTAGATTGGCAGAAGCTAGGACAAGTAACGGGAGCTCACTCCATTAGGCAGCGCTCAGGATTCGAACCACCCAACTGCCGACCTTTCTGATCGACAAGCTCAGCATCTTAGCCACTGAGCCACCACATCCCTTGGACAAGAGTCAGTGGTAAATATTTAACAACCAACTCTGTTGCTGCCATCTTGCCACTAGCAACTGAACAGTCTGCTGCTCTGCTCTCACTCACGTCACAAAATTCCAGAAATTTAACAAATAGTTCTCATGCGCTAATACAAGTGGGATGCAGGACACCACTGGTAATAATGCTGTAGTGTATTATAGATAACAGAAGGCCCATCTATTAATACTTCAGGAATGTTATTTAAAAGCAATTCTGACTATTCATTAACTAATACAGTATAAATTCCCTGGGCATTTTATTGCTATCCAGCCCACCTAAATCAGGGGGTGATTACTCTGCACCACAGGCTGCAAATAAATGTCAACTCCTGGTTTGAAGTCCATTGCCAAAATCTGACAGAAAATCACTGAGCCCTGAAAGCACAATTTTCCACTGATTTCTGAAAATGGGGGTGGAATAGAAAAGAAACAAGGTTTGTTAAGTTTCTTACTGTGCTTATGGTCACCTCATCCTAATTTTTTAAAATACCCCCACCCCCTCCTCTCTGTCACCAAAGACAAGTGTTGGAAAAGTAGCTCTGACCACTAGCATGACACTATTATTTTGCCCGATTTCAGCCTCATCAGCCAACAATTATAGGGAATCAGTCCCTGGTTGCAAAACATTTGATTATATGTAAATTGTGCCTTTAAGTCAGTGTGGACTCCTGGCGACTGCCTGGACAAGACTCTGCAGTTTTCTAGGAAATATTTTTTTGGAGATGGTTTACCATTGCCTACTTCCTAGGGTTTAGAGGGAATATGTGCACAAGGTCATCCAAACTGAATTTGTGCTGAAGGCACTAGACTAGAACTCAGTCTCCTGGTTTGAAGCCTAATGCCTTAATCATTATACTAACTCTCTAAACCTTGATTACTCATTGCATTGAAATGATGTATAATGTATACAAACAATGAGGCAAAAATTGGTTCTTTTGGGGGACTTAACTGCAGTTTTTATTTGACTCCAAAAGAGCAAGTGATGCATAGTAAATAAAGAGGACGGTCATGAAATGTGTAAGTTGTGATTCTGTATATGTGGGAGGGTAAGTAGTTACACAATATAAGGATGCTATATTTTATAACAGGATCACTTGGATCCCATTAAGTCATTACTGAATATGTTACTAAACCAAGAAAGGAGATTTTTACCAAAGTTAAAAGAAAAGCAATACCAACTTGTACGTTTGACAGTTGCTGTTATAACCAAAGGCACATTTCATGATGCTATCAAGTGTCATCAAGCTCACATGTTCAAAGAGTTCCACTGATTTCTCCTGCATGATCAGTTGTTCCCATTTATCCTAAATCAACAGAAGGAAAAAGAAATATTTCTGTTATGTTATGTTGGACCCCTTAAAACAGGGGTGTCAAACTGGCGGACCATGGGCCAAATGCATCACACACAGGCCACGCCCACCCTGCCTCTGCAAAGGCAAAAAAATCACAATACATCACATAATGTCACGTGACGTGATCGAGTTCGACACCCTTGCCTTAAAACAAGCAAAGCTAAATTATTGTATAGTATATTCTATAAATCATTTTACTCTAATGTATAGAACTGTGATGGCAAACCTATGGCATGGGTGCCACAGATGGCATGCATAGGCATAGGCATAGGCACGTGAGCCCCCCAGCTAAGCTGTATATACATCCAACAGGAACAGGAAGTGCCTCACAGGAGCAGATAGAGGTAAATCCTAGAAAGGCAGGAAATGCATCACTGAACAATAGAGATAAATGCTAGAGAGGAATAAAGTTGCATACAAGGCCGACATAACACCTGTAACAGCATAGGCATGCCGGGGGGGGGGGGGAACACGGGGGGAAGCATGCCCCCAGCTCCCATTTTTGGTCCCAGGAGGCTTCAGGGAGGACTGCAAGAGGGGTGTCAGGCATGCATGCACAGGGGGTGGGGGAGCTTGCGGGGAGGGTGGCACACGCAGGGGGATATCGTTCACGCACTGTATTATGCTGTTGTGCGCGTGCACGCTTTCGGCACACAAGGACAAAAAGGTTGGTCATAACTGGTATAGGAAAATGACATCTCAATTTTCTCAAGTAATTATTTTTCTGAGACATTCATTACTTTTCATTTCTGATTCTCTAATGCAATGTTTCTCAACCTTGGCAACTTTAAGGTGAGAGACTTCAACCCCCAGAATTCTGCAGCCAAACACACACACATATGCACACACCATTTCAGCTGCAATAAATCATTCACGGAAAAACTTTTAATAAATCAATTATTAACACTTACCAACATCACTTTTGTAGAGTCTGCAATCAGGGGCACATATGGCTTTAATACACTAAAGTGGAAACCTGGAGTTAGCAATTTTCGATGTTGTGCCCATTTGGGTCCATGCAGGACCAATAAACCTTTCCCTAAAGGAAACAGACACTTCCAATCAAATAAGAACACAGGAGAAGGAAGGAGTATTATATAAGTTCGGCACCTTGCGTTACTTATAATAAAGGCAAGATGAAAAAAATCTAATAAAAAATAAACAGCGCTATACAAAATCTTGTTACATTTAGGTAATCTCCTATAGTTTACAGCAGCAATGAAACCTCATTTCCATAAAAGTTTTCATAACTATTTCATTACTTCTGAACCAGGTAAGTAGTGCTTTATGCACCTGATGTACATACAAAGAAATAAAAGAAAACAGAGATTTCAAACTTCATTGCAACTGAGTCTATAGTAAGAACATTTACCATAACCATAAACCAGGGGTGAAATCCAGCAGGTTCTGACAGATTCTGGAGAACCAGTAGCAGAAATTTTGAGTAGTTCAGAGTGGCTGGCCCCAGAGTGGGGTGGGAATGGAAATTTTTGCAATATCCTTCCCCCAGGAATGGGGTGGGATTGGAGATTTTGCAGTATCCTTCCCCTGGAGTGGGGTGGGCCTGGGGATTTTGCAGTATCCTTCCCCTGCCATGCCCACCAAGCCATGCCACCAAGCCACACCACACCCACCAACCCACGACCACAGAACCAGTAAAAAATTTGGATTTTACCACTGCCATAAACCAAGATACATTATGTAATGTAATGTTCAGATTTATTTTTTGCCTTAGAAATGTTTTCTCCTTTGCCTGTTTCTTCATGGGGCATTTTCAAACATATGTTGGATAGATAATAATAATAATAATAATAATAATAATAATAATAATAATAATAATAATAATAATAATAATAATTATTATTATTATTATTATTATTATTATTATTATTTTATTTTATTTTATTTCTATACCGCCCTTCTCCCGAAGGACTCAGGGCGGAGTACAGCCTATTAAAAGCACAAGACAGGGGCTTCCGGTTTGCTGCTGGCCGCCGCCAGACGTTCCTTTGGGATCGTCAGCTTCCATTCCCTGTCAGAGCCGCCGTTACAGCGGATGGCGGCTCGAAAAAACTCCGTTTCCAAGAGGAAACGGAGATAGAGCCGGCAGGGGTGGGTAGAACTCTCCGCAGAGTCCCAAAAGTTTTTTTTTTAACTTTTGGGACGGAGCGGATGAGAAGCCCCATATCCCCTGCCGCTGCTCCGGGCTTTGGGAGACCTCTGCTTATGCAGAGCCAGGCGTCAAGAGCAAGCCTGCGAATTTAACAGAATACTCAAAGAAAATGCGAGCTGGACCCTTAATACTGAACCGCAAGTATTTCACCTTTCCAAAATCTATCTAAGAGAAAAGAGGAGAGGAAAAGAGGGAAAAAGAATCTTTTAAAATGGCGTCTGCTCTGGCTGGAGAAGGGCTAAAAGGGAAAGTCCTTCCGTTTCTTCTTACTACAATGTAGCGGAATAAATATCACTGGCTACATTTGTAGATAAAACCTCGCTCCTGTGCTGTTGATTGAAAAGAAGTTTTTTTTTCCTTTTTTAAGGGAAAGTTCTTTTGTTTTTTATTTCTTCTCTCTTTTTTGCTAAATCTTGTCTGTGTGGGAAATGGCATCGGGACTTACACAGCTGGACAAATGGGGGGGGGGGAACTTCCCCTCTCAAGAAATTGCGCCAACAAATTTCAACTCTCCAGCGTCAGAAACCCGATTTTAATATATTAGAATTTATCCTTGAAGAGATTGTAAGAAGGGATGAGATTGTGAACCAGCAACTTGAAAAATTTAAGCAGGAAATTAAAGAAATTGGTGAATTGGTCAAATCAAAGTTTGACTTTTTGAATCAAAAGATTTTAAAAGCTGCTAATGGTTTATCAGGCTTTCTGATTCGGGTGGATGCAAAGACTAAATTATTAGAGTCTAAAATGAAGGAAATTGAGGAGAATTTGGATGACATGACTCAAAAAATTAAAAAGGATTTGATAAACATTCAGGATAATAGCTCGGAAGACAAATCTAAAATGGAGACTGATCAAAAGATTGGTAATGAAGAAAATGTACAACAGAGGATTGAAAGAGAAGTTTTAATGATTCAATATAATTTTACAGAATATGCAATTAGACTGAGAGGTTTGCAGGAAAATAATAGAGATGATCTAAGGAAAATATCTTCTGAAATTCTGGCTGGGATCTTAAAGGTTCAACCTGATGAAGTGTATTGTAGGATTGATAGAATTTACAGAATAAACTCCTGGTTGGCAAAGCAAAGGCAATTGCCTAGAGATGTGGTGATCTATTTTACAGATAAAGAAATTAGGAATAATATTGTGCAGAACTCTTTTAATTCTACCTTGCAATTTCATGGAAGAAAGATTTGGATTTTTAAGGAGCTCCCGCCCAAGATGTTAATGGAGAGGAAGAAATTTGGCTTTCTAGTGACTGAATTAAAAAAAAGAAATATCCTATTCAGGTGGGACACCCCAGTTGGCCTAATATTGAGATATCAAGGAATAAGATATCAATTGCATACTGTTGAAAAAGCGGAAGATTTTTATCAAAAAATTTTAAAAATGAATTTAACACCTTTAGGCATAATACAGGATAAGCAAAAGGAGTTGGAAACAAAAGGAAAACATCAAATTACAGAGGCTGTGATGGATAAATTGTCTTTGGACTTCTTGGATACCCCAGCTGGACTGTCTATAAATAAGAGAGCAGTGTCATCCGACTCCAACGTGATGAACTATCAAGTCACAGACAAGTGCGCAAATCAATCAGTTGATATACAAGTGATGGAGAAGAAAGATGAGATGATAAAACTAACCCAACAACAACAATACATAAAGCAGAATGAAAATCAACTAGCAGACAAACAATTGGTAGGCAAGAAACGAGGATGGAAATTCAACCCGGAAAAGAAAAAGAAAAGAAATAGATCGCATAGAAACAGCAATTTCTAAACTATGCAACAGTGATGCCAGGGACTTTAAAAAATGAATGAATATTTGAAAAGATAGTGGAGGCGAACAATTGTCTGATACTATCCTGAGGATTGTGGCAGATCTCTGCAAGGCCATGATTTTGGGATGTGAAAAGAGCCTCACTTTGTTGGATTTGAATCATCTAAAATTTTTTTTTTTTTTTTTTTTGGTAAATATATTATAATCATTTTGAGTTATAAGGCAGGAGAGTCTCGCCGGGGCATGCAGAAGATCTGGATGTTACTCAGTAGGATGATGGGAATTAATAATCCTGATGAATACCACAACTATAACCATATGGATATAATTATAATTATAATGTCACTCGGGTGGTTGTTTTTGCTTTTATACAGATGCGAGGATATCTACTACTGATGGGGGCAGAAGATGACTGGAGATTTTGAACAAACTGTTGCACCAGCATGTTATTTTACCCTATTATGGGTGATGGATTTAACAATCCAGAGGAAAGACATCAAAGAAGATACTATATGGATTATAAATTTAAAGTTATTGTTTTTTCCTTTTTTACAAAATGGAATGCATATATAGATATGTGTATATCTTAGTAATGTGGGCAGTGGATTATATCTAGAATTGTACTGCATGATTTTGTAGGAATTGAAGGGTTGAAATAGGTTAGTTTACTGATTGATTAGTTTAAGAAAAAGGATTCTTAAGTCATATATTTAGGGGAGTGGAGGACTTAACAATTCAGTGGAAAGATACTAAAGAAGATATATTTTTTTCTCTTCTTTTTTTTTTCTCTTCTTTTTATAAAATGGGATGCATATATAGATATGTGTATATTTTAGTAAAGTGGGTAGTGGATTATATCTAGAATTGTACTGTATGATTTTAAGTCATATATTTAGAGGAGTGGAGGAATTGGACAGAATTGAATAAATGTTAAATTTGGATGCAGGGAGAAGGTCGATTTAAAATGTTATATTAATATATATAAAAGATTAAAGGTTAAATTGTAATAATACTCAATAAGCTTAACATGTTAAGGGTCAGTACCTCGAGAAGGGATTAAGGGAAAGGAAAGATATTATGTATGTAACTAGTTATGAAATAGCCTATTGTTGTGAAGAAGTCACAGGGGGGGTTGGGTGGAAAGGGTGGGTTAGGGAAGAGGGGGGGGGGGAAAGGGGGAAAAACTTGTATTTGAAAACTTTTTCAATAAAAAAAAAAAAAAAAGCACAAGACAAACATCAATTAAAATAATTTAAAATTATTAAATAATTCGGCTCAATTTAAAACCCCAGAAATTTAAAACACCCAATTTAAAATTATTATGTTGATAGCCCGGCCTGGCGGAACAACAGGGTCTTGAATGCACAGCGAAATACCTGGACTTCCGGGGGCATTTCATTCCACAGGGCTGGGGCACCCACAGAGAAGGCCCTCCCCCTGGGTGTCACCAGCCAACATAACTTGGCCGATGGCACCCTGAGGAGGCCCTCTCTGTGGGAGCGAACTGACCGGGGGAGGCTATTGGTGGCAGAAGTCGGTCTCGAAGGTACCCGGGTCCTATGCCATGGAGCACTTTAAAGGTGGTGACCAGCACCTTGAATCGTACCCGGAAGACCACTGGGAGCCAGTGCAGCTCGCGCAGGAGGGGTGTCACGTGGGCGCAACGGCCCAGATATTTGTCAGGTGTGGTTTAATGGATTCCAACAATAAGCAGAGAGTTGGACTAGATGGCCTATTTGTCTCCTAATGTATACATACTATGATCACTATACATGCTTGTCTACTTTCATTGCATTGCATCAGAAATATTGTACAGCATAATAATTAAAACTTGAAATGCAGAATTGTGCCCAAATGGCTCATCCACACAGCCGTGTTGATGTATCTTTCCTCCATGTTGTCTTTGCAGACTGATTCATCAAGAGAGACTGAGGATCATGAAAGGCAAAGTTCTTTTGGGAAAAAATTCTTTGGCAAAAAACACTACTTAAAATGTCAATTGAGATTCTCAATCATCCAGGTCATTGTTGTCCCAAAGGTGCTGTTTCCAAAAGGCAAGTGGAGTTTCTTGGCTTTTTTCTTGGAAAACATTTCACTTCTCATCCAAGAAGCTTCTTCAGTTTCAGCTTCTTCTGCCCTTTGGAAAAAGCACCTTTGGAACAGTACTTAAAACCACTATGATCAGCTTCATGGAGGCCCATCGGTAAGCATTAAATATACTGATTAGTAAGAAGGAGAGTAGGCAGGTAAAACAGGGATTAAGAACCAAACCATTAGATGTTCCTCCCATGATCAATCTCTCTTTATGCTAGGAGACCCCTAACTCTGGGACCAGATGCCAAGGGGTGGCACAGCAGTGTTGGCAAGACACTGACTTCTGAAGATTTCTCCTCCTTCAACATCTACATGGATGCTTTTTATGCTTTCTCAAAGAAAACAGTAGTTTTATCAATTTTAATTCCAGGATTTCAGTAGTCAGTAGATGAATGAATTATGCAAAAGTTAGCAGGATAAATAAATCTAAAGGCTCATTTGTGGCACCTGCAAGGATGTATGTGTCTGAACTGGCACAATGGGCAGACTGGAATGTTGCAGTACAAACATTGCCCTTTCTGAATATATATGCAATTCTCTCCGTCCAACAACCTGATTTTTGACTTCTTTTAGATGGCACTGCAAGTTAATAAATTCCCCATAAAAGTCAATTGAAAAAAACCTACCAACCCAGAGGGTTTTTTTTTTTTTTACTCACAAATGAAAGTCTTGCTAAAGTCAAGGCTTCTATGAGAATCTCAATTTCTAATGTAATTTATTTATTTATTTACTTACTTACGCCTCTACTTCCAATAACTTTCTAGAGCAGGGGTCTCCAAACTTGGCAACTTTAAGACTTGTGGACTTCAACTCCTAGAATTCCTCAGCCAGCAAAGTAAAGCTGCTGAGGAATTCTAGGAGTTGAAGTCCACAAGTCTTAAAGTTGCCAAGTTTGGAGACCCCTGCTCTAAATATCTCTTGACCCTATTCAACTCCTTTGTAAATCATGGGGATACTGGAAGCGATAAGACAATAATACAATAGTAATAGTGAAATAAATACTTATACAACCAATTTGGAATTTTATTACTGGAGAATACTTAATATATTTCATGTATATTTTTCAGAAATCATTATATTAAATAGCATATAGACTCAGTTCTCTATCATAACATATTTTGTCTGTTTATTATATATAATCAATACTCATTCCCAGAGAAGTGGAAGCAAGCAGAAATTAAAATAAGCAAACAAAATAAAGGTAAAGATTGCCTTTCTTTAGTTATGAAATAGTTATGACAAAAATTAGACAATGTAGAGCTCCTAAGGGGGAGTCTTTAGAATAAAATTATAAACAATTTTATCTGTGCTAACTGATCAATTGTTCTTCACCATGGAGAACTGGAATATACATACCAATCCATGGGATCATGTGCCGATAACCAAAATTATCTTTTGGTTCTAAAAGAAGAGAAAAAAGAAGTAAGATTCTATAGATTAATTAATTACACCAGGCTGCGATTAGAGAAAAATACATAAATTTCTGAGAAAAATATCTGCTAACCTAAAGAAATAATAACTAGATAATTAGTGGTTTTATTTATGGATAAAGAACTCATAAAGAATATTATACATTAAAATATGGGCATAATATAGAGATATCCTTACTTTGCATTTCTAATGCTAACACATAACAAAATGACTCCCCTTCTTCCCCCAATAATTTTCAGGGTGTTCCTCAGATTAAAATAATTTTCTCAAAATATACTCCATCCCTTTCTAGACAGTATCAAATAATGCTTATGTTCTATTGTGATGTAAAAAACAACTGAAACAACTATTGTACAAACTACCCCTCTACTTGAGAAAACCTTGGACTCCTTGGTTTTCTGCCACAAAAGCTTGGTTTTCTGCCACATAAATTATTTTCCCTACTTTTTATAAATATGCTATACATTCCAGGTGGCTGATAAAACTTTGGGAAATTATTACTTAAATTACACAGATAACAGGAACAGATATTCCCATATTACTAAGTAGCCTTTTACTATATTCCACAGCACAGTATCAGCAGTAGAATCCTTCAAGTTTTGGGGTTTTATAATTTTCTAGGATTTGAAATGGACACCTAACGTTAGAACCATCATCAAAAAGGCACAATGAAGAATGTTCTTCCTGTATCAATTTAGGAAGCTCAGACTGCCCCAAGAGCTCTTGATACAGTTTTAAAGAGGAATTATTGAGTCGGTCTAAGTATATTCACCCATGTTGTATTGCTGTATTTATTTATTTATTTATTTGATTTGATTTCTATACCGCCCTACTCCCGAAGGACTCAGGGCGGTGCACAGCCAAACAATAAAACACATACATACAAAATTTAAAAATAGAATTAAAATCAAATTAAATAATTTTGGCCCGGACAAATTAAAACCCCAAACTATTTAAAACCAATTTTAAAACTGATGCATTGTTTGGCCAACGGCACCCGGAGGAGCCCCTCTCTATGGGAGTGTACCGGCCAGTGGGAGGTTATTGGTGGTAGTAGGCGGTCCCGCAAGTACCCAGGTCCTAAGCCATGGAGCGCTTTAAAGGTGGTAACCAAAACCTTGAAGCGCACCCAGAAGACCACCGGGAGCCAGTGCAGCTCGTGCAGGAGGGGTGTTACATGGGAACGCCATGTCGCTCCCATTACCACCCGCGCGGCCGCACTCTGTGCCAGTTGGAGCCTCCAGGTGCTCCTCAAGGGGAGCCCCATGTACAGAGTGTTACAATAGTCCAGGCGGGAGGTGACAAGGGCATGAGTGACCGTGAGTAACGAGTCCCGATCCAGAGAGGGACGCAACTGTCGAATCAGGCGAACCTGATGAAAAATCCTCCCAATCACGGCCGTCAAGTGCTCTTCTAAAGACAGCCGTGAATCCAGGAGGACGCCCAAGTTGCGTAAATAAATAAATTCACCCATGTTGTATTGCTATAGTATTATTATTATCACTCATCTTTTCTATTACCCCTTCTTATTGGTATTATTATGATTATTATTTTGTTGCTCTATATGGACACTGAGAGCTTCTGCACTAGAAACAAATTCCTTTTGTGTCTAATCACATTTGGCCAAATATCCTATCCTATCCTATCCTATCCCATCCCATCCCATCCCTATAGTGGAAACTCCCAACAAGTCCTTGGACCTGGCACATAGATACAGTCTTGGGGCAGCAGTGCCTAATATTGCTATGCTATGATTTATGCTTTGCTATGCTTTAGAGGATTTTATACATGATAACCAGCATTTCAAATGCCAGAAGCCTATTAGAATGCATAAACATTACAATTTATCCAGATTCAGAGTGGCCTATCAATAGCCTTGACCATTTTGTATCAGATGCAACTTGCAATGTAACTCCAAAAACCATCCTGTACAGAATATGTTACAATAGTCCAAGCAAGTGTTGTTCAAGGTATAAGTTACGGTCACCCAGAACATTTTTTTCAGAAACAGCTAGGCACACTCAGACTTCCTTCAAATGTTCTTCTGTTACATTCATGCCAGCTATAGGAAAAATCTGGCAATGTGAAGATAGACCAAGTGCCAGGTCCAAGTCCACTGTAACAGCCACCAAAAACAACAGCATGCTGTGAAAATTAGCAGACCGTCAGAACATCTGGTCACTGAGATGGAATTATATAGATAACTACCATTTTACATTTCTGTCTCATAACCTGCTGTAGCACATAGTAATCCAGCAAATAAAATAAGAAAGGACCTCACTCGCCACTATCAGTTACTTCTACTGGTACATTTCTGTTCAGTCTTTTCATCCAAGAAAACATACAGGTTGGAGGAATTGTCTTTACTTTGACTTCTTTGCTTACTCAGCAGCCTGAAAGAAAGGAAGGCCAGCCTGCAATCTATCCTTCTTTTCTTGTATCCCATTTAACAGCAATAGCAATAGCACTTAGACTTATACCGCTTCATAGTGCTTTTACAGCTGTCTCTAACCCGTTTACAGAGTCAGCATATTGCCCCCAACAATCTGGGTCGTCATTTTACCCACCTCGGAAGGATGGAAGGCTGAGTCAACCTTGAACTGGTGAGATTTGAACTTCAGTCAGCTGAAGTAAGTAGCCTGCAGTACTGCACTCTAACCACTGCGCCACCTCAGCTCTAATATCCCTTTGCCAGTTACTACTTCTATATTAGCCAGGCCATTGGTATGTATGTAAAACAATTTGTCAATTTAGAGAATATGTTTTTTTTAAGTAGATATTTATTGAAATCTTCTGTGAAAAACTACAGAAAAACCATATTTGTGGTTTTTCTTTTTCTTACGGCTGGATAATTGGAGATGTCATCTGTGTATGCAATATGCAACTGTACCATAATTAACAGTGGCTGGGGAACCTTGGAGTCATAAATTTGTTTTGGAATATACTTTCCTTGTTACTGACCAGTTAATGTACATGTGCAATGAAGTATTAATTACAACAACTAATGAATTACGAATGTTGTGTGTCTTACCCGTTCGAGCGAGTATTGGTTTTGCATAATCAGGATGAGTGATATTCAAAAATGCAACGAACCTGCCAAACCACAGAGGAAAGGCAAATGGATACAGACAATTCCATTTCTCTATATTTCCGTAAACTGCAGAAATAGATGAAAACTGCATTGGTGCAAGATAAAGAAGAAAACAAGAAAAGGTCATATTTGGTAAAATATTTTAATGAGCTATTTGGTGTTTTAAATTTATTTTTTCAGGCTAAAGGCTTCCCTTAGACTTTAAGTAGCATATCTGAAGCCCCTCCCCTAAAAGCAGATGGAGCCAGGACAAAAAGTGTCTGAAGCCAAATAAGACAAAATATTATTTACATTTAATTTCATTAATGAAATGAACAAAATACAGTTATTCTTGTACTCTGTGTTACATAATTTCTCTTTCTATCACGTTAAGCATTAGAATTCAGTTGCAACTTCTGGAAAAGATGGACCTCAACTGAGCCTTTTAGGGTCTCGTGCATCTTGGAAACTTCGTTTCTGCTGTTGTAGGCCACTTTTTGGCTAAGAATGTCAGATATTACCATGTTTCCCCCAAAATAAGACCCTATTATATTTTTTTGAACCTTGAAATAAGCCTTATTGCCATGCGCTGAAATAAGCCTTATTGCCATGGGCTTATTATCAGGAATGACTTACTTTGAGGGAAACAGGGAACTTACTAAATGTCAATGCAGCATAATACAGGATCTGAAACAAAACTGACAAAACTGAAAAATCTTGCTGCATTCTGAAAATATCTGGAGCTCTGTGCAATTGGCGGAACAAATATGCAAACTGGATCTGCAAATCAGATTAGCCCAAAACCAAAATAAATAATGTTAAGGTTCAGAGCAATGTGTGAATGCAGCCAGAGAGGAGGTACTCAACCTTTTGGTCCTGATCAAAATATGAAGAAAGTTTCAGATTACAGATATAGTGATAGCAATTTCTTGTGCCTGCACTTCCGGCTTTGCTGGTCACAAATGAAATACAAGGGATTATAGGCAATCCTTTTTAATTTTTTATTTGAAAACTAAGTGTTTATAATATTAGGAGCAGAAAAACAGGTTTTATTGTCATCCACTCTGTGATGGGAAAATTGGGCTGTGATACTTACTTTCTATGAATAGTTGTAGGGAGGCTGGAAAAGAAATGAGGCCAGACATAAATAAGTATAAACATGCCTTTAGCCCAAGACTAGAGAAATATGGCAGAAGTCTTCTAAGATCATTCAAACTCTGCCTTAATGAATTCCCTATCTTGAATTCCACTCAATTTTCTCCATTTCCTGATTGCAAAGTAAATGCAGGAAAGATGTTACCGGTAGGTGGCTATTAACTGACACAATGTCATTCAGGGAGCATTATGATTCAAAACTGATTTGTATGATGAACTTCTAACTTGCATATAACATTAAAGTTCTGTCAACAAGGCAATATAGCCATGCAAACCTTGGCTGCATATTGTGCAACTGCACAAGGAACATGAACCATAAATTATATTAACTGGGTTGTGGATGAACAAGACGGAAAACAACAATAACAATATAGTGCACTTCCTGTTTATTACACCTCCCTCTCTAGAATTCTTAATATGGCCATAAATCTATGTGGCCATAGATAATGAAAAAGGATTCAAGTCCTGCCCTACCTTCCCTGGCATTAAGATGGCTTACTAACTGTTTTTAAGGACATGACCTCAAGATATTTATTTATTTGTTTGTTTGTTTATTTATTGGTTCGATTTATATGCCGCCCTTCTCCGGAGACTCAGGGCGGCTTACAATGCGTTAAGCAATAGCCTTCATACTTTTGTATATACCTGCTTAGTAGGGCTTTCGGCCACCCCTAAGCGGTATTCTTTTTTATACAAAGTCAGCTTATTGCCCCCACAATCCGGGTCCTCATTGTACCTACCTCGAAAGGATGGAAGGCTGAGTCAACCTTGAGCCTGGTGAGATTTGAACTTGCAGTAATTGCAGGTAACTGATGCTATTTAACAGCACTTTAGCCTGCTGCGCCACCAAGGCTCTTGGTGGATGGATATCACCTCCATCTCCCCCTAACTCCCTACAGAGGCTGCCTGAAGATGTCTTTTGTTGTCCTGATTTGCAGGTAGGGTTTTCCTTCTACTCCTTAATATACTTTCCTACAGGGACAATCTACAGGCATCATGGAGACAAAGCTGGGGATGCCTGCTCAGGAACTGCTCACCTTCAACTGGCCCATCAAGAGTGCTGTGGGAATGCTTCCTTCCCTATCTGACAGTTGGGCACTGCCTTCCATGACCTGTTCGGGGCCATGGCTGTGGGTTAATTGTAGGCCTTCAGACTTTTACCTTTGCACAACCTTTATCCAACTTTTGTGTTAACTCTAAGCAATAACCACCCTTACTTTTCCAATTGCCTTTCTCATTAATTTAAGTACTATAAAACACATGTCCTCAGTGACACTAGGAAGAAACAGCACAGAAGTTTAATAAATCATGTTCTTGTTAGACAAGATGAACAATATCAGATTTATAATATCTAAACTTCAGCCCCTAAAACATCCCTGGGTCTCCACTGGAATTGGCCAAGAAACTCTGACATGCTCCTGCTTATGCAGGTAAGCTTTGACTTACCTTTGACCATAATTGAGTCCAACATTTCTGTTGCTAAGTGAAATATTTGTTAAGTGAATTTGTCCCGTTTTACAAGCTTTCTTGCCACAGTTAAGTGAATCACTGCAGTTGTTAAGCTAATAACACAGTTGTTAAGTGAATCTTAACAACAGTCTTGGAACGTGCTGAAATTTCTAGCAAGTATACACTATTGAAAAAGCGACATCTACACTGGCTTGGGCATGTCGTGAAAATGGCTGATGGTTGGGTTCCAAAAGATCTCTTGTATGGAGAATTAATGCAGGGAAAGTGCCTCAGAGGGAGACGACAGCTGCGATATAAGAATATCTGCAAGAGGAACCTAACGGCCCTGGGAATGGACATAAACAACTGGGAAACCTTGACCTCCGATTGTTCAGCTTGGAGGCTAACGACACAGTATGGCCTTCTCCAATTCGAAGAGACACTTGTTTGGCAGGCTGAGGCAAAGAGGCAGTCCCAGAACCAGTGAAATCTGGGGGCTGGGCAAGGACAGAATGTATCTGTTGTCAGTGTGGAAGGGATTGCCACTCTCGAATTGGCCTTTTTAGTCACACTAGATGCTGTTTTAGGACCTCTTTCCAGAGCACGATACCATAGTCTTTTGAGACTGAAGGATGCCAATGCCAATCCTAAGTGAATCTGGCTTCCCCATTGACTTTGCTTATAAGAAGGTCGCAAAAGGTGTTCACATGATCCCAGGACTCTGCAATCCTCATAAATATGAGTCAGTAGCCAAGGGTCTGAATTTTGATCACGTGACCACGGGGATATTGCAACAAACTGGGAAAAACAGTCATAAATCAATTTTTTTCAGGGCCGTTGCAACTTTCAACAGTCAGTAAGTAAACTGTTGTAAGTTGAGGACACACCTGTTATGGGGCATAAGATAGAAGTACGACAAATTTTCATTCTCTCTCTCTCTCTCTCTCTCTCTCTCTCTCTCACTCACTCACTCACTCACTCACACTCACTCACACACACACACACACACACACAAAAGGGAACAAACCTTCCCAGCTTTCCATCCTCCCTTACCTCAAGTATATGACCATAAAGCCAATGGGGAGGAGGCCCGGCAAAACAGTTCAAAGCTTTCAGCAGCGCCTGTCTTCGGCGATGCAACTGGATGATTTTGATCAGCACGTAGGTCAAGCAAAACACGGCAACCAGGTGCCAAACCCGCGAAAAATCCATCGCAGAGTAAAGGGGGTGACGCAGGCTCGGGAGGAAGGGCTGCCCGTCCGGTTGACAAAATGGCTTTTTCCAAAGAGAGAAAGCTACGAGGAGCGATGCTCGTTGTGGACTCTTTACGGTCCCAATGAAGCGTTGGCAAAGGAGAAAAAGGATATCACAACGGTTCCGAAGGCACAGGCGCTGCTTCCTCGGGAGTCAGAGGAGCTGGAATGTGCGAAAGGGCAAGTTTCAGCCTCCAAAGGGTTTACGAAAGAAAAGCTAGGGGTGCAACCTCCGTGCAGAGGAGTGTTTTTGCAATGGCAAAAGTAGAGGGGAAGCCTCAGGGAGAATTACCTCATCATATTCAACCTTTTCTTCAAAACGAACACAGAGAGAATAGCAGTGGTGAATTGTTGGAAGATATGAGAAACTCAATATTAAAAGAGCAGGGAAATTCCCCTAAAGAAAATAAGCAGAAACTCAGGCAGAGTTTCAGCCCCCACCTTTACCAATGGGCCATTAAGAAGCTGAAGCCACCTTATTTTCCACAACAAAGGAAGAAAAATTACAGGGGCCTGCAACATCCAAACAGATGTGGGACACAGGAAAGAAAAACAAACACCCAAAAAGGAAAAGAAATCAAGCCAAAGTAATTTAAACACATGAGGAAAAAAAAGAGATATTCACTACAACACAGAAATAGCAAACTGAATAATTATAGGGAACGAACAACTATAAAGGGCTAGGAAAAACAGAGAGTGGACTATAAAACAATTACTTATTTGCCAGATCCAGGACGGAAGAACCCAATCACAAACAAAAACAGGATTTAAACACCATAAAACAATCACACACACAAATCAAAGAATTCACACGCCAAATCAAAAGACTTTAAAGGGTCACATAGAAAATCAAAATATGTTTTAGGATATAAAAAAGGGTTACTCTTACAGTTAAAACAGGCTAGCCTCGCAATGCTGTGCTTGTATTTGTTTCTTGCCTGCCTTCCTAGAAACAATAAACTGATTCTACTCTCAAGCAGCTGACCTCCAATTATTTCGAAGTAATCTCCCAGCCGGGAGTTTTGAATTCAGGAAGGGGAAGCTCTGCCTTTCAACAATCCTTAAAGGAAAAGGCTTCTTTTTTCCTTCCAACAGAATAAATATGTTAATATGGCTAGATCAGTATAGCCGCTTACTTCTGCATCCTTTCTCCCACCCGTTGGTCTATCGGAGCTATGACACAAAGACTGCAGTCCCTAAACAAGTCTGTAAAACAGTACTTTGAAGTTTTGTTAATATTTATTAACAAATGGTTTTGCCATTTGTTAATATTTATTAACAAATAAATGGTTTCCCCATGATGAAACAAGGGCTCTTGTCCCTTTTTATTTATCCAATTCCCCCCCCCCCAGCAAGTTTCACTCACCAATGGAGGATATGCACTTATTTCACTGTTTCATGCTTCCACCCCATCTCCCAGCAAATGGGTTAGGGTGGAGGTTATCAAATAATAGTTAATAGTTTCCTTTACAAATTTATATATCTATGTCATGATCACAACTACCAGTGGGAAAACTGTTTTGAACATGAGATTTAAACACTAGTGATGGGCAAACAAGAAACAAGTGTAACAATGAATAGCGTTAACAAGAGAGCAGAAGTTGACTGGTCTCTTAGAGGTTATCTCTAATGTATCTGCTAAGGTTAGAAGAATAATATATATTTTGTTGTATCTGATAATCAAAATAAATATGATTTTTTTGTTTACATCAAATAAAAGGGCAACAATAAAGAATGTGTGCTATAGACTCAATTTCCTCAAAAAGTTATGGACATGAATGATCTATCTAGGTGTGCCATTGAATCTCTCTTCCAGAACTCTGGCTATTATAAAAGCACATGTGTATTGGGCATAGGGGTTCTCCAGGTAGTGACAGGCATAAAGGTTTAAGATGGTGGTTATAGACACACAATCAAACCCTGTTCCCTTTGGGTGTGCCTCATCACATATTTACAAAGGGGCAAGGTTTCAACTGTATAGTTTTGTTCACCGTCTCAACTTTTTTTTACATTGCCCCCATGCTGCTGGATGGGCATAAAGTATTGGTGAACAAAATTGGGAGAATCCGAAAGCGGTGTGGCTGTACTGGCTGGGAAAATGTCCAGCTCCGACGAGCTTGGCAAAATCCAGCCAGACAAACCGCACCTGGCGGCCTTTGGACCGAAGCTGTCCTCTAGTGACAGTGAAGAAAGAGAGGCAGCTTGGTGTCTAAAGAGGGACAGGCAAGTCCCTTGAATAGCCCGAGAAACTCTCTCCGAGCCGGTGAGGGGGGGGGGCGGGGGGGGACGGCAATCAGAGTGAATCACCATGAAGCTGGAGCCTCTGAGAAATCTGAGTAGGCAAAGACAGAGCTAGAATGCACTGAAGATGAAAAGGAAATGGCTAATGAGAAACAAGAAAGAGAGATGGATAATGAAGAAGACAAAGACAAAGAGACTGACTATGGAAAATTAAACAATTGTAATATTAAGTATGGACAAAAAGAAAAGAAACAAAGAAGGAAGAGAGGGTGGGACAGGAAAAATATAAAAAACTTAATGATTACACTGAGATTTACAGTGGAAAGATAAGAAAGAGACAAAAGAGATGGAAAATAATAAGAAACAAAGGACAAAATAAAGGTTTTATTATTTTAAAACACATAATAAGCATGCTAGGATTAGCAATGAAAAGACACAAAAAAGGAAAGAGAAAGGAGAAACAATGGGAAATATAGGGCAGAATAGGAGAGTGCAGACTTTTAAAATACAAAAGAAAGGAAGAAGAAGAAAACAAAAGGCAAAGAAGGAAAAGAGGGTGGAGGAGAAGAAAAAATATTAAAAACATAAATGATTACACTGGGATTTACAGTAGAAATATAAGAAAGAGGGAAAGGGGATGGGAAATAATGGGAAATTAAGGGCAAAGATTTTATGATTTTAAGATACAAAATATTAATGAAAAGATAAGAAAAAGGAAAAGTGGAAACAAAGGGAAAACTGTAATAAATGTCACATGCTCAATAATATTGGAGGTTTATAGAATGATAAGTTTTGACAATATGAATAAACTAGTTGGGGGAAATGTAATATTTGGAATATCTTAAACTATATATTTGAAACATAAATAAAAAGAGAAAAGAAGACAAATTAAGAATATTTTAAGAACTAATTGGATTGGGTAAAATGAGAAAGGATTAAGATGTGCTTTATAAATATATATTTGAATAAGTGGAAATATATTGTTAAGAAGTTTTGAGAAATATATTTAATGATTGAAATTAAATGTAAAAGTGAATGATAAAAATGATTTAAATGTTATACTTGCAAGAAGGAAAGCAGAAAAAATATATTGGTAAAAGTAAAAAAGATAAGAGATTAGAAAAGTGTTTGAGTAAAGATTTGAAGGAAAAAAAGAGAACAAGATGAAATATATAGTTAATAATTAAAAAGATAAAGGACCGGGCTGCCTGGACTCCACAATGGGAAACATTAAGTTGAAAACGAATACAGCAATAGAGAGAGATGAAGGAATTGGAAGGGAGGAGGAAGGAGAGAGGAATGGAAAAGTAGAGAGGAAGGAAGGGAAGGGAAAGTAGAATAGGAGAGAAGGCAAGACAGGGAGGAAGAGAGGAGGCGAAGGAGAAGGGAAGGGGAAGTAGAGAAGAGAAGAAGAAGATGGGGAAAGTAAGTTGGAAGGAGAAGAGGGAGAGGCTAGGTTTGAGGAGAAAGATTGCTGTACAATAAAAAAAAGATGAAGTGGAAGAATGGCAGCTCTGAACAAACAAATATAAATATATTAAGAAAAAGAATGAATTGTTTAAGAATAAAAGAGGATAAATATGTATAAATAGTAAAGTTAGAATTTAGGGATAAATGAAAAAGATGTTTACGTATGCAAGTATAGAAATACTGAGGTATATTCAAAAAAAAGAAAGGGAGGAAGATGATATTGACAAAAATTGTAATTGAGTAAAATGTATTTTAATTTGACTAATTGTATAAAATAAGAAACGACCAACACTGTTCAAAAAAGAAAGAAAGATGTGGGTGAAGGTGGGAGAGGAGAAAAGAAAAAAACCAATAAAACTTTTTTTTAAAAAAAAAAAAACAACATGCCTAAACTAAAGGCTTTTTAAAACATGACTGAAGACTTTTTACAAAGCTAGGACTACGATTTATTATATTTCTGAAAGTTTCCTCATAGCCAATCAGGGACTGATACTGCAGGGAAAATCTGCAGAATTTTAAATATGAGCATGTAATAAATTTATTTTACAAAATTAGAAGAAACTTTGAGGACTTTCAAAATATTTTTTGAGCCAATATCTTAGGTAGCACAGCTGGATATGACCCTAAATTGATTTTGTAGATTTTTGAATTCTTAAATCTTAAATTTGAATTGGTATTCCTACGTGTAACCTTATTGGATATTCTGTTTTAATTTGTCTTTTAACTTTTGTATTCTGTTTCTTTGTGAGCCGCCCTGAGTCCTTCGGGAGAAGGGTGGCATATAAATCAATCAATCAAACAAACAAACAAATAAATAAGGCTCTTTGATGAAGCCAAGCTTTTTCTGAATTTCCAACCATCTTGTCTGGGGAGTTCGGGTGAATTCAGAAGTTTGCAACTACATTGTAAGCCTTTTTTTTTTGGGGGGGGGGTCTATTTTCTCTATGCTGTTTTACTTTTTTTCCCTTCCCCCTCTAGTCAGCATGTCTTTTTTTCCCCACTCTAAGTAATAAATGACATTTGAAGCAGAGTAGTTGATCCAACGGCATTTCATCGAGAAGATCTATTCAATCATCTTTGCAAGGAAAGTGTCATTGTAATTTATCCCACTTATCTCTCTCTTAGTCCTGGCCCCTTTAATTGGTTAATTTATTTACACTCCTCGCTGTGGGCGGGTATTAACCGGTTCCCCGGATGTAAATGTCACTAGCCAATGAAAAAAAAGGCTAACATAGCCCAATAGGGAAGAAGGCAGAGGTAAGAAAAACAATCTTTTTATCCAACAGGAGGAGGGGATACTGGTAGGTTCTGGCCCACGAGCAAAACCCTCCAATCGGTGTCTCCGGTGCTAGCAACTAATGGCTCCAACCCTTTGGTCGGCGAAGAGCAAGAGGAAGCGATGTTCTTCCCACGGCCATGGCCGGGGTTCCTGCGGCGGCAGCTAAAGCCGGTGGGAAGAAGAATCGGCCACAACGGCATCGCCGAAGCCTAAGAGATCCGGCCCGGCCCTCTTGAGACGCCTGTCTGGGCGGTGAACGTCGGAAACGCTGAAGCTGGCGAGCCGGGGCCCCGAGTTAGGAGCTCCTCCTGCGTTGCGGAGCTCGGCTCCCCAGAGCCTCGCCCCGGCTCAGCAGAAGAGGATGAAAAAACGCAAGGAGCTGAACGCGCTCATAGGCCTCGGCGGTGGAAACGGCGACCGGGGAAGCGGAAGCGGCGGAGGCGGCCGGCTCAAAAAGAAGCATCCCAGGAAAGGCTCTGCCTCGGGGCATCGGTTGCTCCGCACCGAGTCTGCCGAGAGCATCACCAGCAGTTCCTCTGATCCGGATTACGGGGACAGATTCGGACTGCAGGGCTCCCGCACCCGCTTTTCTAAGTGAGACCCGCATAATCCAGGGAGGAAGGTGGCTGGGAAAGCCGGGATGGATAGGCAGGGTACTGGAACCGAGGATTGTCTGTGGGGATCGGGAGGTTTAGGAATGGGAAGAGATGCGGCGCTTTATGGAGGGGGAAGAGAAGGTTTCAGTTTATACAGGTAGTCCTCGATTTACAACAGTCCACTTAGTGACCGAAGTTACAACTGGCACTGAAAAAAAGTGTGACTGATGACCGTCTTTCACCCTTATGACCTTGGCAGCCATCCCCATGGCCACGTGATTTACATTCGAAAGCTTGACAGCTGACTCACATTTATGACGGTTGCAGTGCCCCTGGGATCATGGGATCAACTTTTGCAATCATCTGAGAAGCAAAAGTGATGGGGGAAAGCCAGATTAATTTAACCAACGGGGTTACTAATTTTAACAACTGCAGTGATTCACTTAACAGACGTGGCAAGAAAAGTCGTAAAACGAGGCAAAACTCGCTTAACACATTCCTTGCTTAGCAACATAAATTTTGGCCTCAATTGTGGTCGTAGATTGAGGACTACCTGTAATCGACTCAGAATTTTGTAGAAGCCGAGTTAACAAGTATTGAGAAATAAGGTTGGATTTGGAATGAATATAAATCGGAAAATATAGCAGTTGGAATAGCAATATTATTAACATAGCCTTCAATCTGTTGCTCTGATTTTGTGTTGGATTTTAATTCCATCACTTCAGCCGTTAGCTGCTTTGGATTGATGGTAGTTGTAATCATAGCTCATTTGGAGAACATCAAATTGCTGAGCGCAACTGGAACTAAAAATGATTGCTGCTGAGGTATGACTACAGCAACACAATATGGAGAATTAGCCTTTCCTGACATAGTAACTTGGGTGTGTTACTTGTACAATTTATCCCGGTGTTGTTCTTGTGCTCTGCTTAATGATGCAGGTATGGGGAAGAATGATATTGTCATTCTTTCTGCTTGAGTATTGTCAGTTTGCAAAGATTATACTGTTAATTAGATTCCATAATATGATTTTGGTTGCAGTAGTACATAAACATATATCAAAGCATAATCTGGTTTTATTGGCATTTGTTGTACATTTGTTTTTACTTTGTAATGTTTCTACACATATTCCTGTGGGATAAGATACTTTTTTCTTGTACTTTTGTTTAATGTGTTCAACTTCAAAATTCTATCTCAGGCTTGATGTAGAATAACACTATTTGTTCTTCTTTGAGTTCTATGCATAATTTTATATGCTTCAGTCATATCACCCTTTTTTAAGACAAAGTATCCCAAATATTGTAGCCTTTTCTTATATAGATGTTTCATATCCTTGATCATTTTGGTTGCTATATTATGCTTTTGCTTTTTGCTTTTTGCTTTTTTTTCTGTGTTATATTTTCCAAGTACTATTACCAGAACTAAACTTAGTATTTCAGATGCAGGATAAGGATAATACAATATTGGCAGTTCTATTTTTATTCCTAATTTTTCATAGCATGGAATTTCATATTTGGTATAGTACAATTATATAGAATTAAAAAGCAGGATTGCTTCCTACATTGAATTTAGTAAGATATTGGTTTAATGTAATATTTAGCTCTGTTTGCAAATACCAATTTAAAACATTTTTAATGTAGGGGTGACTACCTGCGATGCTGCAAACTCTGCTGCCCGTTATGTACTTTTGTCATCCTGGCTGCTTGTGTGGTGGCCTGTGTTGGATTGGTATGGATGCAAGTTGCTCTCAAAGAAGATCTGGATGGATTAAAGGAAAGATTTAGAACCAGTAAGTTCAAATTTCAAATATTTGCCATCTCTACGGGGAAGAAATTAGCATATAGTTTGCCTTTAGCATGCATTATGGGGCAAAATCATATATTCCCATTTTCTTAAGAATATTTTACCAAAAGCAAAAAGCAAATATCCTCTGTTTTGTTTTAAATTGATAGAAGGTAGTACTGTATGTTTAGGCAAACTTTCTTCTTTATAGAACATAATGCTGTATAAAGCAAGTAAAGAATGAATGGATGCTCATTTCAGAGACCAGGAATATTTTATATTTTCAAAATTTGGAACAGCTCTCTATTACAGAAATAGCTGCATCTGTCTTGGTTATAATAGACAACCTCTGCACCAGGGAGACCCTAATTGCTGTCCTGTCCTACAATATAATGTTGATATGGACACTGCAGATTTTATATTTCAGTACAGGTAGTCCCTGACATACAACCACAACTGAGCCCAAAATTTTTGCTGTTAATTGAGATTTTTTCTGTTAAGTTAATTTAACCCTGTTTTATGACCTTTCTTGCCTCAGTTATTAAGTGAATCATTGCAGTTGATAAGTTGATCACCTGGTTGTTAAGTAAATCTGGCTTCTCCATTGACTTTGCTTGTCAGAACGTCTCAAAAGGTGATCACATGATCTTGGGACACAGCAACAGTCATAAATATGAATCAGTTGCCAAGCATCTGAATTTTGATCACATGATGAGGTTGCTGGAAAGGTCGTAACTGTGATAAATTATCATCACTTTTTCAGTGCTGTTGTAACTTTGGACAGTCAGTAAATGAACTGTTGTAAGTCAAGGACTATCTGTATTGACAATTTTTTCTTCTTCTTCACCCTCCACTTCTGGGTCTTAAAATATTTCCTGATGAAGATATTGAAAGCTTGTGCTTTTTTTTGACCTTTGGGTTGATGTAATTAACATCTTTTATGATTGGATTTTGAAATTAAGAAGCAAAGAATGAAAAGGACCTTGGAGTAGTCCACCTCCCTGCCCAGTAAAGGAATGTACTATTACAAAATCTGTGATTGGTGGCCATCTGTTCTCTGTTTAAGTAGCTCCAGCCAATGAGAATCACCTAAAGCAGTTTATTCAATTGTTGAACTGCTATTGGAATCTTAGTAATGTCATTTATATTTAAGAAAACAATGTTTCTTCATGTAGGGAGTTGGTGAGTTATATCATACTTAATCATAAGAATTCAATAGCATGAACAAAAATGTTTTTGTTTGCTAATGCTAGTATTTCTGATTAATGACATGATTAACAGATCTTCCATTTGTGGGTTCCTTTATTATTAATACATCTACATGTAAACATTTGATTGCAATCTCTAATAAAAGTTAAAATGTTTGATCCTAAAAGCTTATTGATTTGCTAGTTTACAACGGCTTGCTTCTATTATCGGTGTATTGGATTTCAACTTCATTATTACTAGTGAACACCGAATTATATGTCATCAGTTATGGATTAGAAAAGTATAAGTGTATTGGCATAGATACTTACTGAACCTCTGATTGTCATGACCTTTAACTGAGCAAAAGCGTGCATCATGCAGCAACAATTTTTGAATTAAAAGTGTACCTCAAATGGACTAATTTACAAAATCCAGGATCAGTGACTCTCAAGGGAATGAAATTTGGGAAAGATGTAGCTGCTTCTGGCGGTGCTGCACTCTTGCTGTGGTCACATGATCTTCATTTTCACTGCTGTGAGGGCTTCCCAACCAATCTAACAATTCCTTAACCCCTCTCCCATCCAGCAGCTGGAAAAGAAGGGAGCAGAAATGGAGGAACAAATCCCCCAGCCCATGCTCTGCCTCTGTCCTTCCCTGATCTGCATCCTCCACTCCCCTACCCCCCCCCACCCGTTTCTTCTCTTGACTGGTATTATCTTCCCTGACCCATACAGCACTTCTTTCATGCACACCCCTGCACCACTGCCTGGTGAGAGGGAGAAAAAACTTTCTGCTGGCTTCCCTGCTAACTTCTTCCTACAAGTGTACCACAAGCAAAGTAAATGGAGAAGGAGGGAAGGGAAGGGAGGAAGGAAGGTTATCTGATGCTACCTACCAACTTCCCACATGGAAACTCGATGGGGAAGCAGGCAAGAAGTCAGAAGTTTCTCCCACTCCACAATTGTTTTTCCCACCTATGGTCTTTGTTTAGATAAGGACATATCTTTGAAAGGATGACCCAATAGGGCATGGGGTGTCTTGTGTTTTACTGTTTTATGAAAAATGAGTACAATAAATGCACTGGGAAGTGTACTTGAGACCTGGAAGAAAATGTTTGTTGTTTATTTGAATTATACTCTGTTTTTCTACTCTAGCAAGTTTTAAGTCTCAAATTAATATAATAATTAACTAGAGATAATGTTTCTAAATGCAAGACAGCAGAGACCAAATGCAATTCCCATAATTTGGGAACAGTGCAGGAGAACAGACTCTTCTGCATATTATGGTAATGATAATGGGCTTCTAAAGCTGGGAATATCTCCAAAAGAACTTATGCATATTCATAATGAGAGTCATAGCCTCTTAGATATTAAGAATTAGAGCTTGAAAGAAATTATGTTCATGTTTTCAGATTCATTAAGTATTTAATTTTCTATTTTAGTGGAATCTAATCAAAAAACTTCATTTCAAGAAATTCCCAGAATGACTGAAGATCTCCTTAACAAAGAAAAGGAATTGGAAAAAATTAAGAATGGAGATTTGGGGATAAACAAAATATGGATAAATATCACTGAAATAAACAAACAGGTAAAGTGAGCAAGCATTTGTTCAAGTAAAGTTGCATCAAAAATAGTGTTAAATAATATGCAGTATACAGGTCCTCAATGGAAGGCAGATTGATAGCAATTGTTTTTTCTGCAGTTCTAATTATCCATTGAAGCCTACGTTTATCTTGATTGGTTGCAGTGCCAAACCAGACAGTTATAGAGGTGCAGATGACAGACTCAATAATTTCTCTGTAAAACTGTATCAGCAGCACCTTGGGCAGCATTTTGTAGTTCAGGTTTGTTCCTTTGAGTCAGTCTTCAGTCCTGGTAACTCAACAGTAACACATTCATAACATGGTTTTAGGATGAACCTTTACAACAGAAAAGATTAAAAAAAAACACTGTCCTGTAAAGTCATTCTTTCATTTGTGATTACAGATATCTTTGTTGATGTTGGCAGTAAATCATCTCAAAGCAAATATGAAATCTGCTTCTGATTTAATTAATCTTCCTGTTACAGTGGAAGAGCTTCAGAAAGTACGTATTATATTTAATACTACTCTGTCTTTAGAATTTTTGTGCTTTAGATAATTTGACAAGTACAGAGCTTTTCATTGTGTCCTTCCTTTCTAATAGGAACTATATTTTATTACGTTTTAATCCCTCTTTATTTTAAAATGTATGAAGAAAACAAAAACATATTTGTAAAACTATTGAAATCCATGAGTTTTCCAGTTTATGTGACAAGACCATGACTAGACAAATCACTTGTAGGAAGAATATAGGGGACAATTAGTAGTGGTGATTTCAGTGTCTTTGCAGTATTGAGGCCTACTAGTAAAACTGGGCATAAGTAATGTATTCAGAATTGTTGTCCTTATATGTTTACAGCCAATATTATGTTGGCTTACCTGGAAATAAGTTCCTTTTTCTATATGTAAGCTAAGTGCAATACTATGGACAGGTTGTATTTCCAGCACTTTATATATTTTTCCTATAATCCAGAAAGTAGTTTTCATCATACTTTGTGATCTGATAATAGAACTGATAATACTAGAGGTTTGTGTTTCTAAACACGTTTACAAATATCTGTTTGCATGTTTTTCTCCAAATATAAAAAGTTTATCGTAGGATGTATCTTTTCTTGCATATCCAAGCATGTAGAATGCTGATGCAGTTGGAACCTTCGTGTGTATATGGCAATATAAATTATGTTGTCTGGTTGTGTGTATACACTACAACATATACTTTATATAAGCTTTGATGTGGAAGTGATTTCAATGGAGCAATACAAAGTGACTAATTTTTTCCATGACCTCATTCCATATTTTTCAAATGTGATATAAGTTCCCAGTTAAATATATCCAAGAAAATAGGTTGTTATTCATACTGCAATAAATGAGATTTATTAATGTACATTCTTTGTATTTAATGAAACCAATTAAAATAATTCCTCATTGGAGTAAACACATTTGAATTTCAATTAGTTGATCAATGAATGTCTGATGCTAAAAGATTTGCTGTTGGTTTTTTTCCTAGAGTGTCGCTACTATAGGTAGCACAGTAACTAGTGTTCATCATGATGTTGAGGCCATGCAAGCAGCAATTGAAGAGCAAAAGAAGACTCTAGAAACTCTCCAAAAAGAAATAGTAAGGATGTATAGACGTTTCACAAGAGTACATTCTGTAGCACATCCTATAAGAATTTCAGATTTGGTATGCAATTTAAAAATAAAAGTGGCTGAGGCTCTTCCCCCTCCCCCCCCATTTTCTTATTTAAAACCCAGTGGTGGGTTGCCCCCGGTTCGCACCGGTAGTAAAACCGGCAGGAGGCTCCGCCCACTGACCCTGACATCATCAAAATGCTTCTGTGCATGCGCGAGCAGCCCCGTTGCGAACCGGTAGTAAAGGTAAGTAGAATCCACCCCTGTTAAAAACCCCTATGGACTTATTAAGAGAAAATGATGTTTATTGTTTATCATTTTAAGTGGAATATATTTTATGTTCTTATAGGTTTGTTAAACTTTATCAGGTCTTAAAATCAATTTAAATTTATAAACTTTATATAAGCAGATTTATAGATATTGACTGTTTATCCAGATGGAAACATTTTAATATTAACATCACATTTTAGGCAGTTAGTTAGACATTTCACTTTACTAGCTATAACTCTGCTTCATATTCTTCCTGCATAAAAACCTTAAATTCAAATTTAATGTCAAGTAAAGCAAATGCCAGTATTTTATGGCTGCTCTCAAAAGGTTTACTGTCTTCCCTTTGCTTTCTTCTCCTTCAGTTATTTACGGAATGTATATAAGTGTTATGCTTGATGGGTTATTAATATTATAATAATAACTGGTTTGAACACATATCTTAATATATTTCAGAATGAACACACAGAAGATGTTAGACAAAAGCATTTACCTTCCTTTTCCTCCTCTTCTGTCCCCCAGATAAATGAAAAGAATATGACGAACGTTTGTAAACAGGTGCTGCTTTTTTGCTTTTAAAAGCTTTGGAAATCACGGTTTCAAAACTGTTATGTAAAAATAAAGCCAGGATAGCTTTGCATTGTTATATTCCTTAGTATTATTTTTGGAACACAAATGCTGATATTTATACTGCCTCTAGAATGAAAAGAATAAGTAGTTAAGAAGCTATTGCTGTTGCTTCAAATGCATCTAAAATATAATCGTTGAGAGTAGTTGCAATATGATAAAGACTTAGGTATCACATCCACAATAGAAAAAAGATGCAGTTTCTATAAAACAATTATTCAGTGTTTAAACACTCCCAAGTATCTGACTGTTACTGAATTGGTCCCGTTATCTTCCTATTAGTCACCTGGCATAGGTGGAGTAATTTAGAATTCTTTATTGGCCAAGTGTGATCAAACACACAAGGAATTTGTCCCTGGTGCATAAGTTCTCAACAATAATGACAGATCATTATCATAGTCATTGTAATAATACATTCATCATAAAACATTAGATACAACACTTAGTGATAGTCATGGATACTAAATAAGTAATCAACATAAATCATACTGGGATACTAAGTAAACAATATAAATTGTAAGATACAAGCAACAAAGTTATAGTCCTAAGAAGATAAGGAGATAGGTAACAGGGAAGATGAGAATAATGATGATAATAATACCTTTCTAGCTAGTTTGACAGTGTTGTGGTAGTTAGTTGTTTAGCAGAGGAATGGCATGGGTGTGTGTGTGTGGAACTGTCCTTGTGTCTAGTTGTTCTGACGTGGAGTACCCTATAGAGTCGTTTTGAGGGTAGAAGTTGAAACAGTTTATGTCTAGGATGTGAGGGGGGAGGGTCTGTAGATATTTTCACAGCCCTTTTTCTGCTCGTGCAGTATACAGGCCCTCAATGGAAGGCATATTGGTAGCAATTGTTTTTTCTGCAGTTCTAATTTAAATTTAATAATTTAAATCCCAACATATTATGAAAATATGTTCATAAAACTTCAATGGCATTCTAATACTTTAATGATTGTGCAGAATCCATAACAGCCACTGAAATTGGCCTGCATCAGAGAAGAGGTACATGAGATAACATCTAATTCTGCTTCTGTCTTTGACTTGCGATTGAGCACACTTCCATTGCTAAGCATGACAGTTAAGTGAGCTTTGCCCCATTTTACGATTTTCTTGCCACAGTTGTTAAGTGAATCACTGTGGTTGTTAAATTAGTAACAAGGTTGTTAAGTGAATCTGGCTTCCCTATTGACATTGCTTCTCAGAAGATTGCAAAAGGTAGTCACATGACCCTAGGATACTGCAACCGTCATAAATATATGCCAGTTGCCAAGGGTCTGGATTTTGATCATGTGACCATGGGGATGCCACAAGGTCGTAAGTGTGAAGGACAGTCATAAATCATTTTTTTCTGGTACCACTAACTTTCAACAATCACTAAACGGTGGTTGTAACTCGAGGGCTAATTGCATATTCCTTTGGGATACAGTTTGTTTTGTTGAACTTGAAAAGGCTACAGAGAATAGTTTATTGTGTACTGGATTCATTAAAATTATGTTGTTCTTATTTTCAATAATTTTGTTGCGCTGCTTTTATAGTCAAGTAATCAGATTGTTTTTCTGTTAAACAGGATAACCAATATCTAGATATCTCTATAGAGGAAATGAACTCTACCCTAATGTTACATCAGAAACTGAATGATTTAAAATTTTTCAATCTGGATTCCACAGTCACCAATCTAAGCTGGAAAATTACTTCCTTAGAAAATCATATGTTCGTTCTGAACAAACCGGAAAACAGAAAGAACCTTACCTTTGGTATGGTAAGTGTCTAACAATTTTGGGAATTAAACACTTGCAATATGTTATCATGCATAATAGTAAGGCACAAGCAAACACATGCATTATTGTCTCTTGCAGGTGAGTAACCTAACTACCTCGGTAAATATGGAAAGTGAATCAAGAAATAAAACTACTGCTGAAAAAGTAGAAAATATGGAGGTAAGTTTTGGAGAACCATCGTGAAGGTGATTTTTTAGAGCCCCCTTGAATTGTGTTCCTGACTTTGAGGGTAAGAAGGGCAAGGTAACCAACTCAAGTGAAATGACAAAACAATTGAAGTTCATAGCCTAAATATATACATTTTTCTCCATTCACATTTTGTAAAAACAAAAGTTCCAGGGGAGCTGAAATGTTGAAAAGATTATATTGGTTCAGCCTTGAAAAAAAAAATAAGGATAAACTATATTGCGGTACATTTACAGTGCTATGTGCCTACAAAAATTACACACACACTTTTAGTTTCTTTATAAATCTACCCACAGAGAAGAAATTCCATTACTGTATTAAAAGCAAAATAGAAACAAGTAAAATGATACCTTAGCTTATACAGTGGTTGATATTAAATCTGTAACTGCTCCAAAGCTGACAAAGCACAATATGTACGTTTGTTTACTTACCTATGTTGAGTTCTGTTTAACTGAAAAGTGTACAAGGCTCTTGAAAATGGGTCCTTGTGTCTTCTCTATCTACATAGAGAAGCTACAAAGCTACACAGCTACAAAGCATTTTTATTTCAAACATTTTAGAACTTTAATTATATGGTCACCAATTGATTGAAGTGAGTTTGTTGTTATTAAATGCTGAAAGTATATATACTTCTTAAAAATACTTAAAAATATAATAAAATATTACACTATGGGGCATTAGAATATCACTTCAACTTTCCTCTTCGTTCAAAACCTTAGATATAATATTTTGATGCAAAGAAAACATGCTTTTAAAGGACATACATACGCAAGGCAAAATATACTCAAAAAAACTTTCTCAAAAAAATCAACTTCCTGTTCCTAAGGATAATTCTCATGCTGCAAAACTACTCAGGTTATTTTATGTTGTAGCTAAAGACTAATGAAAGTAATTAATAAAAGCAGGGTTTAGTCACATTTTAAGAATATGAGAAACTATAGAGTAACATTACAGCAGAGATTTACACCACAGAACTTTAGCTTTACGATTTGAGGAGAGATGCTAATTTTACCAATAAAACGGGCTTTACTGTGTATTTATGTCAATCATAGATTGATAAATTCAGTATACAATCATGTAAGAGAAGTACAGGAGAGAGCTGTTTTAATTTAGTTTATTCAACTTATAGATAGAAGTATGACTTGGTACGACAATACTTAAAATTAGTTATTCTTCATAGGAATTAAGATAAAATTCCTGCTGGGTTTTGACATTGCCAATCCCCTTTTCAACGTAGATAGTTCTGAAACCATCAAAATTATAGTATTTGCAGTTACAATATTCTCATAGGAAAAAAGATACATAAATATACTTGCTAGAAACGTATAAACTACCCAGTATATTTTGTATTAAGTGCAATCAAAGTAGAACAAACAGGGCTTCTTTAGAGTTTTTTTTTTTAATTGGTAATCTACAGAAAATAGAAAATGGAGAATCTCAGGTATCCAAACTAAGAGAAAAGCTGCAGTTGATTAATGCTCTGTCAAGCAAATCAGATAGTGAACGATCTGAAGCACTTAAAGGTAAACATCTCATATACATGTCATTTTGTGTATTGTATTAGACTATCCAGCTAAATTCATTTTATGATGCTTTAATTACTGACTTACTTTAACAAATTGTTATCTCTTTCCCAATGCATACCTGAAGGCATGGAGATCTATTTACTGGCTAGCATTTGAATTCAAGCTTCTGAACTAAACCTTTCAGTTGTCATATTTCATAGAATTGCACATCATTTTCAGCATTTATATGTTTGTCAGTTTCCAGTTGGGACCACCCTTGAAAACCATTTGGAAGCTAGTGGTAGTAGAATGCAACTGACCGGTGCTGCCTAGTGTAATCACATTTCACATTTCCACATGATCTGTATTGATGGCCACTTGGTTTACAGGTGCTTATTATCACCTTTAATATCCTATATCCGTGATGGCAAACCTATGGCACACGTGCCACAGGTGGCACATGGAGCCATATCTGGGGGCACACGAGCATTGCCCTAGCTCAGCTCCATCGTGCATTCGTGTGCCGGCCATCTGATTTTTAGGCCTTGCGGTCCCACCAGAAGTCAGGAAATGGACCATTTCCAGCCTTTGGAGGGCCTCCGGGGGAATGGGGAAGGCCGTTTTCGCCCTCCCCAGACTCCAAGAAAGCCTCTGGAGCCTGAGGAGAGGGAAAAATGGGCCTACTGGGCCCACCGGTAACCTTTTTGCCATTGGGCGCCAAAAGCAGAGGGAAAGGGGGGGGTCACGTGTGCATGCACAGGGGGGCATTGAATTATAGGTGTGGGTACACGCATGCACGACCCCCCCCCCCACGCTCCCCCCATTTTTGGCACATGACAGCAAAAAGGTTAGACATCACTGTCCTATATGGTTTGGAGTTGGATTTCTTAAAAGAGTATCTACTCCAGATGGAGTCTAGGTCCCGTAAGGTAGATCTACTGAGAGTCCCCATTTATCATGAGCTACAATTCTATATCCATTTACAGTGGATATAGAAAGTCTACACACCCCTGTTAAAATGCCAGGTTTTTGAGATGTAAAAAAATCAGATCAAGATTAATCACTTCAGAGTTTTTTCCAACTTTAATCTAACATATAAACTCTACCATTCAATTGAAAAAGAAACTGAAATTGATGATCTTATTAAAAAAATAAGTAATAGTTCTGGTCTTTAAATTTCCAGAAGGCAGTTATACTATATGTTTATTATTTACTTTAGTATGAGTAGAAGTAGAATACATTTGAAGTAGATACATTTGAAATCTGATAAGATTGCTTGTGACTGCTTTATACCATCTAAACAAAGTCCCCCTCCCCCCACCTTGATGCATAATATTTGCTATTATCAAATAAGAAAAAGAAATGACTACTGTAAAATTACTTGACAGTAGAAAATTCACAGAGCATCACATCAGAGCCTACAAAACTTCCAAGAATTTCTTCAAGATCACTTGGCAATAATGTTGAGGGAAGTCGACACCCAAGAAGCTTGTCCTTACCTGGAATATCCAAAATAGAAGGTAAAGTTGAGGTTTTTAGACATGGAAAAAGAACCCATGTTTTGTGTGCAAAGGATTCTAGAAATTAATACATTTGGATCTATAGATGTTAAAGAGTTGTCTTTACAAATTTAAGTTAGGAGTTTACATTTAGAAATGGCAAAATGAATGAATATATAAGAATTTATTTATGATGGTAAATATTTGATTGTGTATATCTCTTTGAGATGGGATAAATGGCTGCTAATTTCAGGTGGAATGAGCAGGGTTGGGATTACAGAGAGATACTTAATCCCATCATCAGTTCATCCGTCTCTTTGAAGTTACTGTTAGTCATAATAGCTTCAGAAAATGTTCGTTTAGATCATGTTAGCAAAAAGGGTGAGTCTCTGCTTTTGCAGGATCCCCATGTCCTAATTATCTCTTGGTTTTCTTAAATATCTTTTATTGGGTTCTTGCCATGGGTTATCCAATTGAAAATATTAAAGTAACAAAAAAGAAATATTCTTTTTTACGTGGCTTTAACGTGGCTATAATGTATAAAAATAATATAAAATGGGTTGTTATACTACAGTCTACTCTGAATACTTGAAGTAGATAATCAGCTATATTGAGACACTTGGCATACATTAATATTTAGCCATTATCTCTTTCCAAATGTTTAGTGTTGCTTTTGCTAGTTTAATGCATATGTATGGCATATCATTATTGTTTTGGGGTCAGCTCAGACATAATGATTTTCCATAGTTTAGTAAACTGAAAACGAGATTGCCTTCTAATTTCATATCATTTCTTTTTCCATTACAAAACGATATTGACCTTTTTTTTGGTGGTTTTAATAAACCATGATAGTTTTATACATCCCAGACATAATGAAAGTAGCCTTTGTTTAGTAAGTGTACACTAAACTGCATTTTCTGAATTGCAGATGAATGAGCAACTCTAATTAAATAATCCATGATAGAAATATCAGTGCTGATAGTAAGGAGACTGAGTTTGAGAGACATGACACTGTTATTGGCACAATAAAGTTATTTCTTAAGCACAGTTGCAACTGACTTGTGCAGATCACAGATGTTTGGGGTGATTGAATTCAGGAGAGACCTTGAACAGTTTTTTTATGATTTTTTTTTTTGTCCTTGCAGATCTTCAAAATTTATTCAGGACTTCTAGCCAAGGCACTAATGACAAGTTATCATATGAGGATCTGGAAAATCTGGTTGAATCTATAGTGGATGATCCACAGAGTTTTCAAGAATTTGATGAAGATGGAGATGGAAGATATTCTATATCAGAACTGAAAGTAGCATTGGGTCTATAGTATCTTTTCTTATAAACACAGTATTGAAGGACTACAGAAGCTATTGTTTTTTTTTTAAACCAACTGATTAAGTAAAAACTACTTATAGCACTTTTCCCAGTGATCTACTAGTTCCGTGATAGCGAACCTGTGGCATGCGTGCCCGAAGTGGCACACAGAGCCATGTTGCCTGGCATGCACTGCATCGCTGCTTCTCGATTTCTGGCGCACATCTGCACGCAATGATCAGCTGGCTTTGTGTGTGCAACAGTGCCAGAAACTGGAAGAGCTGGTCTTCCATTTTCCGGCATGAGCATGCACGCTGGCCAGCTGATCGGCACATGCACATGCGTGGCAGTAACCGGAAGACTTGCATGCGCACCGGAAACCAGAAGTACTTTATCCGGCGCGCGCATGCCCCCTAGGCAGCTCTTCTTCCTGGTTGCGGCCCTGACGAGCGAAGTGCTCCCTTTTTGGCACTCAGTCCTGAAAAGGTTTGCCATCACTGTACTAGTCTTTGAAGTTAATTTAGTGCAGGGGTCAGCAACCTGCGGCACCGGAGCCGCATGTATCTCTTTCATCCTTCTGCTGCGGCTCCCTGTTGCTGGTCAGCTCCAGAATTGATAGGGCTTTTGTTTAGGACAGGTAGAGGAAAAGGATGCCATGCTAGGAGGAGACTCTATGGTGGGGGAACTGGACTTCCAGTCGGCAGAGGAAAAAGGACGCTGCACTAGGAGGAGACTGTGATCGGGGAACCGGACTTCCGGTTGGCTCCAGAATTGAACGGGGGCTTCCTGTTAGGACCTTTGTGGGTCTTTGAGTGTTTAAGGTTGCCGATCCCTGATTTAGTGTAACAATTGATACCTTTTAAATTTTCTGTTCTTTGGAAAACAGTGAAAAGCTTTTATATTTTTATCTGTTGTAACATAAGATATGTTGACCCCTGAAAGTTTTTCCAACTTTTGAGGCCCTGATCCAGGGGTAAATAGCCATGCCTAAGTCTGTTTATGCAAATAGAGCCTATTAATAGCAAATACATTATTGCATTGGTTTGGATTCCGACAGAACTAGGGACATTTTATTTGTCCTGGATCACAGCCCCAGGATTGCATTGCATTGAATTGAATAGTTGTAATGAAAATGATAATTGCACCTTATGACGAAGAATTTTATCTCAGAGTTCTTATTTCCCTTATAAGGGAAGCTCATCTTCAAGTTAAAATATGTGTATATATTGACAAACTTGATTTTATATTTCAAATTTGCCTTAAATTAGCTGCACTTTAGAATAAAATATAAAAATCTGATTTGCAGGATGGGATTCTTCCGTTTGTAAATATTTAAACTAGAATAACTTATACATATTTGGGTCTAATTTTCATCAAAAGTAATCAATGTTCCAGTTTGTATTAAGTAAAAGTCGACAATAGAAAACATTTCTTCTTCCTAGGAATTACACTTGTATGACACTCCTTTCCTATATTTGTTTGTGAATCACTGGAAAGTTTTGTGCTATTCAAGGACTAATTTTTATGCCAGACTCTAAAGGAGACTTCAGTTCTTGAAATTGAGATAAAAAGACATTCTGAGAAACTGGTCGTAAGAATAATAATTTTTTCTGATTTTAAACAGATTACAGATTCATTGTTATTTTCAGTTATAATAATTTTATGAAGAAGGATTCCTGCTGGAAACACTGCAATATTTACTTCAGTTTTTCCTCATTGTATTGGTGATACTTTATTCAATTAACCTTCCCCAGTTTAAAAAAGAATAAAAAATGGTGTTAATGGTTAGCATAGTTAATATTATCAGTAAATAGGATACTCTCAGAGAAGAATGAGGTGATAAGGACAAAATTATATTTTGTACTAAGTACATCTTTGTGTTTTCGCTCTGTAGTTGATTGATTTATTTTAACATTAATTCCTATGTGAGGTTCAACTGGATTGAGATTGTGGCATGGATGTGCTATTTTCTCCACGTTATAATTAAATCTCCTGCTTCTTAAATTGCATTTTGAGAAAGATTTCCACTAGGAGTACAGCATCTTCCTATGTACTATGGCCTATCAAGATTAGTAAGCTTTTGCCTTATTAAAAAAAAACGTGTTTGTGAATGTGAAGTCACTTATGGTGATGTGGCATGAGCTATAAACTTGGAAATTCAAAGCATTTTAAGCTGCTGTATTTTATTTTATTTTATTGTTATTGAAAACATCAGATGTTGTCAGGCAAACAAATGGTAGGATTTTGTTTAGTAAATAACCTCATATAAACATTATTCTCTATACAAACCAAACACAGCAAGGTTTTCTAATGTGCCACTATTACTATAAAGCTAATTTAAAAGGATATGTCGAGTAGAATGCTGTCATAGTTGTTGGCTTTCTTTACAGTTTTTAGTTTTTAGCAAATTTAAGTTCTCAGGAATCTCCATTGCCCATCACAAAATTCAGGCTTCTTGGGAGAATGATGGCACTGGTTTCTATCAAAGTACTGAGTACTGGTGTACTAGAATATGATGTAAACAGATGCCTTCCAAAAATTTAATGAACAGTTTTTTGAAAACCAGATTCCCTTATCTAGATAATTATCCAGAATGCATAGTGTTTCCTTAAGTTTATATGTTAGCTATACCCATTAAAGCTCAAAATTCATATTGCAAGGTAACTGAACACCAGTATTCTTTTGGATAAATTAGTTTTATATGCTTTGTGTATAAAAACTATTGACCAAATAAAGCAATAACAATTAAATATAGCAGTATTTGTATGTGTGTATGTCATACGATTGTATAGCAAAATATTGAAGGTATTTTTTAAAGGTGGCTTGTTATGATCCATATGAAAAGAATGACTTTTAATCTCAGTATTAAGTTAATTATCATGAGCACTTTTAGGAATTGTTTTTAGATACATTTTTATTGTAAGAGAAATCTCACTCCAAAATTTTTGATCCAATTTAGAAGCTGAAGTCATAGTCTTCAATAACTCAATACTGTATTGTAAGAGAAATATGTATTTGAAATCTATCCTACATTAAAGGAATGCTTTCAGTAGAAAAAATTACCTAAGGTTAATTCATACTTTGTTATAGAGCAGGAAGGAAGGTATAAGTTATCACTTGAATACCAGAATTTCCTCACGTATGTATGTCACCATTGAGAAATAAGGCATTCATATTAGGCAAATTTAGGGACATGAAGTGATGAAATGTCTAAACTCTGAAGTGCAAAAGCTTGCAAATTTTCCCTATTTGCAAGCCTTTTAGAAAGCTAACTCTTCATATAAAATCTTGAAGTAATTCTATCTTTCTATTTTTGAATATCATTAGAGCCTTCAAAATGCATTGTTTGTCTTATTAAGTATTTCTTCTAATTTGCAATATTTGTGCATTTAGAAGTAAATTTATGCATATTATCAGGAAAACAAAATAAATATGGCAAACAGAGAACTATAAATTGGCTCAAATAAGCATATTCTTTGAAATTATTTCAGGTTAATTAACAATGTGCATAACAGCTGTACAGCAGAATTGATTTGAAATTGAATATGTAGCATTCTTCCCAGAGCTGAGCCTGCCTTTTTAGGGAAGGTTATGTAAGGAAGAATAATGGGAATTAGCTAAACCGCTGGTCAAAATCCTAGCATTTCCCCCATTTTACCTTCATCATCCTTAAGGTATAATACTCTTCTGAACTGATGCCACAAGTCATATCATGTCTATCAGCCATGCTGAGTAGGATAGCTAGAAGCGGTAACATATTTTAGAAAAACACAAGATTTGGAAATGTTCATGTGGATATTAATCTACAGGTTTTTTTTCAGTGTTCATCTTCATAGGTGCCCATGAAATGGATTAATCTATTTAGATTGGTAATAACAGAAGGCTTCAAATGAATATTGGATTTATTGAAATGCTTCCAATGAATATATTATTTTTAAAAATTAGATTATTCAGGTATTTCACACAACAATAGAATCACTTGATAAAATTAGGGACATTTAGAATAGAAAGAATAGGGACAGGGTAACATAACAGTGGAATGTATTGTATCTTTTGTGATTGCACAAAAAATTCTAGTGGCACTTAAAAAGTAAAAATTACTTTATTGCAGATTGTTTTTTTGTTCAGATAATCATATGAAAAGAATTAATAAAATTAAGATTTATAGAAAAGGGTAGTTTATTTGTATGGAGAACCGTAACATTGTAAAGGGAAAAATTCTTAAGGGTTTTGAAAGATCAAAACCTGTTTCTCTTGTATGAGAGTGTTGGCTGTACTTAAAAGTGGTACTGCTTTTTATGCTATTTAAAAAAAAAAAGTCTTGATTTTATATCTCCAGAGTGAAAATTATGTCATTTTGAATATGAATAATTAATCCGATCTTTAAAATGTTAAAACAATTTTGTGCTATGAATCATAGTGTTCATCTATGGAATTTGTTCTTTAGGATTTGTATTGGAATCCACTGCACTGAAAGTACACTGGTTTTACATTGTATAAAAGCAATTGATTTGCATTGTCCTACTTAAACTAATTGAAATGGTTTATAAAATTGGGCCTCACAAATGTGCAAAAGCTCTAATGGAGTGGATGAAAGCTGGATTTAGCTGTTGCATTTTGCACCTATTATGCATTGTGAATGTCAAATCTAAATAAAATAGTTTGTTTTGGGTCTGATGGTTATTTTATTTCATCTAGAAAAATACGTTATAGGATAAACTGAAGCATTCAGCTTTCTCTATTGTTGAAAATGTGGTTCACTTGAAAAAATCCTATTGTGTCCATGGGAATAGCATAGTACATGATAAACTGTTTTGCAAAAACAGCTGCTGTTCCCATATTACCTCTTGTACTGGAAAAAATAAGTTGCTCCAGATATTCACTGAGATGGGCCATGATTTGTACTATATTTTACTTTCAGTTTTAAAAGGCTGCACTATGAGCACCATTTGCTAGCCATAGCTAATTTCACTAATGAAACGTGAAACACGGGACTAAACAACGTCTGCTGGTTTTAATTATAAAGACTTCCATACCATTTGCCTTTTGATATATCTGGATATTGCTCCTATATATTAAAAGGTAATTTGTTACTGAAGTTAAAAATAGAAATATGGCCGGGTAATATTCAGCTCTTTGGGCAATTGGGATGAAATGCAGATTTAGAAATCTTGGAAGAAACATATACTTTAGTTTCATGATATATGAAAGGATTCTGAACACAATTTAATTTCTAAAGAAATTAATTTCTTTCTACACTAGCTGTTGAAGGCAGATTGTCTTCCCAATATTAAAATGCTTGAATGAAAATGGAAATAGTTTGAAATTGATCTTTAATTGAGTTCTAACCGAGACCACTTAAGAATATTCCCATCCATGACATGGACTCCTAAGCAGAAATCCTGCTACCAATACTGTATGGATCGTTTTTCAAGATGGTTGGTTTTAGAGGTGAGCTGAATGGTGAACTTTCTGTTGGAATGGCAGAGCAAGGGTAAGAAGCTGAATGCGCAAGCAGCGGTGGCAAGTGAGAGAGTGCACAAACACACGCAACTTCTTGAAATATCGGTTTGTATGGAGCTGAATCGGGAAATGGAGGGGTAGATTTGTCATTGCTATCCACAATATTCTCACTGGGCAAGTGCAGGCTTTGTGGCTCTGGGATGTGATCGGGATTGCAGATGGCTGCATTTGTTCTAGGCTGGGCTTCCTCATCAGCCCTGTGAGCCAATGCATGTTGAAAATAAGACTCTGCTTTCAATTGTTTCATCCAGACTTTTGCACGGCGCTTCTGAAGGATTTGTTTTCGCCATTGAAGGAGCAGCATACATGTGAACACCAAGATGTAGCAAAAAGCTAGGCTTCCAAAATACACGGGCAGCAAACCTGTAAATAGGTCATAAAGTAAAATTCAGAAGAGAATTTGGTTACATATGTCATTTGAATGTTACTATTACTGCAGGAAGTTGTGAAACGCTTTCAAATTGTCCAAAAAAAAAAAAAAACCCCATCCCCAAAACATCAATAGAATACTGCTTTGGTTAAAGGATTCACTCACGTTTTAAGTTGGAAAGAGTTAGCATGTTAAAATGATCAGGTTCCCCCTCTGTCTCTTCTATAAACATTTTCATCAAGGGAAGAATTTGATAGGGAGGCTGGATAGCTTGGAATTAAAAGGATTCAAGCTTTGCAATTTGGAAGAATAGTTTAAAGCTGTCTTATACAGTAGCTTTTAGATATTTTTTTAGCATGTAGTTCTATATTCCAAATCTTACAGTTCAGATACAATGGTAACATAATATTTAATTAAAAAGTTGTCTTCTAAAGAATCTAAAAACTATAATTCATTATTTTAAAATTAAATAATTTTAAAAATAATTATTCTACCAATTTGAGAACTGAAGATTTAAAATAGCAGAATTCTACCAAAATAATTAAGTCTATAGCCAGCAAAGGTTTAATACCCTAAGTTAAAAAAAAAGAAAGAAATTTGGAGCTGGATTAGTGCCATGGAAAAGGACTTGTTCTACATTTGGTTCGTGGGGGGGAGAAATTGTCCCCCTCAGAACGGGCTCGCAATTTGGGTGTCCTCCCAGACTCACAGCTAAGATTAGAGCAACATCTGTCAGCTGTGGCTAGGGGGACCTTTGCACAGGTTCGCCTGGTGCACCAATTGCAACCGTACTTGGATCGGGTGGCTCTCCTTACAGTCACTCATTTATTTTATTTTTATTTTATTTTGAATTTGTATACCGCCCTTCTCCCTGAGGACTCAGGGCGGTGAACAGCCAAATAAAAACATCAAATACAAATATTAAAATACAGTTAATATATATATATATAAATTTGGCCCCATTAATTAAAACGATAAACAAAACAATTAAAAAACACTTAAAAAGAATTAGGCCAGCCCGGCTTGTTGGAAAAAGAAGGTTTTAAGGGCACGGCGGAAAGCACTGAGGTCATGGATTCTCCTTATCTCTGGGGGCAACTGATTCCAGAGGGTAGGTGCCCCCACAGAGAAGGCCCTCCCCCTGGGGGTCACCAGCCTGCATTGTTTGGCTGATGGCACCCCGAGGAGGCCCTCTCTGTGGGAGCGCACGGGCCGATGGGAGGTCGTCGGTGGCAGCAGGCGGTCTCGAAGATAGCTAGGCCCTATGCCATGGAGCGCTTTAAAGGTGATAACCAACACCTTGAAGCGCACCCGGAAGACCACCGGGAGCCAGTGCAGTTCACGCAGGAGCGATGTTACATGGGAGTGCCACGCTGCTCCCATCACTACCCGCGCTGCTGCGTTCTGGACCATGCCCTTGTCACCTCATGGTTAGATTATTGCAACATGCTCTACATGGGGCTACCCTTGAAAAGTGTTCGGAGACTACAGTTGGTCCAGAATGCAGCCGCGCGAGCTATCGGTGCACCTAGATACACCCACATTACACCAATTCTCTGCAAGCTGCACTGGCTCCCTATTGGTCTCCGGGCACAATTCAAGGTGTTGGTTATTACCTTTAAAGCCCTACATGGCTCAGGGCCAGGTTATCTTCGAGATCGCCTTCTACCACATAGAAGCTAAACAATGCCGGCTGGCGGGCCCATGGTGGAGGGCCTTCTCTGTGGCTGCCCCAGCTCTCTGGAACCAGTTACCTCCTGAGGTCCGGACCACCTCCACCCTATTGGCCTTCCGAAAAGCGGTGAAGACCTGGCTTTTCTGGCAGGCCTGGGGCCGTTGATCTCGCTGTTGCGATCTTGTGAGATCTGGCCATGAATGATGTGAATGGGTTTTAATGTTTTAATTTTTAAATGTTTTTATAATGGTTTTCTAAATGCATTGTAAGGCGCTCTGAGTCTCCAGAGAAAGGCGGCATATAAATTGAAATAATAATAATAATAATAATAATAATAATAATAATAATAATAATAATAATTTCCTTCCTATCAGCAAGGCTATCTACAAAAATACTTGTATAGATACACTGTACATTAAGTGCTGAGGATTTTACAGGTAAAAATTGCCTGAATGTCTCAGAAATAAACCAATGTTAAAGGAATTGTACAAGTGAGTGCTCATGGTGCACCCTTGGAAACAATCTAGTTGCCCTATTTTATATTAATTATACCCAATCACACATCAAGGCAGCTTTATGTGATGTGCATTGTGGTTATCTGAACCAAAGGTAACCATGGATTATTGGCTGAGCTGCCTTTATATCAGGAAGTAATAGGTTCTTGCTCCAGCCAAAGATTGTTGAATTGGTGGGGAGGTTTCCCCAAGGATTCGAATTTCCTGGCTGGGAGTGCGTCACCGGCGTAACGAAAGAACTTGAGATCGAAGCGAGCTGCGTGAAAGCGAGGTTTTTTTATTTCGTTTCAGGAAGACAGGTCTGGCAATGGTGTGGACCAGCGTTCCTGGGTGAGCTGACCCCGACATGGTAAGTGTACAATCTTTATACTATTTTCCCCTTTTGAAGATCTTTGTCTTCTATTGGCTATTGTGCATTTTTCCTTTTTGTGTGTGCATTTATTAATGGTTCTAATCCTATCTTGTGCTGTTATGCCCCTACAGGTATTTTCCTTGGGTGGGGATGAACTTTGGTATTTTAATGATGTGTCTAATGTGCCAGTTCCTGATTAAATTTTTGCCCTGAGCTAATCATTACTTTGTTATCCCCTTGACCTTCTATTGTCTGAGCATCTAAATAGTTCCTGCATGTCCTGGTTCTTTGTTTTTTTTTTTGGGGGGGGGGGTTGTGTGTGTGTGTGTGTGTGTGTGTGTGTGTGTGTGTGTTTTGTATTCTGAAGCTTGTTCTTAATAGTCCTGATACTCTTGTGATTATATTTAGGAGGTTCTTTTAAAATACATATAGAGTTTCTATTCCTTTGGCCTGATTTAATTATGAGTCAGTATCTGTATAATCATCATAGTGGTTTCTGGTTTGGTTCTTCTGACATAGCACTGTCTTGGTGAAGTTCCCTTCCTACAATCTATCACTTAAATTTTTTTTTTTTTTAGGAATCTAGATGTTCCTCTTCCCTTCCTACACTTGCTTGGTCTGTGTCAGAGTATATTTGGTATTTGTGATCGATTTGGATCATCATAAGAGCTTCTTGGTGTTTTCTGGCATCTGGCTGGGAGAGGGTAGGTCGGCAGATCTTTAAGCAGCTGAAGCAAGGAGGAATGCAATGGCAGAGACAACACATGAGGGCTCCTAGCACACAGATAGTGACTATACCTGCTAGGAGAATTTTGAGCCAGTGGAAGTCTGGTAGCCATGAGAAGAGCCAGGAAAAGTCTAGGGATGATTGGTTATGGCCAATGTTCTGTGCCAGCTCTTTCAGGTGATGGATGTCTGTATTCACAATTTCTGAGCTTTGTTCTAGGTCAAAACAGCATAACCCTTTAAATTCTTCACAGCCATGGTTGTGTCTTAATAATAGGTAATCTATTGCTGCTCGATTCTCAAGGGTGGCCTCTCTGACCTGTTTCAGTTCCCTGTTTAGGGCATCCAAGACATGGAAGGTTGAATTTAAACCTTTGGCTACGGTACATGCCAGACTATTCACATTTCTGGAGTTTCGCACCGCTAGTCCTGGCACTCCCACTAGTGATACGGCCAATGAAACGTATACTGCTTCTGTGAGCAGGGACACTTGGGAGTCACAGTCTGAGTCTAGAGAGTGAAAAGCCCTTTTGCATCATCTGTGCAGGGAGGGCATTAACATGGTTAATTTTCCTAGAGTGCAATGTTCCCCTGTGGAGTTGGCGGGTAGGTACGAATAGGCTTGTAGTCCGCACAATATGAACCAGCCATGAGGTAACCTTAAATAGCTATAAGAGAAGGGAATGGGTTCTGTATGATTGCATCTTAGTTCTGTGTTATTTAGATTGATGCAATCTCCATCCTCTCGTTTTTGGCATCCGTTAATTCTAAAGCACCAGGACGAGGTGGTAATTTTGGCTATGTGGAAGGGTGTACATGTCTAGGTCTTTTGTTGTGGAGATGTTTCCCCAGTCATAAATGGTTGAATATGATGGTGTGATGGGGAAATGTCTAAGCCTAGTGTGGTTGAGTATGGCTTGAGGTCTTACTGCTACTTCCATTAAACATGTCTTGAGGATGTCTTTTACCGATTTACCCCCGGCTAAATAAAAATCAGTGGTGTTGAGTACCTCCTTTGCCAGATACTCCCAGATGTTTCCTTTTTCTGAGATGAGATTTGGTTCCAGGAACACTGTTATACCTGAGTTACACTTAACAATATACAATACAGATTACATATGCTTACAACGAGTGGTGGGTTTCAAAAATGTTTACTACCGGTTCTGTGGGTGTGGCTTGGTGGGCATGGCATGGTTTGGTGGGCGCGGCAGGGGAGGGATACTGTAAAATCTCCATTCCCTCCCCAATCCAGGAGAAGTTTACTGCAAAATCCCCATTTCCTCCCAATCAGCTGGGATTTGGAAGGCAGAAAATAGATGGGGGTGGGGCCAGTCAGAATTTTTACTTGGGTTCTCCGAACTACTCAAAATTTCTGCTACCGGTTCTCCAGAACGGGTCAGAACCTGCTGAAACCCACTTCTGCTTACAACAGGTTTCTTTCCTTCCATTGCGTAGATCCCTTCCCCCACCCCCACCCCTTTTTTTTGCGTGAAAGGGCTAGAGCGCACAGGGGAGGGGCAATAAAAAAATTGTCAGATCTAGGCCAAAATAACCAAAGAGAGCAGCTCCTAAGTCATCTAAAGAAAAATATCCTTTGCCCAAAGCCAGTCCAAAATCAACTTATCTTTTGACCAATGACTCCGAATTCATGTATTTTAGTAAAAAATATACTGTATGTTGTTTATTTGATTTTGGCTAAGTATGTTCTGCAGACCAAATCATCGTAATTATAGTTGTAGTTTGTAAACTGTTTTAATCTGTTTGAACCACTGAGCTTTAATTAAGAGACTAGAATTAAAAAAGATAAGGCACAGCATTGTATGTACACTGTATCAATTGCTTGCTGCTGGGTCATTCACCTAGCTTTCCAGTAATAAAACTCAGAGAAGACACTGGGCTACTTACCACTAGGGATAATCATCATTTACTGTAAGTTTGGATTTTATCATGGCTTTATGTGAAGAAGATGAAGCTGCTCTCTTTCCAGGAGGAGAAAACCAAATGAGTAGTTGAAATTAATTCTAATGGAAAGGAACAGAAGAGAAAGTCAGATTCCAAAGCTTATGATGAGACAATGGTCACCAGGAGACCATACTGAGGGCCCAAGAATATACATTCTACTCTCACACCCAGTTGAAATCTCTACTTTCCTGGAATATAGGTGAAAGGACTTTTAAGTCAATAAAACAATACTATAGAGGAAAGGAAAGACTTTCTAGAAACCTTTGCCTTCCTTTTCAAGATAAGGAAATGCTTGATTGCCCATACTTCTCTTATGCAATCCAAAAAGCTACAGGCTGACTTATCTCTGTGTGTGTTTTATTTTTTTCTTTGAGAAAGAGCTGTTTGTGGTGCCTTTTTCCAAACTGTGATCTATAGAAATATTAACCCCTTTAACTGGAAATTCTGGTAGTTGACTATAAGACTTCCCAAACAGGCCAGATATGATTATTTTAGGTCAGGGATCTATAACCTTTTGGTGCTAAGGGCATATCTAGAATTTAGAGAACAGGTTTGAGGGCATATCTGGAATTTAGTGAACCTTTGCAAAAAAAAAAACCAAAACTGCTGGGGAAGATTTATCATTCAGAAGTTAACTATCAGGACATAAATATCTATGGAGATTGTCAGTCATCCAGGTCATAGTTATCTCAAATATGCTTTTTCTCCCCGCAAAAGCAAGCAGGACTGTTTTTTGAGGAGGAAGATGAAGATGTTTGCTTCTCATCCAAGAATTTCATCGGTTGTGACTGGATGATGGGGGTGATGCATGTATCTATCCTTCTATCCCCCCACCAGCCAGTCACAACTGATGAAGCTTCTTGGATGAGAAGTGAAACATCATCTTCCTCAAAACACAATCCAGTTGCCTTTTGGGGGAAAAGTACCTTTGAAACATTGGGATATACTGTAACTATTTACAAAATGTCTGCTATCTGAATCCCCCTCATAGGATGCCTACCTTTATTCTTTTTTGTGAGTAAATGGGCATATTTCTGAACAAAGCACTTTTATATCTCTAAAAAAGGTTACGAGAGCCACGTGGTGCTCAGGGGCATATTTTGAAAAGAAGATGATGAGTTTATTTTGCAGCACATGAGCTTCACCTGTTAAAAGAATAGTTGAAGAATGTATTTTTTTTTTTCAGGCAGAGCAGAGTTTCTAGACCTTACATTTCGATTGTGAATTAGGGGAAAAAAAAAACAATTTGTAAGTTACAATCCCTCTCCTCTATCCACCTGACATAAAGTTATTATAAATTTATTATTTAGGAGTTCAGTTGAGAAGAAGATGGACAGGGGACATAAGAATAGTAGTACTATGCAAAAATCAGACAATCTGTTATACTTATTTATTTTTGATAATGTGTTATTCCAATGGATGGAAGTGAAGCAATTATATGTGGTCTGAAAGATGCCCTCTGCAGTTGCTCTTACATTTCTTGTATTTGTCAAGTGCTTGTATATGGGCCTGCATGAACATATCCACACAGGCGTACACGCATATACATAGTAATAGAATATAATTGCTGTGTTGACTATTTATTATTCTTTGGTTGGAAACAAGCAGAAGAGGCCTTCATCCTGCAGTGGATAGACAATGGCTAGGGTGATGAAGATGAAGATGATGATGATGATACAAGTATTTGAGGTAGAGCAATCAGTAATCAAAAATCTCTGCACTCTGTCCATCAAAGCAACTGCTATGGAAAATATGAATTTGGCAACACAGCAAATATGTTTGTGAGAGCAATTTCTCAAGGAAGCAAATTAAACAGGACAGCAACTAATGGTATGTTTATCATGTTGTAACACACAACCAGAGATTTCAATTAACAGTTTTAATTAAAATGCTGTATATCTACAGTACTGTGCATATAACAAAGACAGGTGCTCTTTTTACTAATGTAGTTGCAACTTTTTTATCATGAAAGATTGGAAAAGCAACATGATTTTATATTTCTGTTCTGGTTTCTAACAAAAAAAAATTAAGCTGACAGCTATAAAAATTCCCTACTTTAAATTCTGTGAGTGAAAATAAAAATATTAACTTTTGTGTAGGTAAAACTCCTTTCATACTGTGCAAAGGATCATGGAAGGCCCTTGGCAAATACAAGAAGTAAAAGTTTGGATTAAATACTTGTAAAGCAAGAGGAAGAAAAAAACCACTTTTTTTTTTTTTGCAGATGGAAAACAAAAGGTTTCCACAAAACCTTTTTAACTTGAATGAGATGCACCACCCAGTGTCCAATTTGTAGTGCAACCAGTTTCTAACTGATAACTCCAGAGAACACTTTTATTATCCAAAATTACAAACGTTTCAATATTTATGCTGCCAGGGTTGTGTAATTTAAATAATTTTGTGGTTTTTGTTATCAGAAATATGAGTACTTTCTCAACACAAAATTTACTACAAGGAATATTCAAGTGCCTTCTCAGATTCCAGTAGTAGACAGAATGCTGAAGTTCTCAAATTTTGCCATAACTGGCCCAACAGCAGTTATATTCTTTGATTATCCCTTTGATGAAATCTGGCTGTGTTTCTGTACATTTCTCTCTATACAACTACTCCATAAAACTGATAGAAAACCAAAACAACAACATGAAAGGCTTTTTATGAAACTGAAAGTTCTGACGGAAACAACCAACTCAGTTTCAGAAATATTCACTCTATGATAATTGCATTGCTTACCAGGAAAATGAATACACATTTCAATTATTGCAATTATAATAGTATATCGACCTTGGTAGATAAGATCCCTGTTTGGGAAGAAGCAGCAAATTACAGTGTCAGTGAAACGTAATTATTTTATGAACTGGTATGTACAATGAAATATTCTGTGTAGCGCAGGATAACAGACAGCAAAAAAGGGGAAAGCCCTCAGCAGCTGAATGATGGTTAGAAATTTTAAAATAGGGCTATTACTTTCAAAACATTTTTCTTCTAATACAATTTGCCAGGCGTCTACAGAGCAAATTCAGCTTTGTTTTCTCATGATGCCTGGACAGGTAATTGGAATTGGCAACTCTAAAACATAATCAAGGTCAACTGTATTCACAGATGGGCTATTCTACAATATTCTCTTTATAAATTTAAGAATAGTCTTTACATATCTTTCTACAAGAAAATAGTCATCTGACTAGTGCAAAGTAGTTCTCTACTATTTTGTAATGTTTTGACGGGAGAAATTCTATTCTCAAATAAAAGTAAAAACTGACAATCACCTGTGGTAGTTCTTGTTTTGCATTTTTTTTTTTTTTTTGTTCAGAACTCTGGAGAAATTGAACTATGTGTTAATATTCATAAGTTTGTAAGGTTAATTTGCCCTCACTTTTACACTTGGAAATCAAGCACCCAATCGTTTCAAAAATGAACAGCCCAAGAGAGGCAGTTTGGTATAGTGGTTAAGAGATACAGGCTAGAAACCGGGAGACCATGAGTTCTAGTCCTGTCTTTAAGATGCAAAGCCATTTGGGTGATTTGGCCAGCCACTCTCTCTCAGCCCTAAGAAGGAAGCAATAGCAAACCACTTCCAAAAAAACCTTTCCAAGTAGAGGGACTTAGCCAGGAATTAAAAAGGCATAATAAGTTTTACAGAGTTCAACCATGTTCAACGGGGGTTTAGTCCTAAAGTTCCAAATATCGCCTGAACGGGTGTAGACCTAGTATAGCCTCATTGGAGAGCTCTCTTTAATGGGCTCGCTCTGCGGGTTGTTATTATCTAACTACATTTAAAATGTGGCGTCCATCGCTCTCCCCCTTCTTTGCCTGGGCGGAACCTTTGCGCTGGGTGACGCAAACGGGCGGAGGGCGTTCCGCGTTGCTCGCGGCCACGGCAGAGGGGGGCAGGGGCGGCATGGCAGCGGGGCATCTGCAGCAATTCTGGGGGGCGGCGGGGCTCAACCTGTCCCGCGGAGTGCTGATGAGTCGCTTCGCTGCTCTTCGGCCTCTGGGCCTTTTGGTCCCCCCGCGGCCTAGGCCGCTAGTCATGGGGATCCGCGGGCTGGCAGACGAGACCGGTTTGGGGGAGAACCCTTTCTTCGAGAAATACCGAACGAAGATCCAAGAGCTTCGCAGGTATAAGGCAGCGGGTCGCCCTTCTCGTCTGCTTAAATCCCTTTTTTGGGGGGTGGGGTGGGGGAAAGAAGTGGGGAATCTGAGAGTAACCTTGAAGTGGCAGCCCTAGGAACGTCCTTAGCTAGGCTTTCTTTGCCCGCCTTTCCCTGCACGCCTCCCAAAGGATTTCGAGGCATTTACACGCATTCGAATAAACAAGTCCAGGGTCGAATTATATATCTATCCCGCACTCGGGTTTGCAGAGGTTTACAGTTAAGGCTTCAGTTCAAGCCTTACTCGTGTGCATGCAAGCTCTACTGGTTTGGGTGCTGCTATAAACACACAGTAGATTTGCTTCCACGAGTCTTCTCCTGTTGAAGCTGGTCGCTGACAGATGTTTAGAGTAAATATGTCCAGTTTGCTGTCATCCTGTCCTGCTTTTAATAAGTTACCAAAGACCAAGTATGATAAGGAGGTCACGCACTCTTGGGGCGAAAATATGATTCTGTGTGCAGTAGTTATAAACTGTTCTAACTTTGATTCAGATCCAATCCAGATCTTTTTGAATCTCGCGTGGAGCAAAAGAATGATTTGAAAAAGCAGCCAGTGGGATTCTCAAAACAGGCAGAGTTTGTCAGATGCATGGAGGAAAAGGCAAGGCTGATATCAAATATTTCATGTTTAGTGTCTAATCCAATAAATATTTTATTAACTATCAGAAGAAATCAGGATTAGGAAACATTTTTTTTTGCTATATGGAAAAAAAAAATCCTGACTGTTGTTTCCACTCGTGTGTGCCTTCGTATTTATGGTTATGCATGTATTTCAACGTTACAGAGATAGAGTAAACTTTTTTCTGTTTGTACTAAATATTTCTTTATATTGAATAGAGGCCTTTATAGTCACAGCTGGATCCTTTATCCCATTTTTTTTTTTTGTTAAAGTGAGGCTTCAAAAAGGAGGCCTTCTTTTGCAAAGAGGACCAGTAATTAAACTGAAATTTGTTTGGACATTAAAAAATTACAAAAATATTAAGATCTACTCCTTTAACTTTTGGGATGGACGTTTGATATGTACATATAAACATACGTACATGCAGACACCTTTTATGTTTTCAGATTTACTGTAGTATATACAGGAAGGATGCATTGAGTTTGAGAAAATACATTAATATCAGCAGCATAACCTCTCTCTCTCCCTCATGCTTTCTGATTGAATGGAATACAGGTTATTTCAAGATTTCGGACAGCTTTATATTAAAGTGTAGAAGTATCTTCCAGAAATAACTGTCAACTAATAGGCTTCATCTCAAAATTACCATAACTCATGTCTTCTACTGATACAAAACTAACTTCTAATTTAAAAACAATTGTATTTTTCCCAGTCCCTTGGCTTTGCACTTCAACCAGTTATGTGTTATATGTGCCTCCTTGAATTGTTCTGAGGTCTAAAACTAACTTAACTTAGTTTAACACTAGGGAGATTATAACAACTTTCATGGTGTTGATTCTAAATTAGTCTTAATATTTAATTTTAGACTGCAAAAGCAGGACAAACAAAACCAGGATTCACAAAAAATAAGGTAAAATTATATTTTCATTAAACCTATTTTCTACTCTTATTTACAATACCTATTTTGCTAATGGTGTATTAGATTAGGGAGCTAGATCTGAGGGATTTTTCATAAGATGTGTTATAGAAAATTCTGTCATTGGCATAATTTAGCTGCTTTTGACAAGCTATCATGGATATGCTTTCTTTCATCCTGTGAACAGGCCACTGGATTTGATATTTATTTTATATAGTTTTTGCTATTGAACCAGCATAGTAGAGTGACTAAGGTCTTGGATTTTTCATATTGGGAAATTAGAAATGTGATAATATTCTGGATGTTACCAATAAAGAATATTTGTAGCTCAGGGTTTGAATGAGGAGTCTTTGGTGCTCTCTGAACTTGTTCTTTTTTCCAGACATTTCAGTACTCAAACTAGGTAACATCACCAGCACTGATGATGTTACTTAGTTTAGGTAATGAAATGTTTTGCAAGAAAACAAGCAAACTCAGAGAGCGCCAAGGACCCCCTCATTCCGGATGTTGCAAAAGGCAATATTTTCTACTAATCAAAGGATGCAAGGATATATATTACTGTGGCAGAGATTTTGTAATATTTTAGAATTTTGTACATATTATATTTTAGTAATATATTTATTAGTAACCTCAGAGCTATTGGTAACTATAAGATATATTTTTTTCTCTATTTTAGTCTTGGCATTGATTTATTCCTATTTTTTCTTTTGCTTTGTTTTTTTTAAAAGTTAAGTTTAAAGATTGTTTTACTAATTATTTATTATAAGAATGTAAAATAAAATTTTACAAATAAGTTGGATCTAGATTGGTATGGCCTAGTGTTAGGTTCCTTCCCATTCATCGAATAAATGGTTGATTTTGAGCTAGATGTTTTCTTTCAACCTGCCTTTCCTCCAGATTGTTGTTGTGGAATAAATTTATTCCAATTTACCCAAATGCATACCACATTGAACTATCAGATGAAAGATAGGATATAAATTATTTAAATTAGATAACTATTATTAGAAGTAAATAAACATCTTCCCAGTTACATTGTAGGTGTGTTAGCCTACAAGGAGCAATGTTTTATTTAATTTCTTCTTACATTGATGACTTAGCGTGTAAACTTTATAATTTGTTTCAGACACTTGATTCTATACTTAATGTTGAGATGATGAAACAGAAGAAGCCTGAAGAAATAAAACAGGTGACAAATATGGGAATGCTTAAAAGTACATTTTGTGTAACTTTTAACTTTTTTAAGTTAATGGAACTTCTTGTTGTCTGTTAACTTTTGAAGAGCAAAAACTTAACATTAAAATCCTATGTTCAGTGCTGTTGCTCATATTTATTTATTTATTTATTTATTGAATTTATATTGCCGCCTATTCGCACATGGAGATTCAAGGCGGCTTACAGAATATAAAATCTCATTTAAAACAATACAACTAATAAAAAAGAATCAAATAAATTAATCTAATATAATAAAATCACCCACCCTGGCGACAGCAAATCACACGAGCCATTTAATTCTTCGCGCGAAAGAAGAGAGCACATGCACACCGGCCAGCTGCTCTCTTCCGGGTTCTGGCGCTCCGACACGTGTGCTCCAGTTTTGGTACTTGGTGCCAAAAAGATTAGCCATCATTGCCCTAGGGCAGGGGTGGGCAAATGTGGCTCTTTTACAACCTGTGGACTTCAACTCCCAGAATTCCTGAGCCAGGTTGGCTGTCTCAGGAATTCTAGGAGTTGAAGTCCACAGGTTGTAAAAGAGCCACATTTGCCCACCCCTGTCCTAGGGGATGGGACCCTCAGCATTCCCTGTCTCCCCCCTTTGATGGGTTGAGTAGATGTGACTAGAAAGAGATGGTCCCTCAGATAACCTGGTCCCAAGCCATGAATGGCTTTAAAGGTGACAACCAGCACCTTGAATTGCACCCGGAGGCAAATCAGTTAGTTTCCTGAATGGAGATACTTGCTTTGACAGTTTAACAATACCATAATTTGTCTTATGTGTGAATTGTCCTTTTATATTAAAAGTCCGTAGATTAGTCTACAGTCTTATCTAATCTTAAAGAGACATATGTACGCACAGTCCCTCTTGTATGACATAGTGAAGTCCTTTGGTTGTGGCAGGATAGAAACATGAAGAATGAATTAAGTAAATAAATAAATACTGGTGTTTTTTAAAGCCCAGAGCTTATTTCCATGCAGGATAATGGGCAGAAATCAATTCCCATATATTTTTCCTTGAAATCCTCTTTAAAGAACGTTGGCTTCCTGTGCATGGTGAAATAAGATGATGATGAACTTTTTAAATGTGCGCCCACACCACAGAGGTTTTTGTCCAAGCCAGTTCCTTAGAGTTCATCTTTACATCTTTCTAGGACTGAGTAAAAATCTTTTTAGAATGAAAATCCCACTGAAATCAACTTGTAGTTATCCTACAGAGCTCTTCAGCTTTCTTATGTGTTTCATTTAGTAAGTTTTGGTTGTTTTTATTATTAGTTTTAACTGTCTGAACCTTAAACAGAGACATGGGTAAAAAAAACCTGGATAACTTTCCAGTTTGGCTGTTAGCACCAGTAAAAACCAGCATCAAATATTTCAATTGAGTGATCATTTTAGTAATATTGTGTGACTACAGTTATTGCACTGAATTGAGAAGCTTTTGATTTCCATTCATTGTCTTTGAAATAATTGGCACTATCTCTTTTGTCCAGATATGGAAGCAATACTTTTCTGGAGAAGACACAGTTTATGCTGTTATTCCTGTAAGTACAACAGTAATTTTCCCGACCCCAACATCTCCTGTTTAACTTAGTGGAACCTTCAGAAATTAAATTAAATATTATACAGTAATAATAAATAAATACACAGTTTGTAGTTAATATTCAGGAGTTTGATCACTTGCTATTATTAGAAACCACCTCAAGTGGTGGGATGTAAGAAAATAAATCATGTTCTTTGTTATTTCTTTTTCAATGATGAGAACTACATAAGCCTATTTTCCCATTTCTTTCCAAAGGGAAAAACTTTTGATGTCATGTGGAAACGAATTCAAAATTGTCCCTCTGTAAGTATAAAATGTGTGTTTGGGAAGGTTCTTTGTGGCCAGAGTCTGTTCTTTCACTATTGTCAATATAAAATGTTGTTACTGATAGTTTGATGTTCCAATTGTGATGGAATTTAGATAAGCTGCTCTTAATAGATTATAGTCCTGATAATCTACAGCTGTTATATTCCTTTGTCAATTCTTATCATTCTTATAATTCTCTAAGGAGAAATTTCCTGATAGTGAGAACAATCAGTGGAATGGCTTGCCTCCAGAAGTTGTGGGTGTTCCATCACTGTTGGTTTTTAAGAAGAAATTGGAGAGTCATTTGTCAGGAATGGTATAGGGCCATGATGGCGAACCTATGGCACGCATGCCACAGGTGCCACATGGAGCGTTGCCCTAGCTCAGTTCCAGCACTCATGCACGTGCCGGATAGCTGATTTTTGGGCCTTCCGGGCCCACTGGAAGTCAGGAAATGGGCCGTTTCTGGCCTCCGGAGGGCCTCCAGGGGGGTGGGCAAGGCCATTTTCGCCCTCCCCAGGCTCCTAGAAAGCCTCTGGAGCCTAGGGAGGGTGAAAAACGGGCCTATCTGGCCCACAGTGCCATCGCGTACCAAAAGCGGGGGGAGTGCGGTGAAGTCGTGTGCGCATGCGCGGGGCACATGACTTATGGGTGTGGGCACACGTGCATGCGACCCCCCCCACACTCCCCCCACTTTTGACACTTGATGGCAAAAAGGTTAGCCATCACTGGTATTTACTATTTATTTATTTATTTATTTATTTATTTATTTATTTATTTATTTATTTATTTATTTATTTATTTATTTATTTATTAAATTTGTATACCGCCCTACTCCCGAAGGACTCAGGGCGGTGAACAGCCAAATAAAATACATATAATATAAATGTTAAAAAACCATTAAAATACAATTAAATAATTGGCCCGAAAAACAAGTTTAAAACACCCCAAATTCAAGACAAATTTAAAATTTTAAAATTTTAAAACAGTTTAAAAGGGAGGTTTAGGCCAGGACGGCCTGCTGGAAAAGAAATTTTTGATGGCAGGGCGGAATGCGCGCAGGTCCGGGATCCTCCATATCTCCGGGGGGAGCTCGTTCCAGATGGCAGGTGCCCCCACAGAGAAGGGTCTCCCCCTGGGGGCCGCCAGTCAACATTGTTTGGCCGACGGCACCCTGAGGAGCCCCTCTCTATGGGAGCGTACTGGTCGGTGAGAGGCTACTGGTGGCAGAAGGCGGTCTTGTAGATACCCCGATCCTAAGCCATGGAGCGCTCTAAAGGTGGTAACCAAAACCTTGAAGCGCACCTGGAAGACCACCGGGAGCCAGTGCAGCTCGCGCAGGAGGGGAGTCACATGGGAGCGCCCCGTCGCTCCCATAACCGCATTCTGGACCAGCTGGAGCGTCTGGGTGCTCCTCAAGGGGAGCCCCATGTAGAGTGCATTGCAGTAGTCCAGGCGGGAAGTGACCGTATTTAACGAGTGCCGATCCAGAAAGGGACGCAACTGGCGAATCAGGTGAACCTGATAAAATGCCCTCCCGGCTTGAGGAGATATAGGGTGCTTGAGGAGAGGACTGGACTAGAAGCCCTCCAACTTCCCTTCCAATTCTGTTATTCTGTTTATAAAAGTACTTTAGTCCTAAAAGTGTGTTTTAGTATGTTTACTAAATTGTTGCAAAGAACATTCTGGGGGAACATCAGAGGCAGATAAAAAGTTTTTCAGGCTCAGCAGGAAATGAGGAAATGAACATTTAAGAAGTGTCATTTTCCAGAACTAGTCTAAAATGAGTGCTCATTTGTCTTCCTGAGTCTTGTGTTTTACTCAATTTGACTAGGATTTCAATAGACCAATTTTAATTCCCATCCATCTTCAATACAGTTTCTTTATGCACTGCCAAGGAAGGAAGGGTATGAATTTTTTGTTGGACAGTGGTCAGGAACAGAACTTCACTTCACTTCTCTGATAAACATTCAGGTAGGTGGAGGCTTTTTTCTAAAAAAATATTTCCAAGGGCATTCTGGGGAATTCAGAAAGGAGGAAGAAGTCCCTCCCCCAAAAAATTTCTGTGTATGTCACTGCCTTTTAAAACTCCTTAAAACAAGAATTGTTTCATGTGGGCACTGATAGAGATGTCTGGATCTTTAAGGGAAATTTAATTGTTTTTGAGCTCTCTGCTACATATCTCTTGTGCAGGATTCTTAAATTGCAGAAGATGAATTTTATTCAAGACTTGGGTCATTTATTTGGCCTTACTGTGAGATCCATAAAACAGACAATTCTCCAGTGCTTGATTCAAAAAGACACGGTGCTCCAAATCAATTAAGCCTTGATAGTAAAGTAAACTTACTTAGTGGAAACTGGTGTGTTAATCACCCCAGACACTGAAGTCAAAATTGGTTGATTAGGTGGTGAATCACCACCGGTGATTATGTCTGGACAATTAATAAGCTGGGATAGGAGCAGACTTTTTGCAAGACACATCATAGTAGCAAATAAATTAAATCTTCACTTTACTAAACTATGATTCGAAGCTGGTTAATAATTTTTGCTTGTTTTGAGAGGTAACATGGAAACTGCATAGCCTAGAAGCTTGATTGCTCTTGCCTCAAAACAAAAGCAAAATGGCTCCTTGAGTTGTCAGCAGTTCCTTCATAACTCAGCTTGTTAAGGTAACATGTTTGCCTGGACTCTTCCAGTGTGCAGGTAGCTCAGAACTTGAGTTGAATAATGAGTATTTTTCATAACACTCATACAGTCCTGTGATAATATGTGCCCAGGTGTCAATATGAAAAACAAAGGTTTACCAGAGCAACCCTGTTCTCTAGATCAGTCTTTCTCAACCGATTGCTTAGACTAGTCAATGAACATGCTATATGGGAAGTAAGAGAGTTGTAATTGAACTTTGTGCTTGGAATGACATCTTAATCTAGCCAAAAATCAAAATGTACATAGTTTTCCTAAAAAACATCTCTCTTTTTCTGTTGACTTCCTAGTATTAGAGTATTGGAAGGTTTTAGACATACTTATACAAACATTTCTCTGCATATACCATACATGAAACATCAAAGAAAGAAAGAATTCTGAATAGAAAGTGCTCAATAGTGCAGTATTTTCTTTTTACATCTTGTAGATGCCTGTGAATCTTTTTCCTGATTGAAGTCTTAAAATGATTTTGTGATTAAAGTGCTTGTTGAATACCCCTATCTTTATATAATAGTGAACATTGTATTTGCTGCAGACTCAAGCCAGTTTTCTCAGCCAGTTGATTTTGTATCATTATCCTGAGCTTCAAAAGGAAAAAGGAATTGTACTAATGACTGCAGAAATGGATTCTAAATTCTTGGTAAGTGAAACTTAGCAATGATCAGGTTTTCATGACAGAAGGACAATTCCTCGGTTTATTAAAATAAATAGCACCCCAACAAATAGCAAAAAGGTGGAATTCTTGTATCATTTTGTCAGTCTTGCTTACTGAAAGCACAGAATGGATGAGCATTTCTAATATGCTAGGCAAATATTTTTATACATATTCCACCCTCATATTGATACCAATAGAAGAGACTTCCAGATGGCCAGCTAACAGTTTATAAAACAAATATGTAAACTTGTGGATGTTCAGTAATAGCTTGCACACTTTAGTAACGTGGACTACAATAGGACTGGCCTACTTTTTTTTTTTTTTGGCATTCCAGTTGGCTCTCTCTCTCTCTCTCTCTCTCTCTCTCTCTCTCTCTCTCTCTCTCTCTCTCTCCCTCTCCCTCTCCCTCTCCCTCTCCCTCTCCCTCTCTCTCTTTGTCTGACTAGTATTGTGATAGTTGAAGCTGTACCAACCGTTGCTGTTACATATTTGTGTTCCGCTTCAAAGACTTAAGACAATTGGACAATATTCAGGACTGGCTTAGAAATGCCTCAGAATTCATAAAAGAGCCACTGACCTCATCACCATAATGTTCTTTTCCCTTTCATAATCAGTTCTTAATGATTTGAAACGCCTCCAAATACTAAAATACTGTGCCACTTTTATAGCAGCTTTGTAATGTCTGTTACTATATATTGTCCTGGCGTTAAAAGCACAGTAATAAAATGAAATTAAATTTTTGGTACGAGGTGTAAAGCTTAATGCTCCTTGCTTTTCCATTGATGAAGCCCCATAATTCTTCTAACAGTATACATTATTTATTTTCACAGACTGTACAGGAAGCCCAGTGCCTAGCCAGCCAGGTTCAGCTTTTCTATGCCACAGACCGTCAAGAGACCTATTGGTTGGTGGAATCATTTAACCATAAGCCAAATGAATTTAAATATATGTCTGTAATAAGTGAGCTTGAACAGAACAGAATTGGGCAAGAACTGAGGCCTCAGGAAGATGTGCCCTCATCAACCACTTGAGAGGTGTAGCGGCTTTAACTAAAGATCACTGGCGTGGCAAGAGATATCATCGGACAGAGTTACTGTTTTTTTCCAGAAAGTGTCATTAAAAACAATGCCCTTGGGACTCAGTTGGGAAAAGAATCAGTTATAAACTCAATACTGTGACAATGTAGAGGCCCTTGTCCATTTTATATCTGAATGCTAGAAGAATGGATAAGTATTTATGATCACTATATGAACTATTTAAAATTTCCTCTTCCCAGTTGCACATGGCTTGTTGGGGTTTAGCATTTTTGAAGTTTCCATATGTCTTGTTCAGCAAAAAATGAAATTGAAAAAAAAAAAAAAGAACCAATAGGGGCTTTTCTCAATGGGTTATGAAAATTTCCTGGACCTAGTTAAAAAGTATTTTACTGTGAGTGACATGCTATCATTTTTAGTCTGATTGTGAAGACTTCCCACCTCGTGAAGCAGAAATTCAGAACAAGACTAAAGCCCGAGCATGTCCAAAAATCTTATCAACTAAAAATGTGAGGTAATTTTTTTTAAAAAATGTAATGGAGTGAGATCCATTTGAAATGAAAGACTGTTGAGTATTTACAGAATCTCTCTAATTCTAAGTAGCGGGATAATATTGGGATAATGAAGTTGTGGGAGAAAAAAAATAGAGGCCTTTAATTGCAAAAAATGGAAATTTTTTATTTTTTTCATCTTAGAAATAACCCAACATATGCCTAAACTGGATCTAATGTCATCTTTGTTCTTCATTCATGAAATAGAATATGCTTTCTATTGCCTTACTTTCTTTGACTTTTCCTGCTTTTGTAATGAATCACTTCAGTGATAATGGGAACAGGAAAAAAAGGCACATATCAGAATAGGAGCCAGATGGACTCCTTTTCTTGGGCTTGCTTCAAAATTAAATATTGGTAAAGGAAAGGAACACTGCCAAATAGTTAAATAAGATAAGGAAAAGCATTTGGAGGTTCTGAGAATATTTCCTAAAGATTTCCCTCTCTGTTTTAATTATGCACTCCAGCTTACATTCACCTATTAAACAGTACATGCTGTCAAGAAAATCACAAATTGATTTCTCAGGCAAATTGTTCAGAACGTATTATGTGATTCGCATTCTCTGAAAACCAAAGCATTGTAAAGACATAAATGAAAATTAACATGTGTATTGATTAATTTATGAAATCTATATTTTTGCTTTGGAATTAAAACAGTATTCTGCAGAAAAATGATGTATTTTTTTTCTTTGCGTTCAGTTGGTGAGCCTTCAAGTCATAACAGGCACAATGTAGAGACATCCCCTTCTAAGAGGTGAGGAGAAAATGCTTTTTCTCACTGGCAGATCAAAACAAATATTTAGCTATTACCTTTTAATTTAAACTGGGGAACCTTTCATATATTGAAAAAAATTAAACTAAATGATGTTATAGTTCTAGAGACAAGTGTTGGATTCAAAGGGGTCTTAGATTTAATGCCTGAATGCATGATTTCATTGTGCCTGCTGGGGAACAGAAAGGTAAAAATGTCCTCTTCTGAAGCCTCACAGACTAATCCATGCTTGGTTCCAGGGAGAATACTCGGGATTTTGGAGTGCCAGAAGTGTCATGGAAAAGGGAAATTAACAACAATATCCCCGAAGGTCCTAAGGCATCTTGTTTTTAAATCTCCACCAATACAGTATACACTTTCAGTATTTAGATTACAAGACTTGAAATATCTTACATGCAGTCAGACATAGAAGTCAAATCTCATGGTCCTATGGATTCTGTATAATGTCTATATAAGACATCAGACCGTTCTCATTTAGGATTATAGACATATGGAACAGAATGTGTTTCTATTTCTTTCCTGATTTTAATGTTATTGGAGGAAGCAGATCAGGGACTTGTGAAGACTAGTAATGAAACTTATGTTTTAGATATACACTTTCCCTTTGGGTTGATTTACTTATCATAGCAGCAGTGAACTGAAGTGCTTCAGAGACAGGCATCAATGTTGACGGTAGATTGAGTCAATAGCTATTTACAAACAGTTGTGTTCCATAAATTTCCTGACAGAACCATCAGTGGAACAGCATGCTTTTAGAAATTGTGGGTGCTCACATCACTGGAGGTTTCTAAGAAGAGATTGGACATCCATTTGTCCAGAATGGTACAGGATCTTCTGCTAGTGCAGGTGTTGAATTAGAAGACTTCCAAGTCCCTTCAAACACTGTTCTTCTGTTAAATGTTTTGTAATAAATTAATAATTAAATATTAATAAATCTTAAATTTAAAGCAGTCTTTATATAATTCGTAGAAACTCATCAGTGATAGCACCGCTTTGATTTCCATCTTTTAAATATCACCATATTTAGGATATTAAAAGTTCTTTGAATGTGCTGATTAGGATTCAGTCAACTTTAGACTCAATCCTACACCATGGGCATATAGCTCAACTAAAAATTGGACTGCATTCATGACTGATTTGAAAAAGATCGTGCTCTTTGCCACTATTATAATAGTTTTTCAGCATTTCTACTCCTAAATTGTTTTCTGAGTTACGGTCTCCCAAAAGGGCCTAGCAATTATATTGATATCTTCTATGAATATTTTCTGTCTCTTATTACCTTCGAAGGTGTGAGTGATGATTAAGGAAAACATCTGTCTGGTTTTAGAATTTTCAAGAAGTTCATCCCAGTCTGACACCTCTTCTGTGCCAGTTGTAAATTCCTATATAAACCTTATGGTACTCACTTTGTCTTAGTAGTTTGCGCTCTTAATTTAAAGTATAAATACAAACTCTACAAAATATAAATTGCTTTGAGAAATCTGTTCCAGTGAAGAAGCAAAGTACTAAAATGAGAAATAAAAATATCTTTTCTTGTTAATTAGTTATTCTAGTCACAAAATCTTCAAAAAGCAAGTAGCTAAGATTGGATGGCTGGCTCTTCATTTAAAATTATTTAAAGCACTAAACTATGATTAAATAGTTTAGTATGATATTTATCCTGATCCATTTCAAAATACATTCCCGAGGGACAAAACGTTAGAAAATAATGGATGGGATCCTCAATTTATACTTGCATAATGGTTTACCTGCATTCATAACTTGTTTATAAAGTCCAAGGTCAACCGCTTTTCACAATAGGGTTCTTAGTTAAAGAAGAATGAATTCATCTTCTCAAACATTTGTTCAGCTTCTGTTAGGTTGCACAAGATACTGTCTGCGCTGCTGGACTCTGCAAAAATACAGTACTGTATAGGCATATCATAGAAACAGTCACTAGAGGTCAGCCTTGCCCATATTATCTCATATTTTATTCTATTGCTGTTGGTTTTACTCTGGAAACTCTACAAGTGACAACACTGTAATGAAAAGAGTCATGAAATGAAGGATGCAGCATGTAGGGTTTTTTTTTCAAGACCCTCAAAAGATACAGCCTTCTTGTTGCCACAAGAAACTTCGGCGCAATTAATGCCTTTCTTCAAAGGGGGATATTTTTGCTGGAGCATCCTGCCACCACTACTACCTGTTTGTCCAAACCGGGGCGAACCGGTAGAAACCCACCAGTGGGATGGTCCATTATGTAATCAGTTTATACAGTATCATCTTTTCCCCATAGGATGAATATTTTCTCCCATTTTTTGTACAATGGTGCAGTTACAGCCTTTCCATAATTCTTACGGCTGTCCCTATAAAAACAAATCTTCAGTTTGCCCAGGTTGGGAAGTTAAAGTAGCTTTTTTCTTCTTCTTTGGGACATGACAATTACAGGAAAGAAAGAAAGACTGAATGGGGTTCAGTCAGCCACAGGAAGAGCAGGAGTCAGAAATGAGACTCCAAATAAAGACGATAAATTCAGACTTGCCCATTTAATCCTTTGGGAGCAAGAACTTGTACTCTACAAACACCACATCAATATACACTTATTCTACCCAGTTTAACAATGGCAATAGTTTTCATTGTGATATTGCACTAAATAACAACAGTAAATTTAGCTTAAGAAATTTCCCCTTGCAGAAAAAAAGTATCAAAATTTTTCTCATTCATTTGGCATTAGCGCACACTTATCTTCTCCTAAACTCTTTAGTTGCCTTTTCCATTGTATTTAGCAAATAGATATTAACATATTGATTCTACCGGTTACTTGGGACAAGATCATGGTGAAATCCTACCGGTTCGCACCGTTTTGGGCGAACCTGTAGTGATAAAAAGCTACAGGTTGGTCCGAACCGGTATTGTGACCCCGACTCCTGAGCCTGTCCTAACACAGGAAGAGGACTCAGAAGGTGATGGGGAGGAACTGATAAGGCCTCCCTCTCCAAGACCCTTCTCTCTGGCAATGCCTCAGGTTCCATCCAAAGGCCAAGAGGAAAAGCCTGGGATATGCCAGGAGGAAAGCATATCGGAACAACAACAGACAGGGAGCGAGGATGATGAATCCTGGCTTGATCCCAGGCAGCGTCGGAGGGAGAAGCATGCGCTGCAATGAAAGAGGCGTGGGAGGGCCAGAGATTGAGCTGAGTCACTGAGCCACACCCCACAAGGAATAAAAGTGGGTGTGATTGCTCTTCAGGCTTTGTGACGGTCAAAGTTAAAAACCTGAGAGTCACATCACGTTACCTGAAATCTGGCTTGTGCATATTTGGATTGGACTTTGGCTAACACTTGCTTTGTGGATTACTTTTTGCTACTGAACCGGACTGAGGATAAACTCTCTCTTGCTTACTGTGAGTGAAAACTGACTTGGCAGGCATTTCGCAGTTTACTGCCAAAACTCTTATCTGCAAGGGTTTCTAGTCTGATTGCTTAATAAAATCTCGGCAGGCGTGCCTGGTTCTGTGTTTGCCTGTGTGGGGAAGGGGGACAGAACAGGCATTTCCGACAATCAGCTGTGCCGCGTGATTTAATTTGCTAGAAAGCAGGAAATCCTGCTTTCTAGCGAATCTAAATAGTGTGGCACAGCTGTTCCCCCCCTCGCTATTCTACTTACCTTGTTAAGTGTCATTTTTCCACGCGAAGCACGTTTGATGTGCACTGCGTATTTGTGCGTGCATTTGGCGCACACTGCACATGCGCAGGCAGAGAACCGCTGGCAAAATGCAGAGGATTTCACCACTGGACAAGATATATTTATTATATGAAGTATAATTAACTGCCCATTTCTATTATACTTTATTTAAACAAGCAAAACCTAATAATTGGAGAGAAATCCAGTGAGGTGATGATGTTTTTTTCTTAAGGATATAAATGTCTTTGTTCAGTAGATCTCCTACATGCCTTCTTCAACATCCTCCTGCACATTTTCAGAGTGCTCCAGAAAACAGAATGACTCTCCAGAAGAAGGTTTAGGGGAAGGAATCAATGTACAGAAGAAGAAACAACATAAAGTTACAATACACCACCAGACTTGATGTTCCATTTCATCTATTGTCTCCCATGATAAGAAATATTAGATACATATTTACTTTAAAAAAAAATATTTTAGTAGCATTTTACTCCTGCTATTTTATTTATTTGTTTGTTGTGGAGCTACTCCAGGCGGCTTACAATAATAAAAAGAAAGAAAAATGAAAGGTGTGTAAACAGAACAGAAGTGAAATAATAAAACAATAAACAATGACAAAAGAATTTGCCATTGTTTTAGCCCATTTTAGCCCTTGAAAAGATGGACTACTTTTCTTAATTTTTGCCAGTTCGCTATGCCTTGTTGATTTACTACCTGCTCAAATGTTACATTTTGGGGTGCAGACTTAAGGATCTATAGTAATAACTATAGTTTATAATCATTAGTTAGTTAACTAATTAATAATAATTTCCAAGGAAGCTGTTCAACAATGGTTGAACTCAGTGTCCCAGGTTCTAGCCTGATGTCTTTAGCACTATACCAAACGGGCTCTTAATAATGTTTTTTTAAGGCGATGCAAAACTCTTTTGATTCACTGGTTTATTCATTCTTTTTCTTTCCCCTTTGCTGCGACCAAATACAACGTGTTCCTTCAAATTTACAATCTTATTATTTTCTCTAATAGTAAAGTTTGTTATGGAAGCAGCAAATCTATTCTACAGCATTCTTGAAAGATTTTGTTGTAATACATATATAATAATTTGTAGCATCTAAAAGCGACTTAAAAGCTTCAGGTTACTTGGAATATTGTCTTTTTGAAAGGTAAATAGAAAAGGGCTGGGATAGAGATGAGCTAATTGTCTTGCTCAAGTTTCTAAAGCTTTTAACAAATATTGGGAGAGGTTAGGGGAGAAATACTAACCCCACCCTTCGAACATTGTAACACTTGGTTGAAAACACTTTTAATTGCTTGATTTTGTAGTAAGAATTGCATCAGGATTAAAAAAAGATATGATGCCAATTATGTAATAACCCCAAAATAATAGCTAGAGAGAAGTCTATAATCTTGTGGTTTTGAGGAGGGAAAAGAAGAGGAAAAGCTGTCCTCCGAACTTATTTCAAAGAAATCATCCAAACATTGCATTTGGTCCTCTTATTGATGTGGTAAAATCTGAGGTCCCAAGCGGGGGGCAGGGGTGGATCACGGAGGTGGTGGTGTACAGCGTGCCCCCCAGCCCATTTTTGGGACCAGGAGGCTTCAGGGAGGCCTGCTAGGCCAAAAATGGGGGGTGGGGTTGCATGTGCGGGGGCGGGGAGAGCATGAGGGGTCATGTGTGCATGCGCAGGAGGTGGAGGGAGCATGGGGGGGTGTCATGTGCGCATTGCATTATGGGTGCTGGCACGTGTGCGCTATCGCACACACACTTTCAGCACACAACGAGAAAAAGGTTAGCCATCACTGCTTTATAGTGTAAGTCTTGCATCACCAGTTTCTGCTTAAGATTGGATTTTTGAAGAAAATTGGAGTCTCCTTTTCTGCCTTTTGTTCTCATAAGGAGATGATGGTTCTCTTCAAATTCTAAGCCCAAGCAGGCAGCAGAGATTCAATAAATAATCGCTTCCACGTACTGGAGGACAATTCGCAAGCAAAGCCAATGCCTTTCCTAACAGGATGCGGCTATCTCCATATTCAGCAGCTACTGCAAGCTGATTGCCCTGACCTCTTACCCTGCTCTTGACTTGATTTTGCAAAATTACACTGTTTCTTGGCACTGTCCAAAATTGGGTAGACAAGTTGTACTATCTCTAAGAGAACCTACTTGTTCCCAAATAAATCACATTCTTTACGTAGATGGAACATTCAGTATAGCCTTGGCAGATTTTAGAGCACTGGATTGATAACGCCCATTTCTTTTTATAAGCAGCCGTAGGAAGGAATAACTAGTAGTGCTGAAGTGGCCCAGGGAAAGGAACGCATAATTCAAGTGCTTTTTTTCATTAAAAGCTTTTCATTGGCTATGTTCACATCACAGGCCCAGGATCAATTTAGCGGGTTTCACAAGACATAGTGAACTTCAAACTAAGCCCCTGAGATAAACTGGGGTTAGTTACTTTGCTACTCTCTTGTAAAATTCCACAGTGGTGTGTAAGGTGCACTTGAGTCTAGAGGCTTCAAAACTATAGAGATGGCTGTGGAAGAATTATTTTAAAGGGCTTCTTTAGAAGCTTGGAAGCCTAATGTATAAGGAACATGTGGCAGGGAAACAGCTGTTGTAGTAACGTTATGTATAGCTGAATTGGAGCACTGTAACACTAAATAATGGAGATTTCCCCAAAGGCGCTTTTTCAAAAGGCAACTGGAGTTTCTTTGTTTTTCCTTGAAATCATTTCGCTTCTCACCCAAGAAGTTTCTTCAGTTCTGATTGAAGGGATTAAGAGGGATTTGGTTTTTTTCCCCTACCAGCCTGTATTAAACAGTTACTTCTGCCTCATTGTTTACCTCTTCTTACTTTTTATGTGCATGCTGAGAGAGAGAGAGAGAGAGAGAGAGAGAGAGCGAGAGAGAGAGAGAGAGAGAGAGAGAGAGAGAGAGAGAGAGAGAGAGACACTTCCAAACGAAAGATTCCTCAGACAAACAAACAGTTTTTTGGGTTTGAGGTTTTGTAAATAAGAAAAAGTTGAATTCTAGCTGCCTCAGAACTAACTGAGTATACCCATCGTTTCTTGTAGCTGCAGAAAAAGTGTCCCTTTCTAAATTCACTTACAAGATCAGCTCTTCCCAAAATACATCACAATAACCCCAGAATTTACAAAGTTACCGATACCATAACTGAAAAGAAACTGCATAATGTATTTGATACATTGTACAATTTCTTTTCAATTATGACACCCATAGCTTTTTAATTTTATGTCTGGGTGTCCTAAAGAATAGAAACTACTCAACTAGTGCTGCTTTAGAGTCAAGTATTAAATCTAGATAAACATTTTTGGACTTTGCTGCAGATCTTGTTTGCATTTTATCAATTCCCCTTGTGCTATGTGTCTACAAATGCTATCTTGTTAGCAGACTTATTTTGTTAAATATGGGATTAAAATAAGTAACTAGTTTCAGCGACTCCCTAATCTTGGTCCTTGAAACTGGCATAGTAAATGCTGTGTGCAGAAATCCTATGGATAAAGTTAAGACACAGTTCTGTTTCGCTGACCTTCCACCTCTGCCCAAGCTAAAGTTGTCTTGTAGTGCAGGATTATTAATGTTAATCAGAGCATGAGTCCTACACTGAAGCGGGATACAATTCAGTTTCATTAGTGTTCAGTAATGTTCCCTGCTGATAATTACATATGATCACTCATAGTGACATAGGAAAGTGTCCTTCAAAAGTTGGGTGGACTTTTTCAGATCTTTGATGGCACTTATAACCTCTAAATCTTTCTTATATTGACCAAGAGACTCTCTTATATTTGTTTCACTGGTGCTTATATTAAAGTCTTTTGAAACTTTTCTTTTGCTTATAAACAACCAGCCATTCTTCCAGAAGTCACTATGTTCTCCTTATCACTATCCTAACATCTCTTGGCCTTCCTATCGATTTGCAGCTGACCTCATTAGTGCCTTCCTTTACAACTTTATAACAACTTTTGCTGATTCCCACAAATTTTCCATTCATACTCTAAACTGTATTCATTGCACTGAAGTTCTAGAAATAATGTACTGTATAATTCAGTAATATAGATGTTATGTTAGTAAGAAGCAATGCACAACTGCATTTACAGGAATTAGAACATATAGCTAAAAATACCATACGGTTGATTCTCCACATAAACAGAAAAGGTGTCAGACACTTTTGATGCAGCTTGTTGTTAATTGTGATGACCCAGGGCGAGGCACGGAGGAAGCACAGTTCTAACTCCCCTTTATTGCTCCAACTTTCCCCCAAACGTCCCCATGTTTCCTGCAAGTCTGGGAACAAAAGCTCCCACATGCACCTCCGACAGCCTCTGGCTGCGAGCAGTCCAGCAAACAAAGTTAGTAATGCAGCAACAAGGCAAGAAGTCCAGTAAGCAAAGTTAGCAAGGCAGCAAACAAGGCTAGAAGTCCAGTGAGGCAGGCAGACCTGGCAAGGCACACAAGGTGAAGCACAGCAAAATCCAGATGTTGGCAACAGCACACAGGGTTCCAAAAATTCAGCGTTTGTTCCCAACAAATGGCCCTTCCAATGGCATCTCCTTAAGCCTCAGTCCCCAGGTGAGCCTTGTGAAGAGTGGCGGGGTGCTCCCCTCCCAAGTTGTTAGGTCAGTCTGTGTTGCTCCTGCCTCCTCTCCACTCTCCATGCTTGGGGATCAGGAGGGGGCAATCCTTGCTCATCGCCGAAGCTCCATTGCTTTTCTCTCCACTGCCTGCCCTCTCTTCCCCCCCTCTCTTGGTTGTCTTGCGCCCATTCTTCCTTGCTGGCAATCCTTCCCAGGCCCAATCCCAGGCCTCATCCTGCTCCTTCAGTCATTCCTCCAGAGCTAATGAAACCGCACCCTCTTCTTCTGTCGGCCCCAGCTCCAACTCATCCTCCTCCACGGACTCAGGCTCCAATGGGGCCATGACACTAATCCAACAACTATCTTGGTGACCAAGTGACTGGAGCCATAAACAGAAATCTATGTATCAGTTCTGCCTTTGACAAATATGCCTCACCACTAGCATTCCAAATTCCTACACTGCAGGAAATATGTGATTGCTGGATAACAGCTCATGTCAGCTTAAGTTGGGGCAGAAATCAAGTTTTGGAAAACTGCTGGAGAATATGAATTGGCAAACTCTAGTAGGACTTGGAATTAATGTTTGGTAGTGTAAGTATTCTTTGTGAACTGCACTAACGTATATCAATTAAGGATGTCTCGCTCAAAAACAGACTTTTTGGATGGAAGGAACAAGTCAATGGAGAAACAATAGAAAAGCAAGAAGTCAGTCATTGTCTAATGATCCTAAAATGAAACTTTAATTCTCCTTTTTCCTAAATTGTTTGGCCTGCAGTTCAGCAGTTGGAGGCTGTCAGTCTTTACCTCTTGCAACAAAAGGGGAATTTTATCTTGGGAGTTCTCTGGAAACAGTCTCTTCTGTTTTGGTTGTTTTGTTTTTAATGGTGTGCTTGGGTTGTTTTTTTTTTTAATCTTGTTTTGCCTTATGTAGATAAGAGAAATTTGCAGTTGGTGAATTGCTTTCTTTTTGAAAAAGAGGAAAGGGAGCCTTTTTCAGTCTAGTGCAGTTTCGTCAATCACAAGGAGAGGAAGTCTTCTCTTTTAGGTTGCCTCTGTGATCCCTTGGCCAAAATCAATGTGCTTTTATGACTAACGATGAAGCAAAGTCTTCTTCCCAATTGCCCAAATGTTTATTTTTACTGCAGAAAAGGCGCTGCTTCATCCTCAGGGTGCTTTCTCATTTCTGTGGGTGGGGTTAGTTTCCTGGCAAAGGGTGATTTCGACTGGGATTTTTTTTTTTTTTTGGCTGTTGTGAGATTCTAGATGCTGTTTTTCTGCCTATTCAATTTTTCTCCATCACTCTGCTCCCTCCCTTGTCATCCTCCTTCCTGATCTGCTTTCCCTTGAAATTTATTTGAAGCAGAGGAAACCAGTGCTACAAAGCACTGCAGAAACTCTTTTATAATGAGAGACTATGCCCTTACTTCCTTCAACTTTAAAACTCAGGAAAGTAATATCAGGATAGAAAAAACATTTAATCTGTATCTCCCTCCTTCCCTCCCTCCCTCCCCCCTCTCTCTCACCCTCCCTCCCTCTCTCTCTCCCAGTCTCCCACCCAAAATATATTAGAAAGCTGAGCCCAGAATTCAGATGCAGAGGTTCTCAAACACTGCAATAGTGTAGACCCTTAAATAATAAATATTTTGCCTGCTTATACTTGGAATAAGATTGTGTTATTGGGGCTATTGATGAGCAAGAAATAAATATACAATTTCCTTTTCATACTTGAAATTTAAGCTCTGTGCTACAGTTATCAAACCTTGTGGTACTGCAACTTCCCATTGTGTCTTGCACACATGAAGTGAAGGATGGGAGCTCAACCCCGCCCCACGGCAACACATGGGTCTTGAACGCAGCTTGCTATCCTAACCATGCGAGCCACCATGCTCCTACCTGTTGCATTACATTAAACAAGAGCTCTCAAACGATGGGTTAAGACCATAGGGTCAATGGAGTCATTTTTTGGGGGGAAAACCTTGATGATCTTGTACAGGGAGAGTGAGGAGCATTGTCAACCATTGTTCTGGACTTGTTCCTCACATGAAAGGAGCCCCCAACTGGGCATTCCCCAGGCAACAATGTCATCACCAGCTAATCCTTCCAACACAGAAGCACCTTGGTGCTCCTGACCAAATGTTATGCTAAGTAGCAGTAGCAATTGCACTTAGATATACATTGCTTATATACCACTTCAGTGCTTTACAGCATTCCCTAAGAATCCCCATATTTCTCCCCAACAATCTGGGTCCTCATTTTACCAATCTCGGAAGGAGGGAAGGCTGAGTCAACCTTGAGTCAGTCGGGATCGAAGGAATTGAACTCCTGGCAATGTGAGCAGAGTTAGCCTGCAATACTGCATTCTAACCACTGCGCCACCACGGCTCTTGTACCAAGTAGCCCTTTCTTTTGGTGGTGATGTTTTAAAAAAAGAAGTTTTACTGACCCATGTGATTCGATCTTGTGAACTACTTGCATCATCTTGGAATAATATTTTAATGTACATAGGTAGATTTCTGGGGAATTTCCTAAAATGCTAAAGATGTCGATGTTCTGCTGAATTAGAGCCAAAACTCTAAAATCTGAGGGTTTTTGAGGAGTTAAGAGTTGTACTAGGAATGGGGAGTTGCTTAAAGAAGGAATTGTAAAAGTGACATTATTCCAGATATTAAAGGTAGGTTTTTAAAAATGTATAATTTTTCTGTTTTACAACAAGCATATTTTCCATTAATCAGAAGATGAAGCAATACGCTTTTCTTTGGTAGATGTTTCATGGCATACGTGAGAGGAAGGAAGTAACAGCTCTATGGCCCTAAGGAAAATATTAGCATTTTTTAAAAAAAACACCCCTCTTTTTATATTTTAGTATATGATGCTATTATATGATGCTATTTACTCTATTGGTGCTCTCCCTTCAGCATTTTGCTGGGTGAAGGGCGAAAAATTCACTGCATGTCCACCTCACATCATGTAACACATATTATAAGAAGATACAAAGTAGGCCAATATTATCTTCCTTCACAGATGCAAATCTAAGGTTGTAGTAATCACATGTTAAACCTTTTTGAACCAGGATATGATTTTTAGAGTAATATATTTTTTCGTTTCCCACAGTGGGAAGGCTGTAACTTAGTGACAGAACAGGTTTTACATGAATGTTCACCATATAGTATTTCCTGATCACTATTCTGTCTTAGGATCTGGATAAATGGCTACCAAATTATTCAGATTCTAGACCCATCGTAGTATCCTTCAGATTTAGTAGGAAACCTTTGTCTTCCATAGGCAGCATGGCATGCTACTTAGGGACGATAAGAGCTGCCCAATTTATCTAATAAAGATCAGGTTGGGGAACCCTGACATACATAATATTGACACATACCCTAAATCTGACTTCTCTTTGGGACACTCTCTGTTGTTTTTTTAATAACAACACATGCATGTATGTAGAACCAGAAAAAACATTAAGATAATTTTAGGAAGCAGTTTTAACAGCAATTCCCACTGAATCCATATTAAACTCATTGATGCTTATTTTTTTTTTTTAGAAGATAGCTCTATGACTGTTGTCTGGATTAAAATAACTTAAATTCACCCAGAACTTTCCATTTTTAAAAGTTCTCAGGAACAATGTCAACGTTGACATCACTGGATACTTTCCAAAGCCATCACTCCAGCACAGGAGATCTGCTATTTAACAAACCATGATCCACTAATGTCTTTGTCAGCTGATCTGCCCTACCCCACCTTGCCTATGTGTATGTTGTCTATGTGTTTGAGATCAGCCAAGTGAGCGAGGAGCGCACAAAGATTGTTAGCCCGCAAAATAAAGACTTGGCAATTATTGTATTTTCTGCCTTTTCTCTTACATGCATTTCCTACCTGTTCTTGCACTCTTTAGCCAAACCTCTTCTCTCCCAACATTGCAAAAAAAAAAAAAAAAAGTTGGGAGTGTGAGCTCTCTTATTACCTGGTTTTGTTTGCTAAGTAGAGAAAACTTCCTTCTGGCTCTTTGCAGCTAAAAAGCTATCTCTTTATCTCAGAGTTATGAAGAGTGGGAAGTGGTGTGGTGCAGCAGAATTTCAGTTTCCTTGCTGATCTTCATCATAATGTGGCCTTAAACTTCCTTTTAATCTGGAGCCAAGAAAAACGAAATGAAACAAAAGCTGAGACTGGGTGTTGAGAATGTTATGTTTGTGTGTGAGAAAGAGAACGGGGAGGGAGGGAGAGCACTTCCCAAGGATCTTTCTAGCATTGGGGTTTCTGCACAAGAGTGTAAGAGGCGTAGCTGGGGGAGGGTGAAAGAACTGATGTGTTGCAGCAAGGACAGCTGTAGTTCTCTAGACACAATCAGGATATGACATCACCTAGGGGGAGGCAAAAAGAAAAAAGAAAAAAAGAAAGCAGAGTGTATTTAATGAAAAGCCCAACAAGGATTTCGTAAATGAAAATACTAAATGTCTGAGCTCTGAACACACCAGTAATTTTACAAGAATTTCAGGAATTTCTTTTGGACATTTCTGGAATAACGTACAGGAGGAGGACATTTTCTTTGGATCATCTGTGGAGTCGTGGGTGAGTGTTTTCTGTAAACTGTTGGTTTTACAAAGAACTTTGATCAAAGCAGGACAAGCCAACTCCTACAGTGGATCTTTCTCTTGAATTGATGTTGTTTATAGCTTAGCCGTGGCACATTTGCAGTTTTGCAGTCCATCTTAAAATATACACCAGGATAGATTTCTTAACTTTACAACTGTTAGTACTCTATAAGCTAACTGCTATGGATCTGGACAAGTTCTGCCTTGGGAGAGAGAAAAACTCTTAAGAGAAGTGACTGGATTATACTAATTTTTTTCCAAATCTTTACAGTGCCCAAGTTCTAATAGTCTCCTATGGTCAGATTAGCAATTTTGAGTGGAGCTGTTTTGGAGCACAAAATAACAACTGTTTTTCAGATCAGTTAGGCGCTCCTTGGTTGCTCCTTGGCAAAAAAAGGCAAAAGAGCTAAAAGCACCATATCTAATAAACTTTCTAAATAGACTGAATTATTATAGAACCGAGCAAACTGAAAATGAGCATCTCTGTGTTTGATACAGAGAATAGCTTAACTAGAATAATGCCATGTGTGTTTCTGGATGTGTAAAGGGAACATGCCATTTACAATTCCCTGGGGAGGCATTTGGGGAAACCTTTCAATTTGTTATAGAATCTGTCAGCCTAAAGATTTAGACTGTTTCCAGTCAGGCTTTTACTGTGCAATTATCCTTAACAGTGGTCCCAGGCAGTCAGTGCATTCTTTCATTTTGATCAGCTCATCTTTCTCCTTTCCTTCTTTAAATATTTCCCTTTCTGGAGCAAATCTGTTAAGAAAGAAAAGTTGGAATAAAAGTAGAATCCCTTGACTGCTAGCACTAAAAACTAGTGGTATCAGTACCATTACATTCAAACTCCGCTTATTTGGGAATAAACTCTATTACTATAAGGGGATTTTCTTCTGAACATATATGCAGAGATTATATTGCCAACGAATTTGTATTCTCTACAGAGGGGAGGCGTTTTATGTCTCTGCTCCCTCCACATTTTCCACCATAACTGGGTAATCATTGCAGGTGGAAAACTCAGTCCAACTAAGAGAGATATTTATTAGATATTTATTAGAGATATACTCTTAGTTATCATTTGAATGCTTCTGGAGAAGCCATCATTCCTCCCATTCCAAAGCTCACCCATTTCCAAAGACATACAACAGAGAATATAATCCACAAATATGCCAGTCATCACTGGCAGAGTGAGATACACAATGTCCATGGTAGTTCAACCATAATTACATACATACATACATACATACATACATACATACATACATACATACATAGAAAATTAAGGGAGAAAAGTCCTTAATAGTAACAACATTCAGGTTTTATGGAACAAAGTGTTATAAAACTTTGGCACAGGTTTTGAGTGAAACTGATAGCACAAATATATTCCCATTATACAAATCCATTTTGGGCTAAGCAGTGTTATGCTAAGTGTAGAAAATTTGTAAGAAAAAGCAAGTCAATGAGAATTAAAGTCATGAAATAATAAAAAGATAAAGAAATATGAATTTGCAAAAGCTAGTTTATACCAAGTTTAGTCCTACCGCTATTCCATAGCTTTCTTTTTGACAACAAAGAGCTGTGGTGGCTCAGTGGTTAGAATGCAGTATTGCAGGCTGACTCTGCTCACTGCCAGTCAGTGGTGGGTTGCTCCTGGTTCTGTCCGGTTCTATAAAACAGGTAGTAAAAGTGGCGGGAGGCTCCGCCCGTCCATCCAGACATCATAATTGTCGATCTGCGCATGTACAGAAGTGTGCGCGCTCCCTTTGTGAACCGGTAGTAAAGGTAAGTAGAACCCAGTCTTGCTGCCAGCAGTTCAATCCTGACTGGCTCAAGATTGACTCAGCCTTCCATCCTTCCAAGATCGATAAAATGTGGACCCAGATTGTTGGAAGTAATGTGCTGACTCTGTTAACCACTTAGAGAGGGCTGTAAAGCACTATGAAGCAGTATAGGAGTCTAAGTCAGTGGTGGGATTCAAGTAATTTAACAACTGGTTCTCTGCCCTAATGATTTCTTCCAAACCGCTTTTGGAAGTTTGCCAAACTGCTCAGAAAATTAACAACCGGTTCTCCCAAAGTGGTACAAACTGGTTGAATCCACCACTGGTCTAAGTGCTATTGCTACTGCTAATAATCCTGGTTTCTAACATGTCTATATAGTATTCCATAAACTGCCTTTTGATCTTTTTTTTTTTTTAATTTTTAAAATTTTTATTAATGTTAGAAACCACATAATACATTTATAAATGCAAATAAAACAATTTACAACAAACATCATCTTTATAACATCTACCTATAATATCTAAATTGTTACAATATCAATATCCTATATTCTTCAATATACAATATTTCTCTCACCCTATATAATGATATTATTTTATTGATATCTCGTATCTCTTAAATTTCATTTGATGTAAAAATTTATTTTACTCTATTGATATCTTTTCTTTTATTTAATTTTTAAACTGCCTTTTGATCTTTAAACTTATCTGTCCTTTTTGAGAACCTCATTAGCTCCATCCAGCTACAACTTTTTGGTATTGTACTTTAGGCTCAACTAGAACTGAAACATCAGCTAGGATGTGAAATATCATTATCCATAATAATATAAATGTAAACTTTGGCACATGATTTTTGAATGGAAATCTGATTTGGAGTAATAGGGTTACTGAGTTCCTCCATTTGGAAAGCTGTTAGAATTAAGATTGAGTATATTTAAGCTGACAGTGATTTCACGTGATAATTTTCTAAAGGGCAGACTCTTTAATATGTAATAATGGGGATGCTTAACTCAAGAAGAGTGATTGAGAAAATTATATGAGCTACAAAGTTATAGGTGCTTAAACTTCCACTCATTTCCAAATCAGCGTACACTTGATTATGTTTAACCTAACTGTTCATGTATAGTCTGACTTTCTGAAACAACTTGCTTTAGAATTATATAAACAATGGATTAATAGCAGTGGTGGAATTCAAAATTTTTTACTACCGGTTCTGTGGGCGTGGCTTGGTGGGTGTGGTATGGCTTGGTGGGCATGGCAGGGGAAGGATACTGCAAAATCTCCAGTCCCACCCCACTCCAGGGGAACGATACTGCAAAATCTCCATTCCCACCCCACTCATGGGGGAAGGATATTGCAAAATCTCCATTCCCACCCCATTCTGGGGTCAGTCAGAGGTGGCATCTGCCGGTTCTCCGAACTACTCAAAATTTCCGCTACCGGTTCTCCAGAACCTGTCAGAACCTGCTGAATAGCACCCCTGATTAATAGACATTGGACACAAATATGGAATCTTTTTCTCCTAGAGATCAATTTTTTCCCCTCTATGTCTGCTCTTGTGCTACCTTGTTTAAAATTAAGCCCTATCCAAAGCCCTTTAAAATGAATATGCACTTATTCAACACCAGCTTTGGACAAATAAATTTGTGCTACTAAATCATGGGACCATAGCTATGGGTAGGAGCAGTATTTCCAAAGAACTGTTTCTTCAGGGTCATTTCATATCACATGGGAACATCTATGATGAACCTATTAGATATTGTTAGTCATTTCCACAGTATGTGTTCAACATAGAAAGTTTGTTACTACTCAATTCCTTCTTCTCTGCAATCATCCTAATGAGGTACAGCATGTCAGACTGTACATTTTTTATTATTTATTATAGGCATCCATGAGCTTGTTGCCCATTATTATGAAATATGTAGCACAATCTTCTGCATGCATTTTGTACATTTAATAAAAAAACTAAACTAATTAAATTATATCATTTTTACTCCTAATAAGAATTTGGTTTGAAACTTTCATCTCCCAGTCCATCTGGACGATAACTGTTCTGGAGAATGATCAGTTCATATCTAGCAGCTTCATACATTTTCCATATGAAAAGATCTCCTGGGTAGAAGCAGTTAAACAGCTATGCAAGATTCCAGACTCAACTGAAAGATCAGAGACTTCTAAACAGATACTGTATATTCATGCTGAGTGCGAGGATCCTAAGGGACAGAGTTAACAGCAATAGCACTTAGACTTGTATACCGCTTCACAGTGCTTTACAGCCCACTCTAAGCACTTTACAGAGTCAGCATATTGGCCCCAACAATCTGGGTCTTCATTTCACCGACCTTGGGAAGGTGAAAGGCTGAGTCAACCTTGAGTATGTGAGAATTGAACTGCCAAACTGCTGGCAATCGGCAATCAGCAGAATTAGCCTGCAATACTGCATTCTAACCTCTGCACCACCATAGCTCTAATGCCATAATCCACCTATTTTTTTGTCACTTGCAGGAAACATAACAGGCCCACACTGTCGCAGTGGTTAGAGTGTAGTACTGCAGGCTACTTCTGCTGAATGCTGGCTGCATGCAATTTGGCAGTTCAAATCTCACCAGGCTGAAGGTTGACTCAGCCTTCCATCCTTCCGAGGTGGGTAAAATGAGGACCCGGATTGTTGGGGGCAATATGTTGACTCTGTAAACTAAACTGTAAACTGTAAACTACTATTGATATTTAAAAGCAGTCTGTTCAGTCTGCTATGGTAACAAATGCTTGGGTCAGGTATTACAAGTGAAACACATACATAAGGTGCTGTAGGGCTTTATCAGCTGGTCTCATTGTACAATGTTGATAGGCTAACTGAACAAGCCTTCATTAATTGCTTATGGTAACCTAAATGCAAATAGTGCTTCAACATGATGGAAATTCGAGACCAACCGTAATTCTTTTATCACCAGAGATATTCAGGCAGATATTACTCCACACCAACTTTAATGATTGGTATAGTATTATTAGATCATATAACTTGTCCTCTATCCAATAATGAAAGCTGTAGTCCAATCATTTCAAGATGATTGGATTAGGTACACTCAATATTCTGTACCAAGCATTTCAACAATAAATAAGAATAGAATGCAATGATAATATTTACAAATGTAAGATTTTTAAAAAATATACAGAGCTATTAATTCAGTTTAAAACTTTTGTCACACTTCTTTACCATAAATCCTATTCTGTGAAAAACAAAAACAAAAGACCATATCAAAACCATCAGCCCAGACTACTATTTTTTTCAAGGTAAATTCAAATATATATATATTTGGCAGCTTGGAATCAATAGGGTAGCGATTCTATTCCATCAATGGCAATGCACTTATTCCAGTGATGCTCCAATGAGAGAAGCTAGGAAAAACCTTCCAAAGAGATGTAGATTTAGATGCCAAATGTATTTAAAACTAATCTATTGAAATCACGAGTTCTTCTCCAAGTATGACTAAGTTTGGCAAGTCAGACAGTACAAAATTAACCTTGTATTTCAATATTGCTTTAGGCTTGTATTGGCTTGTGTAATACTCCTTGAGTTCAGGATTGACTAGACTTTCAAAATAGTTTGTACTAGCAAAAACAACTTTCTGGATTTTTTTCCCTTTAGGGTTTAATTCTCTTTTGGCTTTTATTTATCAGAATTCATTTCCTGCCAGGCAAATGTAATTGGCTTTCTTTCTTCTCCAACCTTTCTCTCTCCCTGTCTCTTTCCCTCTCTCCTTCTCTCTTACACACAGAGAAACTAATGACCTCTTCTCTGACAGCCATTTTCTTAGAACAAGCTGTGGAATTTTCCACTGTATTTAGAGCTGAATAAGTGATCTCTGGAAAGCAAATGCACCAAAGCAAATTCTATATTCAAACTGCAGCATGGTCAAAAGGGTAGCAGCTTAGCAAGCACTTTCAGAAAAAAGAATTGTAAATGGATACAATCAACAGACAAAAGATTTGTTTCAGCATCATGATAAGTTTCCAGGTGTAGACTGCAAATTTCCAGATTGCAACTAGCTAACAGCAAAAAGTTAGAGGTTGACAGGATTTTTGTAGTCCATATCTGTTAAATCTATGTGGGTTTTTTTTTTTTTTTTGAGCCTTTGAGTCAGTGGTGGGTTTAAAAGTTTTTTACTACCGGTTCTGTGGGCATGCCTTGGTGGACGTGGCATGGCTTGGTGGGCGTGGCAAGGGAAGGATATTGTAAAATCTCCATTCCCTCCCCACTTCAGGGGAAGGTTACTGCAAAATCTCCATTTCCTCCGGTTAAGCTGGGACTCGGGAGGCAGAGAATAGATGGGGGCGGAGCCAGTCAGAAGTGGTATTTATCGGTTCTCTGAACTACTAAAAATTTCCGCTACCAGTTCTCCAGAACTGGTCAGAACCTGACCAGAGGTGCTGAAACCCACCTCTGCTTTGAGTCACTATTGACTCCTGGTGACTGCCTAGACTAGTTCCTACAGTTTTCATGGCAAGTTTTTTTTTGGAAGTGGTTGTTGTTGCCTCCTTCTTAGGGCTGAGAAACACTGACTGGCCCAAAGTCATCTAATTTCATGCTTAAGGCAGTATTAGAGATACTTGTGAATGGTAGGTGGGTGCATGTGAACATGTGCAGCTCCATTTGTGTGAGTGGTGGGAGCATGCACCTGCCGTTCATGTGAAGGGAGCTTTGCATATGAGTTCAATACAGCTGCTGCTCACACGAGAGGAGCTTCATGCATGAGGGCAAGCAGCCACCACTCATGTGAGGGGAGATTCACGCATGCGCAGATGCTCAGCCACTGTTGTGACCTAGACCCAAGTAATTATTATCAGACACAATCAGTCCTAAACAAACATATTTTATTAGAACAGCTGAGAATTACTTCATTCTCAGCTTAGTCCAAATTAATTCCAAAACAAATTCTTCATAAACAGTCCTTTGGCCTTATCACCAACCTTTGTCTTCTTTGGCACCCTGCCAAAGTCTTTTCTTGGCAAAACCCCATGAAGTTTAGAAGCAAGAGACGCTGACAAGAAACAAATGTAGCAATGTTGCTTTCCTACAGAGATCCCAAGAGCAGTTGCTGCTCTTTTAAGCCTTCTGGGAGGGGCCAATCATCTCCTGGCTTTACTCCCGAGTCATCCTTTTTGCTTTAGCTGCTCTTGCCTTCTGGCAGCTTTTTGCATACATGCACTAGGAACAGGTTCCTCCTGTTCCTCTGCCTCTCTACTATCTGCCTCTGGAGGCTCAGGAGTCCATGCATCACTCCCAGATGGCCCTGGCCCCATTTCTGCCTCCAACACAGAGCAGTGGTGGGTTGCTCCCAGTTCTCAAGAACCGGTAGTAAAAATTTGTAGTAGTTTGGAGAACTGGTAATAACATTGGCTGGCCACGCCCCTGAACCGGTCCCTGGCCTGGTCGCCACTCGCTTACCCTGCCCACCTCATCAGAGGCTTTTTTTTTTTTTAACTTTTAAAAGCATTTTTTCTACAACCTCTTCGGCCGAAAAAATGCTTTTAAAAGTAAAAAAGAAAAAAAGCTTCTGATGATCGAGCGGCTCAGCTGGGATCGTCAGAGGCTTTTAAAGGCATTTTTTCTACAATCTCTTCAGCCGAAGAGGTTGTAGGAAAAAAATGCCTTTAAAAGCCTCTGGCGATCCTAGCTGAGTTGCCTGATCGTCAGAGGCTTTTAAAAACATTTTTTTCTGCAACCTCTTAAGGTTGTAGAAAAAATGCTTTTAAAAGTAAAAAAAAAAAAAAAGTTGGCCACACCCACCGTCACATTACCCCCCCACCAAGCCATGCCCACAAAATAAGCCACACCCACAGAACCGGTAGTAAAAATTTTTTAGAACCCACCCCTGATGCAGAGCCCTCGTCCGGGCCTTCCCCTGATTCCAGGACTGGCCCATTATCCTCCCCAGCCTCCTCACTGTCCAACTCCACTGCCAGCTCTGCAGGTTGCTGGCGGACCGCAACAGCCACCGCCTGCATGGCTTGTTTCCAAACAGGCCTTGGCCTAGTAGTGGACTGCAGCCCAGGGGTTGGGGACCCCTGTTCTACTTCATTTATTGTCTTGAATTGTGATGCATAACATTAAACCCTCCAGCCAAGTTCTGATATTAGCAGCACAAACTGATATGTATAATAGGTGTATCTAAAAAAAATAGTGCTTGATTTCTATTTTGCTGTTTATTAATTCATATTCATATATTTACAACCAAACATCTGTTTTACAGCATCAGCTTCTGAAGTTTGGAAGTAGATCTGTGTTCCTGATGCTTGATGGTCTTTGGGAACAGTAATCATGAAACTCCACACTTGAACTCTAGAGCTGGTGAATTGTTCCTCACTAGAGTCTATTTTTTCAGTATAGACGTGGCAATGAATTCTATATTCAGCAAGGAGGGATTATTAGTGGCAACTGAGCTCTGATCCTTTGGTATATCTAAAGTGAAAAATATATTTGCAGAATTTTTTTCCTAACTTTTAAAAAGGAAGATATGAACATAAGCAAAACTCCTCCCACCCATTTCTTTGAATCTTTTTGTCTGGGTTGGTCACTCTAATTTAGGGGTGTCAAACTTGATATCATTGAGGGCTGCATCAGGGTTATGTTTGACCTTGGGGGGCCAGTGGCCAGGGCCAGGGGCCATGGCCAGTTCAGTGTCACTCATGTCAGGGAAACCAGTGGTGGCCCAAGTGCTCTGCCAGTGAAAATGGGTTCCTGAGCTCCTTTTTCAGCTGCAACGGCCTCCTGCAACCCTCTGCCAGCGAAAATGGAGCTGAGGAGGGCCACGCACAGCACTCCTAAGCTCTGTTTTCATTGGCAGAGGTACTGCGGGCTGGTCCTTCACTGTTTCCAGGGTGGCTCCACGTGTCCAGAGCTGTGGGGGGGTTTCCGGAACGCTGACACTGTGGGTCAGATCTAAGCACCTTGCAGGCTGCATCCGGCCGCTGGGCCTTGAGTTTGATGCCCCTGCTCTAATTCATAAAGAATTTGGGTTTTGGCAAATTCTATGAATTTATAGAGATGTATAATTATATCCTCCATATCCTGTCTTGGCCCATGGATGTCCATAGCTTTTGAGCATTAATGAAATTAGATAGGTCCAGAAAAAGAGCACAGGTGGAGCTGAAACAAGCTAACAATTCCACAACCTAAAAAAATGAAATATCTATTAATATATTAGATTCCCATCTGCCACATTCAAATTACATTTCAATGGCAAATTCTGAATGGTGTCTGAAGGCGAGACCCTGGGGGAGTGGACCCTTGGTATGAGTGGATGAAAGGAGGCTCCTGGGGGAGGTTTGGGGTGAGTGGATGAGATGCATTTGTTTAATTTTTATAACTAAGGCCCTGAAGGTTTCAGGGGAGCTTTGGTATCTCCACCAACAACCTAAACCGGGACCACAACAGGAAGGGTCATTCATATTGCACAGCAAAAAACACAATTAAGCTAGACAAAAATCCAGCTGCTACTTCCTGCCTTACATCTATTGCCATTAGGTTGTTGTCAGTTTGGCCTTCATGGTCTGGAGTATAGAAAGGCTGAGTGAAACCAGAAAGAAGATTTGTGAAACTGGCAGCCTTCATTTTGCTCACAGACTCCATTCTACACTATACAAATGTTTGCTTAACATACATTTTGTGCCTGAGTTGGGGAGGAAAATCTACAGAGTACTGACGTCTACTCATAAGCCTTCAGTATTTGCCTAATACTTCTACACACAGTTATAAAATGTTGCTAGAAAAAGAGATCAGCTATAAGATTTCTTGACTAGTAATGCTAGAAGCTTTCTCTCTCCAGCAGATCCCCAAAAGTGACTTTCTCATGGCCTTTAGAAGGCAGGGAAAATTTCCAGCCAAAAAGCAGCTAAGATGTCTCTGTAGGCCTTCAAATATCCAGATGGTGGTTGGCTCCTGATCAACAGCAAAGCTGGCTGAGGAATTAAGTCAGTCTTAAACTTGCCAAGGTTGGCTGCCTTAAGCTATTGACTTAAATCTCTATTACTCTTAGGATGGCAATGAGATGAAGGTAACTTAATGGGAACATAGCAGAAAAAATATATTGCCAAAGCATGTTTACATAATGGTTAGGTACAAACAAAGAAAGACCCTATAGTTGTAACTGTATTTATAAACGTAATCTTGAAAATCATCGGTATTATTTGTCAGCAATTACTCACAATAATTATGCTTCATCCCAAATTACAGATTTGGGGAGTTTTCTGTCACTCAGAATCAGATGATTGGAGCACCTGAAAGCCATGTAAATCAAATAAAATATAAGCAAATGCCACACTTTTTACTTATTATAAATTCTGGAATTGAATTTATGTAATCAACTGAAAATATGAATTAATAGCGCAGCCAAGGAAGCAGATATTTGTCATATCAAGAAACTACTGTAGGGATAAATACTATGGAAAGGAAATGAATCAGAGCCTTTGTGTTCTCAATCTATTGTGCAGCCGGGGAGATGACTCTCTTTTTAGCTAGGGAGCTTGAGTGCAGGCAACCTCTAGGTCACTGCCACACCCCAACCCTGGGCAGTGCAAAGCCCATGCTGATTCCACTTACATTTGCACATTCCAGGGAAGGAACATCCTTCTTTGTTCTTCTCACAGCTCTGCGGAATTTTGCATTTCTTCAAGTGTGTTACCTGCAGCTGCTCTGTGCTCCTTAAAAAAAACAGCAAGAAAAGAACAGTGAATGTGGATCACTCACCTTCACTCACATCAAAATGCAATGGGAGGGGGCAACTTTTGGAGGGCTACAGAATTTTTTAAAAAGGACAAAACTGAAAGCATTTTTTTAAAAAACAAAAACAATATCTTATGAACCGCAGTCTCAGTACTAACTTCCCCCTTCTAGAGTTTTCAGAATTATATTAAATGTGTACAGGTCCTTGACCTACAACCATTCATTTAGTAACCATTGAAAGTTACAACGGGTGCTGGAAAAAGTGATTTATGGCCAGACACTTATCATAGTATCCCCCATGGTCACATGATCAGAATTTGGTCATTTGGCAATCAGCATGTATTTAGGATGGTAAATGGGATGTTGGTTGGACTGCTTGCTTGTGAATAGTTATTTTTAAATAATAAACAAACAGCTGACACCATTGAAGAAAGTGGAGGAGGCCCTGGGTTGAACTGTGGCTTTGCCACCTACTCTCTTCCTCCCTGCTCTGTTGTTGAAATTTTATCTTTCTGTACTTACTTGCACAATGGGTGTGTATATGTATTGTCTTGAATTTGTTCCGTGCCTAAAGGGTAATGGAATCACGAGTTCACTCACTGGCTGTCACGTATAAGCAACTTGTCACCAGCAGAATTGCCAATGGTGATTATTTCCAGGGACACCATGGAGTGTGCCCACGATTTTGATATCATTCTGTTAATTTCTGCCAGTAGGTGTTTTCCTCTTTATTTTTGATTCCTTTTAATTACTTAATTACAGTGTTTTCATTTAAATGCTGATTTAATGGGTGTTTATAAAACTTCTGTTATTTGCATCTGCGTTGAAGATCCTTTCAGAGACTGATCATTGAGATATTCTAAAAATAAGCTGCTTGATATAGTCCTAAGCACAGTGGAAGTGTTTCCTACTAGTTTTATGCGTAGCTTGTAGCCTAAATGTTCAGAAACTCTCTCTCCCCCCCCACCCCCCCGGAAGTCTATTTAAATGAAGGATATAATAATGAAGCAACCTCCCTAACAGGAAATAACCAAATAATAACACTTTGCTCTAACATGCAGAAATGTCAGATTCAGCAGAAAAACACCACTTCCTCATGATTCCCCTTGCTTCCTCACGTTGATAGTGAGAAGCAGCAATGTAATATAATTGCTGTATGATGTGAATTGAATTGCAATATAGATTCAGGAGTTGGATAATTTCTCTATGTTTCTAATGTCTGTCTAATCTGCCAACTCCTGAAACTATACACATAGTCCTCAATTTACGACTATTTTTAGTGACCGTTCCGATTACAATATCACTGAAAAAGGGGACTTATGGTATTCCATGATCAAAATTCAGGCACTTAGCAACTGACTCATATTTGTGACAGTTGCAGTGTCCTGGGGTCATGTAATCACCTTTTATGCCCTTCTGACAAGCAAAGTCAACGAGGAAACCAGATTCACTTAATAACAAGATTACTAACTTAAGAACTGCAGTGAATCGCTTAACAACTGTGACAAGAAAGGTTGTGAAACAAGGCACAACTCATCACAACTCATCAACTACATAGCAGTAGAAAAGTTGATCTCCGTTGTGGTCACAATTCAAGGTCTACCTATATTGGAACTCAGTTTAATAAAATTAATAACTTATTAAAGTTGTATTCCATCTGACTCTCAATGACTCTGGGCACAATCAAAGAAATTACAATAATGTTAATAAAGCCACTTGTTAGATAATATATAAAAATAAAACATATATATCAAATTTTTAATTTTAGTATGATAAAATGGTATAATGACCAAATTGTTCTCAGCCTTAATTCGGTCAAAAGCTAATGCTAATAATATCATCTGCCCTTGGACAGATTAGAGCAGATTGTTTTATATTTCAGTAGGGCTAGTGATTCATTTCACTTTGTATCAGCAATTTGTGTTAGCAGTAGTTTTTGCTAATCACTTGGGACCAGACCTTTTCCACTGTGATTTCAAAGAATGTAACACTTTCAAGACTTCAAACCAAATAAATATATGCAGTAGAAAAGAATCCCATTGCAGCTGTCAGGCTTCCTGGGAGGAAGAATGGCACAACAATAACTAACAACTGAGAGGCGAATTGGTTTCATATATAAAAAGGAAAATCTTTTTCAACTTGAATGTGACTCCTAGTGATTTTCATGGATACACCCATGAATAATTTCCAGTTAGGTTTGCCCCACCACAATCCCAGACAATTCCTGTATCCTTTTCAGATCAGAGCAAACACACATGCCTCTCAGTACAGCTATCAAAAATGTAGCTTGATGTTTATTTATCAAATGTCAGCAAAGATCAAAGACAGTTAATGGGACAAAAGACAGGCAAAATCAAACACACACACACACACAGGCAGAGAGATGAACAAGAAGCAAGGGGTTAAAAAACCAGGGAACTTAATAACAATCTACAGTCTCAATATCTATATATCTAGAGGGGCATAATTTTCCAGTGCCACTGGAAACAATATTATAGATTATTAGCATGGATAATAGACTTTGGCTATTTCATTTTTGACCTTTTATGTATCTAACAGTTGCAGAATAAAGAAGGAAAGCATGAGACCAGCTGACCCTTCTTCTATTCTGTATCATGAAAGAAGCTATTTGGTGGATGAGGTACCCAACATGGAAGTGGTTGGTCATTATCTTGTCATATTAGCCTACAGTCCTGGACTTCCTAGATTCCATAGAGTAACCAAAGCCAACCTTGCTTAGCTTTCTGGATTAGCCAAGGTTGTATAGATGTTCCACCTGCTGAGACTGGTAGGTTCATGTCTAAAGAGGAAAAGGATACACACACACATAAGATGGCATCTTTTGTAGATTTTATTTATTTATTTAGTGTATGGCTGGTCACACACAATATTAAAACACTTCATTTTTACAGGTTAAAACAATTAAAACAATTTTTAAAAAGCAGTAAGAAAACCTAAGAGGAAAACAGAAATAACATTTCAGAGTTTAATGTCGAGTTTGGAGATCCAGTCAGTAGCTGTCGTTGTTATGCAGAGGAGATTTTGTAGATTGATCTGTAGTATTGATATATGTAAATGCCACCCTTGATCTTAACCAAAAAGCTGAAAAGTGAAGTAGACAGATATTTTGGAGTGCTCTCACAATTTGGATGTAGATTTTTTGTTCCAAATGCATCACATTTTCCTCTTTCAACTGCCTGTTCATTTAAACAAAATGGCATTTGGGAAAGATCAGTGCTTGGCACCTCTGCTTAAGACTGATAGTTAAATATATACCGCTTTTCTCCATAGAGACATTGCTGAATTACAGCTGGAAGCCCAAGAGGCTTGTAAATGTGATTTGAGTCACAAAAGTATGTGAACTGCCAAACATCTGCATTCCCAGGAGATGTCAAGGGAATGGCCAAACCAGTGACAAAGCAACAAAAATGTTTTCTTCTTGGGTTAAAGGCACTACAGCTGTTGAGGAAACCTCTCTGCTTCCCACCAGAAATGTAGACTTATTTTTAGAAATGCCTTGAGTTCTACTTTGATCTAACCTTCTGTTTTAAAACAGCTTCTGTGCAATGCTGCATAGATACATTCTGTTTTCTGTTTTCATTTTGTTCTCATCTTTAGAGTAATGATGAGATGCAATGAACAAATTGCTTTGCTATTGGGAGTGGAGAGGCGGGAAAGGGACTCTTTGGTTCCCTTGAGCAATTCTGGGGACTGTGGAAAACAACTAAAAGGAGCAGGAGAAGTGTTTTAATTGGGGCTTCATCAAAGTGCTTCTTGGGGCCATGCTTCCACCGAGCTCACATTTCCACTGAAATAAAGCAATGGGAGCCAGCTAAATGTTCCATTGGAGCACTTGGCTCTCTATCTTCATCAACTTCAGTCTACCTTGCCAGAAGTGGTTTTGTGGAGGTGTTTGAAAAAGTAGGTTTCACTGAAACAATGCAACCATTCATATTCTTCACACAACACGATTTACCTATGAAGTTTCAGTAACAGAAGCTTGTAGGCTTAGTTTTCTGGGAAACATGAATAGAAGAATACAATCAGTCTTCACACTAAGCTTGGCTCTGGTGAATTATGAACACATCCAGATTTTTCTAGGGAACATCATGGACTTGTTTGTCACTACTTTCTTCTGTGATTTTGTCCCCCTGAATCTCGATCCAATATAAGTAAAGAGGTTTTCTGGTGGTTATTCATACAGAATACAGATGTTCTTCTCCAGGTATCTTCTTGGCCAGCATGACAACAAAATATTTGATAGAGTGGTCCTGTAGTCTAATACAGTGGTCTTTTTAAAAACGTTCTTAGGTACATGTTCATTGAATTTCACAAGTTACCATACCAAATCGTTCTTTCTTAGTTATTTTTTTGGGTTTCATTTCAGGTTAGACCATTGCTGTCTACCATTTTCTCCACATTGATGAAAACCAGGAAAGCGTAAGAAAAAAGTTCTGTTTCCTGTTAAATATATGCATGGATACTACACCTCACTTTAAATGTTGCTGATGTTTGTTCCCTCTGCTGGACAGTTAAGTTAATAAGAAGAACTCTTAAAAAGATCGAAGAAGAATTGCCTGTTAAAACTCTATATATTTATTTTTCAAAAATTACTTTTTTTTCTACCTGAAAGTTTTTCCTTTGAAAAATATCACTGCCACCCTGGCTAATCCTAAATCAGAATGGCTCTGTGCCTTAAGCAAGTTTTTAACAAAGACAAAACATTTCGCCCTCGTAAGAAATTTGAGCCGGGCACACAACGGTTTGAGCTGTACAAGAAAGCCCAGGCTTCCCTCAAATCAGGACTAGACTTAAAGACAGTGGTCCAGTTGCCCCCAGGAGAGAACATCAATGACTGGATTGCAGTGCACCTCGTGGACTTCTTCAACCGGATAAATCTCATTTATGGGACCATATCTGAGTTTTGCACTGAGAAGAGCTGCCCTATTATGTCTGGTGGTCTGAAGTATGAATATCGATGGCAGGATGATTATCGATTCAAGAGACCTACCAAGCTTTCAGCACCTCATTACATGTGCATGCTGATGGACTGGATTGAGACACTAATTAATAATGAGAACATCTTTCCTACTAGAATAGGTAAGTAAACTTTGATTGCTCCCTGGAAAGTTGATTCTTCTAGATCAAACTCTTTCTCCTTGTAGCATAGAGCATTGTTTATTTTGGCTTCAGTGGTTCTCCAAGTTCTTTTAACAGTACTCTGAAGTGAGTATCCCTAATACTCACTTCAGGGCACAACTGGAAAAGAACCTGGCATCAGTTCCTGGGAGAGCTGGGCAGTTCCTTTCCCCATGCCAGTCCTTCCATAAAGCATGACCATTCATCAACAATGCCAAAACTGACTGACTCAGTCACAGATCTTCACCTTTTGGTACTTCACTTGTTTTGCTTCCTATTTAATTTCCTATTTAATTCTATTTAATTTCTTGGGTGAGGTCCCGTTACTTGTCTCAGCTTCTGCCAACCTAGCAGTTTGAAAGCTCATAAAAAATGCAAGTAGAAAAATAGGGACCACCTTTGATGGGAAGGTAACAGTGTTTCATGCACCTTTGGTGTTTAGTCATGCCGGCTACATGACTATGGAGAAGTCTTCGGACAGCGCTGGCTCTTCGACTTTGAAATGGAGATGAGCACCACCTCCTAGAGTCAGGAACGATTAGCACATATGTGTGAGGGGAACCTTTACCTTTACCTTTAATTTCCTTGTTAAAATGGCCAGTCAATCACCGTCAGGGGATACCTTGGAGGATCATTCCAACAGGTTTTGATTTTCAGCAATGTGCAACCCCCACCTCTCCCAGGAAGACACATTAACACAAGCCTCATGCCTCTCATAACTGTCAGAAGATTTACTACTCTTCCTTGAGGGAGTTGGATGGCCCACATACCACAGAAGTTGGATGTTGGTAATGCTGCCAGTGCCTTAATCGACTATCCTTCACTAAAGAAACAGAAGTACTTGAAACACTGAACTAGGTGACAGGTATATCCTCTCCCAAAGACCTCTCATGAGTCCCTCAGAGAAAGCTATGAGTTTCTAGGGGGGTTGTGAGAATTCAGCCGGTTCAGGTGGGTTCGGGTGAACCAGTAGTTAACTTGCTAGCTGGGCCCACCCCTTCCTGCCCGCCCCTTCCAGGAGTCCCCACACGCACCATTTTCACTCCCAGGAGGTTTCAGGGAGGCCTCCTAGGCCCAAAATGGGGCGTGTTCCCCCCACGGCCCATTTTTGCTCCCGGGGAGGTGCAGGAGGCCAAGTGCTGCCTGTCACACACCCCTGGCCATGCCCACCAAACCACGCCCACAGAACCAGAAGTAAAAAAATTTGAATCCCACCACTGTTGTGACCGTCTGTCTTTGACTCCACCATCACTCCAGGAGAAACAGGAAGAGACAGAAATCTCATTTTGTTACCCTTGACTGAAAAAACCTCATAGGATGAGGCATAGAGGAAGGGAGAGAAGCAGGTTCAGTCTCTATCCTTCTCCTCCGCAGAGAAGGATCCCTCTCCTAACCCTCTTGCAGAAAACAAAGAGAACCTTTGTAGGTAGAAGAGGCAACTGACCAAATGGGAGAGAGACATGCAATTTCCCACTTAAACCACGGCTCTTTTTATATCCAGAAAAGAGAAAAGGGAAGATTGCCCTAGCTTAGATGGAAAAGACTGTAGCCAGTCTCTGAGTCCACCTGATTGCTTCACTGCTACTCCAAAAAAAAAAAAAAAAAAAAAAAAAAAAATCAGATTCAATTTTTTTTTAATGTGAATAATTAGCCACCCCACTCACAGGAATAAGTATGTGGAATTGTTGGTTTAACCTATATAAGAACCTCTTCCATGCATTCAAGGCCTTAGGACTTATTTTAATGAGCCGACTCACACAAGTGCAGCAGCTCTCAGCTGATTATTAAAGCAGCTGCATCTTTTTTTCCTAGGCTTTCAGGCAATGTCCCTCTTTTAAAGAGTTGAATCATTGCAGCAGCGTATCTTTAATATTATTCTTAATGCAGCAGCGTCTCTTCTCAGGTTGGCACTAACTGCAGACAGCCAGTTCTGCTTTTTTTTAAAAAAAAAAATGCAAACAATGCTTTCACAAATCCAAAAGGAGTGAGTGAGGGATAAGTATTGAATTTTTCTTCTATTGTGAAGGAATACCATTTTGACACAGCATGTTCCTCCTTGTTTTCACAGCTGGTCAGCTTCATAAATGCTTACTTGTGTCATTTCTATCTCTTCCCCTCCCATCTCCTTTCAAAATTAATACTGCGTAAAACTTTGCAGCTGTTTTTGTGCCTTTCTCACCATACATTGGTTTAAGGGCACAGATTGAGGCTCATTTATGGGAAATGGCAAATAATACTTTATGTCTAGTGGGATTTTAAAATCCGTGACAATATACTATTGTTCTGAACAAATCGTTCTTCCCAGACTTAACAATATAATAGATGAAACTTAAAAAATCCAACTGACAGATTTCTTTTGACTGCATCAGAGAAATGTTATCTTGGAGAGACAAATCGCTTAACATTCTTTTATGTAATATGTGCTTATTATTTCTCATTTATAATGCATTAATATATCAATCAATACCATACTGGAAAAAAACAGCACTTTGAACTTATCCATTCCTTACCATAATAACATCAGAATGACAAAATGTGCATTGTGAGTCCTAATGCAAGCTTTCCCCCTTTCTTACTTGTGACACACAGTGTTGCATATAAATATGTAAGAGACAGAGTTTGCATTATGATGTCATAACTGGCATTTAGTTCCTTCACCCATTCCTCCATCAATGTTCTTGGATACTGGGCAAGGTGGTAATGAAAATTAGAAATTCTACAAGATGCTATTCTACCGTTCTGCCCTATATACTCATAGGATTGTAGTCAGACAACAGTTTGTCTTTGATGATGATCAAATTGAGTTCCATTTATATCTCTACTCATTCAATTATAATATTTGTTCACAGATATTCTTTGCAGATATTTCTAGTCTTTAAATTAAAAAAACAAAAACCATTTGTAAATGAAACAAAAAATGTCATATGACATTCAATTCACTTCAAAATAATTGCTCCTGATTCCAGATAGCAAGAATTGAACGTTGATACATTTGAGCTCCTTGGTCATAAAACTAGATTCAAAAATAACTTTTTTTTAGTATTGTTTCAGGTAGCGCTTAATACAATAATGCAGCACGCCTTTCTTTGACATGTATTATTCTCTATGAATATTCTGCCGCTTAGCGAAGCTGGAGAGAGATTGTGGCAATCCATTTCCACATTCCAAACCTTGTAAGAACTTAAAAGCTCATGATTCTTACTGAAGAACAAAACAAAGCAAAATCTCAATAAAAATATCCTGCTTGTAGTCTCAGAGGTCAAGAATACTGTACCCGAACTGCAATTCACTTTTAATATTGCAAGTAAAATTAGCTGTGGAAAAAGAACTTCAGGAGAAAATTGTGACTGATAAATCCAAGGAGGATTTGGCACACTTCTCATCATTATACTTTTGTTCTTCAGATCAAATTGCTACTCTTTGTTTTTAAAGATGATTGGGGAAGAAACACATTTTAAAAAAGCACCAGGAGGGAAGAGAATTGCCATTATTAGGTTTAATTTGTCATTCAAGAACTTTCACAGCTAGAAGCTGGGAAATAATGAACATTTTTCCATCAATGACAAAAGTGTCTTAATAGTATCAACCAGTCATTCTTGAAGTAAAATAAAGCCACTCCTCATTACTGTTATTTTGAAACAACAATGGTGGGATGACTCTAAAAGTCACTAGTAGGAAAATAACTAATGTCAGTGACATGGTATTGAGCTTCTGTAAAACTTTATTTGGATGCCAGTGAATAGATATTGTAATTTCCTAGGGTCCAGAAATAATACCACCATCAATTATGTTTTGTTGTCATTGCCTTCTCAGCAGTGTGTGGTTAAATTGCTACAGACTTGAGCAACTGCTAGCTAGTTAGCCAGAAGAACTTCTGTTTAGAATGCATTGCAAACTCTGTGGCATTGGAGAAATATTGGACTGGGATTAGGGGCTAGGCCACAACTCTTAAAACTTTCCCAGTTTTTCATTTTTTCAGTCATCATGGTACCATACAAAGCTTAGAGGAAAGCTTAATGAGATCAGCAGCATAGCATTTTCCTTCATATTTTTTCTCAGTGAAAGCTGCTCAAAAAAGCATCTTACCAAACACATGGGAAGATCATGGAAATATATGGTATCCAAAGTGAGACTGGAGCTACTATGCAACATTTGTTTAATAGTTTTTCTTGGGCAACTAGCCTGAAACAGTTCAAAAGTTTAATGTGCTTTTCCTAGTTTCAATTGCAATATATTAGAAGCTTCATGTTTGTGTAAGCTGACCTTAGATATTGTAGTGTTTACATGAAACAAACATTATCTTATCAGATTTCTACCATGCTTCCTGATTGGGAGAAGATTGTGATCTCCCTTCGGACAATCAGAGAATGCTATTCTTGTTTGTGAATGTCCTAATGAAAGCTTAGTTTGTTGCTTTTACCATATACAGCAAAATTGCTTTTCAGATTTCCCTGTATAACACAGTAGGAAAACTAATAGCTAAAAATAATTTTTCCTTTAATAAACTTGACTAACCATGCAGGGTTATTTGGTTGCAGTTGAGGAAAAAAATCAGAACTCAGCAGGATATTAACTTAATATTTTTCTGTTTACAAAGTGTTGCTCCATGTTTTTTAGTATTCTAATTTTAATAAATTATATAAAGGAGCTCAGAACTCTACCTATCCATCAGGATAATTTTCCAAACATGCAATTGAATTGAATATATTATTTGGACAATTTGATTGTGTAATTAGACACACAAGGAATTTGTCTCTGGTGCAGAAGTTCTCAGTATACATGCAAAGCAACAGAATAATGATAATCGTCATTATAATAATACCAGTAAGAGGGGCAAGTAAAGAAGAAGGATAAATAATACTACAACCATACTACATGGATAAATACACATAGACATTAGGCAGCACTGTGAGAATTAGGTGTTCAGCAGAGTGATGGCCTGAGGGAAAAACTATCCCTGTGTCTAGTTGTTTTGGCATCCAGTGCCCTACAGTGCCATCTCGAGAGGCAGGAATTGAAACAGTTTATATCCAGGATGTGAGGAGTCTGCAGATATCTTCTCAGCCATTCTTCTGCCTAAGCAATATACAGGTGTTCTGTGGAAGGCAGGTTGGTTGAAGAGCATGAGGTGAGTTTGGTATGGCAGGATAAGCCATCAAGTGAAAGACTGAGTTTGAAAACAGTCCACATCTGTCTTGAGGCTATATAGAAAAACACTGAAGGAAAAAAAATTCCCAATACATCCCTCTAGAACAGCGGTCACCAACCTTTTGGACCACAGGGACCACTAAATTCATAATTTTAAATCCCGTGGATCACTAATACGATCTGCTTAATGACCGGCTGGGTGGGCATGGCCAGGTGGTCATGTGACTGGGTGGGCATGGCCAACTTGATGTCACTTATGTTGAGAGGCACCTCACCAGCCTCTACTCGCCACTCCGCTCCTGGCCACTCCTCGGCTGCCCGCCCGGTCTCCTTAGGCCCCCAATGGGAAGCAGTTGTTGGAGCTAAGCAGTCACCATGAGAAAGAGTTGGCAAAACAGCTCAGTTCAAATTGGATCAGATCAAGAAGGAGGCTCAGCAGAAGCACCTCACTGAGGACTATGAGCATAGGCTTTCCAAGCAGAGGGAAGACCTGCAGGAGTGCAAGGCCAGGTACCGGTGCCCAGAGGCTCAGTGGGCTGAGATGGTCAGCCAGTTTCAGGCTATGATACAGTCCCACTGGAACAAGGCCCTCTGGATATTCGCCACCAGCGGCGCTTCCCTCCAGCCTTCACTCAAAGCCCCGCACCAAGAGGCTGAAGCAGACCCCAAGTCGGAATTTCTACCCGCCCTCTGACCCACACAAAAAGATCCCGAAGGGGGAGACTCTCTGCAGCAACACAAATGTTCATTGCACGTATCCGTCCCAGGAGCCATAGTTTGAGGACCCCTGATTTAGTGCAATATTAAAAATGCAAATAATTTTTCTGCAGGACCACCAAAATTTTCTCATGGACCACCCGCCAGTCCCGCCTAGACTACTGTAATGGTCTCTACATGGGGCTCCCCTTGAGGAGCATCCGGAGGCTCCAACTGGTCCAGAATGCAGCCACGCGGGTGGTTATGGGGGCGACTTGGCGCTCCCAAGTAACACCGCTCCTGCACGAGCTGCACTGGCTCCCGGTGGTCTTCCGGGTGCGCTTCAAGGTATTGGTTACCACCTTTAAGCACTCCATGGCTTAGGACCCGGGTACTTACAAGACCGTGTTCTGCCACCGGTAGCCTCCCACCGACCAGTACGCTCCCACACAGAGGGCCTCCTCAGGGTGACGTCGGCCAGCATTCTCTGGCCGACGGGGGAGAGCATTCTCTGTGGGGGCACTTACCCTCTGGAACGAGTTGCCCCCAGAGATACGGCGGATCCCTGACCTTCGTGCTTTCCGAACTGCCCTAAAGACATTTTTGTTTCATCAAGCCGGGCTGGCCTGACCTACTCTTTTTAAAAAGAATTGTTTTAAAAATTAGGGGTTTTAATATAGAATTTTTAACTATGGGCCAAATTGATTTAATTGGATTTTAATATTGTTTTAAATTTTGTATCTGTGTATTCTATTTGCTGGCTGTTCACCGCCCGAGTCCCTCGGGAGAGGGGGCGGTATATAAATATAATAAACTAACTAACTAACTAACTAACCAGTGGTCCACAGACCACCAGCTGGTGACCGCTGCTCTAAGAGAGGCAGTTCAGCAGTGTTTGTGACTGCTCCATTCTAAGCATTCTCCATTTCTTTCAGGCACATGACCTAGAGTTGAGCAGAGCATGTGCATACACACACTTTCTTGCCAGTATGCATATAATACAAAGACAGTACTGTACTTCTCTGCACAGAATACAGATGAATTTTATGACCAGTGCTGGTAAACAGGTGGGAAGCATTTCGGAAGCCACATTAGTCTGCATGCTTGTCTTACTTTGTTTCATCTTTTAGTTGTGAGAGTAGTTAGGCAGAAAGCTGTGTGAAATGTATCTTTAATCATCACGTTAGGGTTTTTAAAAGGGGGGCAGAGGGTTTTCATTAGAAGAGTAACAGGTAAGAAGCAGTGATTTTCTTCCGTTGCCTTGACGCCAAATCACCCCATCCCAGCCTCACTTACGGTAGCTATAAGGCAAGCTAATGGGAGCTCTCTTTTTAGGGTGCTGGCAGCTGTTCAGAAAGGGCAGAGGGGGAAACGATTGTTTTCCCTGTATTGCTTTCCTAAAGAATCCATCCCCATGCTTGCTTTTAATTAAAAACCTGAACATTCATGTTTGAATTACACTGCCAAAATCTTAAAACACTCTTATCTAAAACAGGGGTCTCCAATCTTGGCAACTTTAAGACTTGTGGACTTCAACTCCCAGCAAAGCTGGCTGAGGAACTCTGGGAGTTGAAGTCCACAAGTCTTAAAGTTGCCAGGGTTGGAGACCCCTGATCAAAAACACATCATGTCAATTTGATACTGCTTGCCAGTGGTGGGTTTCAAATTTTTTTACTACCGGTTCAGTGGGTGTGGCTTGGTGGGCGTGGCAGGGAAAGGATACTGTAAAATCTCCATTCCCTTCCCAATCCAGGGAAGGTTACTGCATTTCCTCCTGATAAGATGGGACTCGGGAGGCAGAGACTAGATGGGGGCGAGGCCAGTCAGAGGTGGTATTTACCGGTTCTCCGAACTACTCAAAATTTCTACTACCGGTTCCCCAGAACTGGTCAGAACATGCTGAAACCCACCTCTGCTGCATAAAGTTAGCTTTTGAATTCCATGGTCTCTTTGTCTCTGCTTCATTGGTTACTTTATTACACTATGACAACCTATAAATCCAAGTAGGTACTATAAACTATTGTAAAACTAAAGTAGATATGGCAAAAGCTTGGTAGAATTTGTAAGTCTATGGTATATGTAGCTATCCTGTTTTTGTGTTTAAAAAAGGATATTTTCAATTACAAACCCAGGAGTGGAGATGCAATGAGGTAAAGTCTTTAGAAAGCTGCACACAAACCACAATTTTATAACCAAGACAGTGCAGAGCAGCATCTGTACAGGATTTTTTATGTAAGCTAAAATTTGCTGGAAGGCTACATAGTTTTGGCTTTTCCCAAGATAATAAGTGGCTCAGTTGTTTGTGTAAACAATGCTTCAAAACAAGTACTTAACAACTCTCCCATGCCATTTTAGCACTTTTAACTTTCTAGCTATGTTACATTTCATTTTTAGAAAGCAGTGTTTTAAATTTGTACTCTCGAGAAAAAAAAACCCCATTGATGACACTAATCTCATATGCCAGAGAATGTAGGATTTGCCTTTTCAAGCTTTCTATAGTCTTAAAATCCTTCTTCATTGGATTCAATGGATATCCTGAGTCCCAAACTAGCCAATATATTTGAACCTAAGTTGCGGTGAAAACAACATTGGTATATGGTTAACATATGGTTGTATATCATGAAAACTAGAAAACTGGGTTAATTACCATACTTTTTGGTGTATAAGACGCACTTTCCCTCCCCATAAAGGTGGGTGAAAATTGCAGTGCGTCTTATACACTGAATGTTGCCGAAGCCCCACCCACCCATCGGCCCCCACCCTTCGGCCATTTTCAGCCTCCGTGTGTCGCATTTTCGGCTGTGGGGATCCCCACAGCACATTGCTACTGATCGCCACCTCTGTGCATTATGTTTTTGGCCTCCGTGCATCATATTTTCAGGCAGTTCCAGCGGCGGGGATCAGCGGCGGCAGTGGCAGCGATCCCTGCTGCCTGGAACCGGCCAAAAATGTGATGTACAAAGGCCAAAAACATAATGCACGGAGCCAAAAATGTGACACATGGAGGTGGCAATGGGCTCTGATGATCCCCGCAGCCTGGAACAGCTAATTGGTGGTATCCTGGGAGGCCGATCCAACTGCCAATCAGCTGTTCGTGCTAAATCAGGCTGCAATAACAGACTGAAGCTTACCAGGCTGTTTGCTGCAAGGACGCTAGCCAGATGAATACCGATAGATGCTGGCAGGCAGAGGCAATTTTTTTTTCCTCCCCAAAAACTAATGTGTGTTTTATACTCTGGAGGCTGGAGCATCTTATACTCCGGAAAATACGGTAGTAAATCATCATTTACCAGAAGCGGGCAATATAGCTGTATGTACAACAATACAAGATATTTTCATATCTGCAAACTTAGACAGCAATTAAACTCCAAATAACCTGGCAATAACATTTGAGAATTTCTTGTAAGTTACACAACTGAGTCTCCTGAGTTCTGTTATACAGCATTCGCTGCCAGCACAGCTGGCTGCCAGGAAGCAAGTTAGTAAGCCTTGAATCTGCCACAGGCCAGAGATAAGGAAATTCAGTGTTTTACTGCAATTAGCTGGAATAAAACAGCTCTTGAAAAGTGTTTTTGCAGTACCTTTGAGGATAGACTGTACTCATGGTCAAAACAGACATTGAAACCAGTAAGCTACCAATCAAATAACAAAGTCACCGGAGAAGCAATAAATGAGGTCAAAATAAATCTAATATCAAAAACAGCAATGCAGGATATTCATAGGCAAGAGCTGAATTTCTGATAAGTTGTTCTCAACACTGTCTGCAGGGACAGTATGGTTAAATAAGCCACACTGAATCTCCCACTCATTGAAGAGTAGCTGCAAAATCTGTTCTGTTGGCACTCACCAGGTTAGTCTCCCAGATCTGCAAAGTTGAGCCTTTGAGCCAAAGTTGAGTCATAGATCTTCATTAAATGGCTCTGCCTAGGATTAAGTGACTGGGCTTCTGAATCTAAGAGATTATCAGTGATATGGGTGAGGGGTCCTGTGGATTTGCTGGCTTTGTTAAGGTCAGAGTGAGATCATCGGCTCTGTATTGCTGGAATCTCCAGTAACAGGATTGCTACCATTTCAGTGGTGGAATTCAATTTTTTTTACTTCCGGATCTGTGGGTGTGGCTTGATGGGCGTGGTGTGGCTTGGTGGGCATGGAAGGATACTGCAAAATCTCATTTCCACCCCACTCCAGGGGAAGGATACTGCAAAATCTCCATTCCCACCCTACTCTGGGGCCAGCCAGAGGTGGTATGTGCCAGTTCTCTGAACTACTCAAAATTTCTGCTACCGGTTCTCCAGAACCTGTCAGAACTTGCTGAACAGCACCTCTGTACCACTTGATGCTTCTGATACCACTTTCTTTGTAAATTAGATATATTCTAATAATGCAATAACGGAGACTAGAACTCATGGTCTCCCAATTTCTAGCCCGATGCCTTCACTATTATACCAGACCATCTCTCAACTGTGTGTATAGTCTTCATTTAAGAGGGCATGTCAACTGACAAGGCAGTTGACAGTCTTAATGTATTCAGAAACAGAATTATCAGATTAAAATTGTACAGATAGTCCTCAAATTACAATTACAATTGAGCCTAAAATTTCTGTTGTTAAGCGAGACATCTGTTAAGTGAGTTTTGTCCCATTTTACGACCTTTCTTGCCACTGTTGTTAACTGAATCACTGACCTTGTTAAATGAATAACACAGTTGTTAAATGAATCTGGCTTCCCCATTTGCTTGTCAGAAGGTTGTAAGAGGGGATCCCATGACCCTGGGACACTGCAACCGTCATAAATGTGAGTCAGTGGCTAAGTGTCTGATTTTGATCCTGTGACCGTGTGGATGCCTTAAGTCGTAAAAGGGTCACAAATCACTTTTTCAGTGTTGTTGTAACTTTGAACGGTCACTAAACTGTTGTAAATCGAGGACTACCTGTATACATTCAGAGCAGCACTAGGTGGCAGTAAAGAGATACAGGAAGTTCTAACTATTCTATCACCTGGTGGGCATGTTAGGCTTCATAGCTCTATTTTGAAAGAAAGTGTTTAACTATTTCATTGATTAACCACCATATATCATCAAAACCCATAAAATGCTAATAGTATCTCCTAGCCTATTCTGCAGGTATAAAAATGTACTCTCTACGGTGAACCACTCCCCCCATCCTGCTATTCTCAAAATATTTCTCTAGTGCTAGATGAAACACTAATGATTTTTAACCCCTACCGTTCATAAACTCTACAATTGCAGTGAAAGACATAAACAAGATGATCCTTGAAGTGTAAACTCCAATCCCTGTGATCTCCAGGTAACTCTAAATCTAGGTGGGCAAAATCCTTCTGCATGACACCATTGCTGCTATTGATCATCATGGGTCTAAATGGGCAAAAGTTTTGATAGCATAAAAGGATGGCTTCCTTTATTCTTGAAGTATTGGGAGGTAACTGTCCAACACATTGTAGTTGTTCAGTCACTAAGTTGTGTCTGACTCTTTGCAACCCCATGGACCGTCACACACTGGGGCCCCCTGTCCACCACTGTCTCCTGGAGTTTGCCCGAAAGTCCACTGCTCACTCATCTCTATATCAGCTTCATATTCTTACATAGCTGCAGTATGACAGTCATAAGGTTTATGATGTCAAGGTGCATGTGGAACAAATTTATTCTGGCAAGCCAAACAATTGCTACAATAGAAGCAGACCTTTCTCAAAGCATCCACTGTGTCGCTGACGTTACTGAAATTTTAGCACTTTATTTTATTTTATTTTATTCAATTTATATACCGCCCTTCTCCTAGTGGACTCAGGGCGGTGCACAGCCAGAACTAAAACACATACCAATACAAAATTTAAAATTTTTAAAAGAATTTCATGACTTTGGCCCAAAATTTAAAACATTCAAGCTAAAACCCATTGACAATTTAAAAAGCTGTGACTGTGACGGAGGTCCAAATAGAACGCCACAACTAGTAGTTCTCCAAAGCTTTTCCTTGGCCACATTTGTTTGATTTCAAGATGCTAGGAGAATCTTGTTTTGTTTTTGTTTTTGTCTGTTTTGCAGGTGTACCTTTCCCCAAGAATTTCCAGCAGGTCTGCACAAAGATTCTCACACGCCTCTTCAGGGTTTTCGTCCATGTTTATATCCACCACTTTGACAGCATCATCGGTATTGGTGCTGAAGCTCATGTCAACACTTGCTACAAACACTTTTACTACTTCATCAATGAATTCAGTTTGGTTGATCAAAGGGAATTAGAACCACTGGTAAGAAACATCCTATCTTCCTTCTCACTTCTAAACCAGGGGTATCAAACTTGCGTTGTCACAGCATCATCATGTGACATATTGTGACTCCCCCCCTTCGCTAAAGTGGGTGTGGGCATGGCCAGCACATGATGCATCCGCCTCGCGGACCGCAAGTTTGACAGCCCTGTTCTAAACAGTAAAGATTTCCTTTGGGTGAAAGAATGCTGGAGGGAGCAGTTGTGCAGAAATAACACAGGGATCCTTTAGCTTATTGCTTTGCAGGTTCCTAGCGATTAAGTCATGAACAGTTAATCTGCACAGGCACATAGTTTTTATGTTGCACAGACAGGGAAGTAAATTAGGGAGACATTTGGGATGGTGGTGGATAAGAACATACTTTTGGAACAAGACAAACTCATCCAGAATAGAACAAAGAGATCACAAAGAGCAGAAATTTCATCTACACAACAACAACCTGCAACTCTGATTGAATACCACCAAAGCATCTGTATTCCTATTTTTTTGTTTTTTTGGAGAACAGGAACTTAATGCATTTATTTTTGCTTTAGAATTACATATAGGTAATTCAAGAGCTGCACTAAAACTTCCCAGTTGTGTACTTCTTAGGTGCCTTAAGTAATACATGTGTTATGAGTCACAGGAGTAAATTATCCACATCAAGATTCCAGCGCAGTACAGCTTCACTTTTTATTTGTCAATTAATTAATTAATTAATTAATTAATTAATTAATTAATTGGTTCGATTTATATGCCTCCCTTCTCCGGAGACTCAGGGTGGCTAACAATGCATTAAGCAATAGCCTTCATCCTTTTGTATATACCTGCTTAGTAGGGCTTTCGGCCCCCACAAGCGGTGTTCTTTTTAATACAAAGTCAGTTTATTGCCCCCACAATCCGGGTCCTCATTATTAGATTTATATGGTGTTTTTCATCCAAAAGCTCAAGATAGCTTCCAAAGGAACCTCTTTAATTTTATCCCCACAACAGCAACCCTGTTGTGGGGTAATAGATTTAAAGGGAGTGACATCCCTCTATTTAGAGGAAACCCAGCAACTTCCCATGCTTATGCTTAACCATACATTTTAAAACATTTGTTGAACTAAACCAATTTTGGTTAGCTTCACTCAGTGCAGAAACCAAAAGCTGTATCTTATGAATTACTGGGTTCATTTATTGCACTAAGTTGTAGTGCAATATGATTGTAATACTGTGTAATGTGATTTTTTTTTAGGTTTTCAATTTAGCAAGACATGTGAACCCAGCTGCATCAAAATGATTTACTCCACCTGAAATCTATTTTTTTCTTATTTGCTGTTTGGGAGCAGTTTTGTAGATGAGGATATATATGCAGTGTTTCACATATATCAGAATAACTGCTGATCTTAAAAGGCAATTAAAACACAGGAAATCAATGACGGTGGGAAGAAGGGAAAAAAAACCTGTAATAACTTCCCTCCTTCCTGCTGTTTCCCTTAAGGGATAATAAGAGGAAGTTTCTCCACAAATACCCTTGTAAAGTGGCAGTAACTTGTGCTCAGTATTGTTGGCTGGCCAAATGGGAATTGTTTCTTGTTCTTTGTACCATATTGTTCAAGCAATTGATTTTAAACAATTCTTGAAACTTATGTATTTGTCCTTTTGGTGCTATGCACAGCTGCATCATGGCTTTTATTCCTCCTGCTTGTTCCCAGATTCAAAGTGAAATGTGATTAACAACATATCCATCGGCATCCATTCCTAAGCCCAGGAATGCCGACATAATGAAATGTGTGTCGTGACATCATTGTGCAAACTCAGCCCTTTTTGTAGTTGTGACGTGATCACACACAAGAATGTAAGGAATACAGTTTACCTCACGACATTGTGATGCAGAGTGTATTGCTTGTTGTAGAGGAATGCTTAAATAACCTTGGAATAGCAAAGGTGAAATAAAAGATAATTCAGCTCTGGGGAAGGGAAGGTGTGAGAAAGAAACTCAAAATAATCCTGCTTTGAGTTTGATCTGTGTTAAGACTAGGCATAGAGAAAGTCTGGCAGGCTTTCAGTTAGTATGAAGGTTAAAGTTTCCCCTATCCAGTTGTTTCTGACTCTAGGTGGCAATGCTCATCTCCATTTCTTAGCCAGTGTTATCTGAAGACATTTCCATGGTCATGTGGCCAAGGCGTATGGAACACTGTTACCTTCCCACTGAAATGGTACCTATTTATCTACTTCCATTTGCATGTTTCCAAATGATTAGGTGGGCAGGAGCTGAGGCAATTAACAGGAGTTCACCCCATCGCAAGCCACTCAGGTCTTGAACCCAGGCTGTCAGCTCCAGCTGACAAACTCAGCGTCTTTAACCACTGAGCCACCATGTCCCCTTCAGTTAGTATACCGTACTTGAATTAGTAGTGTTCATGTAATCTTTGAACTGTTTCTAGCCTGGTTTATCTCAATGGGGGACATTTGCCTTCACCCTGAAGATCTTATGAGGATATCTGCTATAACACTGACAATAACACAACTTCCATAATGCAGTTGCAAAGCTCATTCCTTCTCTAAGATTATGGGGTACAAGGTTACTGAAATACCTACAGCTAACATCAGCTTAAATGCTTTGACAAGAATCCTCCTATAAAGATAAGCAAAAAAAAAGCAAATTCAGATATTGCCACCAAATTAATTCTGTTTCTGACAGAAGTCTCTAATATTGGGACGAATCTATATCTTCCACTCAAACTCTGTTCGTCTTCTTACTTTCTTAGAAAAGAGAAAATAGTGGAAAAAATATGGATGGGGGGGGGGAATCACACTTTGGTAGGTTCCCTGAAGATGGGCTCGAGCAGGAGTCTGAAAACTCAGAAGACTAAACCTCTGATCTTGGTGACCGACCGAAAAAGTTCCTAAGTAGCATTCCTGCTTTACATGTTTGAAAGTTGCCTTGTTGTGAGATAGCAGCTAACAAAATTTAAAAATAAATAAATAAAATAAAAAATAAAGAGCAGGGGGAAAAAATCCATTCTGTATAAGTAAAGGAGGCAGGGAAGAAAAATCAATTTTGTATAATGGGTACAGCTAAGTTATTATATTACACAGGCATTAAAGCTACTTGGATCTGCCCATTCTCTCTCTAACCATCCCTTCTTGACCTCTTTTCTTGCACCAGTAATTGGAAGAATTAGGTGGCAGTCCGGATTTTGTACTAAATTACTTCTTAGGAAGGAAACATGTTGAATACACCGGACTTCCTTCCAAGTAAATGTAGAATTGTGCTGTAAATGTTTCCTTTGGGAATTGGTTTCAGATTTGAATAGTAATTTAGAAACAAGAGTAGACCCTCCTTTTCTGATTGTTTGACATAAACTTATATATGGAGTTTATGTAGACTAGAGAGCATCACTTTATGGCTGGTGTTGTAGCACGTCCAGGAGGATATGAAGATCCAGTGATGACCTCTCTTTTCACGTCACATGATGCTGTAGCTGGAGGCTTGTGAAAGTGAGGAATTCTAATTTTCCCTTCTATTTTTTATGTACTGGGGAAGAGGGGTCCACTGCAATGAAAACAATTTCTGAAATAGCTTGGTTTCATTTTCTTGTGCTTGAAGGGGAAAAAAATTCCAAATTTCTTACCTCTCTTCTAGTCACTTTCTCACACTCATCGGGCTACAATGAATGAAAGAATCAACACATATTCATTCTGGGATATTATCAGTAGTCTTCCAGAGAATTCTCAGTTGAGAATTGAAACAGAAGTATACAGTGCCCATGTATTTTTTTACTTCTTTAAAAGGGAGTTTTGATGTAAATTTTGCAGGTGTAAGGTGGGGACAATAAGTTACTGGTTGAAAATAGAATTTGATGGCTGCTAACCAAATCAAAGCAACACATGTAGAAGTATGACTGGGATTCTAGAGTAAATATCTATAAGTTTTGAGCATTCTTTCCCAGAAGCCCTCTGGGTCTATATATCCTGGCCTCACCTCTTAGCTAGCCTGGTAGGAGATAATTACTGCTGTCATCAACTATCTTCTATGGAACACTTCAACTACTGTCCTTCATCTATCCAATCTGTGAAAGATAAGACTCCCACAATTTGTTTTGCCGTTTAGTTTAGTTTAGTTTAGTTTAGTTTAGTTTAGTGTAGTGTAGTGTAGTGTAGTGTAGTGTAGTGTAGTGTAGTGTAGAGTAGAGTAGAGTAGAGTAGAGTAGAGTAGAGTAGAGTAGAGTAGAATAGAGTAGAATAGAGTAGAATAGAATAGAATAGAATTCTTTCTTGGCCAAGTGTGATTGGACACACAATGAACTTGTCTCCAGTATATAAACTCTTAGTGTACATACAATCAACTGAGTGATAAATCACAGATCATAAATCATAAAATACAATCATAAATCATAAGACACAAACAATTGATAAATTATAATATACCAATAGGAGTAGGTAGTAGGAAAGATGAAAGATGACAAGGAAAATAGTTATATAATCTATTACATGGGTAAAAATCATTAGGCATAAGATACTGTAGTGCTGTGGGAATGGGGTGTTTAGCAGAATGATGGCATTGGGGGAAGAAACTATCTTTGAGTCTAGCTGTTTTGGCATGCAATGCCTGTAGTGGCATCTTGAGGGGAGAAGTTGAAACAGTTTATGTCCAGGATGGGAGGGGTCTATACATACTTGTTTGTTTGTTTTTTGTTTGTTTACAGGTAAAACTGGAAAAAACAAAGAGACATTGTAATACAACCTCCTGGTTTTGTACACATCAACATAAAGATGTGTAGTTAAAGGTTTCAATTCTTTCTCCCTTCACTGGAAGATAAATTCATTTCATATGAGATAAATAAAATCAAATGTTATTTTTTTAAAAGGAACTCAAAATATAGATCCTAAAACAGTGGTTGTCTGCTATATTTAAGGATGTAGATTTTAAGCTAATAGAAAGAAGAGAAATCTTCGGGAAAACAGTCTTAAATTATACAGAATGTCCTACTTGCTCAGAAAAATAGGCTAAGAGAAAAGTAAGCTTAAAACAAAGCTGCATTCAACATTTTTCTAAAGTTTTTAGCTATTACTTAGAGACAACTGAATCCCAAGGCAAAGTTTTATTTCTTTTTATTCTGGACCTCTTCTGATTTATTAGTGTAATGCCAGTCATTTTTCAGAGATGCTGAGGGTATCAGGCACAGGAACTTCTTTTTCCCCTGGAGATTTCCATCTCTCTTTAAAAGATTGAAATCTAATAATAGCAAATAGGGATGGTTAAATGCAAATGAAGTCCAGTCTTTAGACTGTAAGGGATGTTACACTATTGTGAATGCAGACTGGCTATTTGTAACAACACATATACCCTTCCTTCCTTCCTTCCTTTTTTTGCAAATCAAACAGATGGAACTCAGTAATGAAGTAGGCAACTACTCTATTTTATAAATGGGAAAAGGGCTGAGACACAGAAACCTCCTCAAACATCCGCAGATGCGCTAAGTATGTTTCTTCCATATCTCAAACAAGATATGGCACTTTATCCAATATATTTGCCAGCATTATGCGAAAGTTCATATCTTTGCAGAGGTGTTTGTTTTTCCTTACTCTTTGCATGTGCAGCTTTGGGATAATTTGCTGAATCCTTCCAGAAATTTCTCTCTTTTTCACTTGGTAATATAAAATGAATCACTCAATTCTCTTCATCTAGGACTAATTTTAGAGATGCATCTCCCAGGAAAGCAATAATTTGTTTTACTGGGGCAAAACAGATTTTAGTTACAATAATAATGCCAACAAATACAGCAATCCTGGAAATACACAGGTTGCTATGGGAATTGTTTCCCCCCCATAATCAAAGTTGTCTGACACAGAGATGTGTCTCTGTTTATGTCAAGAAGTAACATTGAAGAAAATAACCCAGTGTGATATAAAAGGGACATTCAGAGGAAGGAAGGAAGGAAGGAAGGAAGGAAGGAAGGAAGGAAGGAAGGAAGGAAGGAAGGAGAGGGAGAGAAGAAAAAAAGAAAACGGAATTCTATTTGTGGCAATAAATAGAATTTTTAACATGACCATAAAATTTTTCTCAGAAGTAGCTGAATTCCCAGGCTCACCTTTAGTTACTTATATATCTACTCTTTAAATATGTGAATACTCATTTCTCCAATTTAGTTCAATCAATCAAACACACTGAAGGTTCAATTGTTAAATTGGATTACTTTAGACCTGTTGAGGAGATGAGTGCTGTACCTAGCTCTCTGCATTTCCTCACTACTGAGCATTGAAACAGTACGTTTTTAGATAATCCTCTTTCCTTTACTGGCAAGCTCCTCTTGCTGCTATTATGGTATTGTACAATATATGACAAAGAATTCAGGGCTGACCTTTATTTAGATAGATATAATAAGCTGCTTAAACATAGGTTATTGTAATTGCAATCACAATGGCAACTCCAAAACGTTATACTTATTTGAAATAATTTCACGTGACTTGTTTGCATGTCAGTTATTAGATCAGAGCAGTCCAGCCTTGGCAACTTTAAGACTTGTGAACTTCAACTCCCAGAATTCTCCAGTCAGAAGTCGTAAAGTTGCCAAGATTGGACACCTCTGTATTAGATAAGGCAGTTCATTATATGAACTTCCCTCTTCAAATTGTAAATTTGGCTCCTTGGTTCTCTGAGGAGCTGAGAGAGATGAAGCGTCGGAAAAGACGCCTAGAGAGCATTTGGAGGACTAGTCAATCCGATTCCGACCGGACACAGGTGAGGTCTTATATCAAGACCTACCTAGTGGCGATAAAAGGGGTAAAATCTAACCATTTTTCCGCTCTTATCGCATCTGCAGAGAACCGCCCAGCCGCCCTGTTTAGGGTGACCCACTCCCTTCTTCGGGGGGGAGTGCGGGAAAATCCCTTGCAGGGTCGTGCTGAGGATTTTGTGCAATTCCTGCACGATAAAGTCGCTCGGATTCGGGATGGCTTGGGCTCCGATTGGATGAGTCCACGGGAGGAGACGAGGGCAGGTCTTGAGAATGTTATCTGGGAGGAGTTTGATCCTGTGGCTCCCGAGGATGTGGACAGGGTTCTGGGTAAGATTAGTGCCGCCACGTGTTTATTGGACCCGTGTCCCTCCTGGTTGGTACTGGCCTCCCGGGAGGTTACACGAGGCTGGCTCCAGGGGATTATAACTGCTTCTTTGAGCGAGGGTGCCTTTCCTGCCGCCTTGAAAGAGGCGGTAGTGAGGCCCCTCCTCAAGAAGCCTTCCCTGGACCCGGCTGAATTAGCCAACTATCGTCCAGTCTCCAACCTTCGTTTTGTGGCGAAGGTTGTTGAGAGCGTGGTGGCACAACAGCTTCCCCGACACCTGGATGAAGCTATCTATCTGGACCCGTGCCAGTCGGGCTTCAGGCAGGGGCACAGCACAGAAACGGCATTGGTCGCGTTGGTGGATGATCTCTGGAGGGCTCGGGACAGGGGTTGTTCCTCTGTCCTAGTCCTATTAGATCTCTCAGTGGCTTTTGATACCATTGACCATGGTATCATGCTGGGGCGGTTGAGGGGGTTAGGAGTAGGGGGCACCGTTCTGCGGTGGTTCTCCTCCTTCCTCTCCAACCGCTCGCAGTTTGTGTTGGCAGGGGGACAGAGGTCGACCTCGAGGCATCTCGCATGGGGAGTGCCGCAAGGGTCGGTCCTCTCGCCCCTCCTGTTCAACATTTATGTGAAGCCGCTGGGTGAGATCATCCGTGGTTTTGGGGTGAAGTGTCACCTGTATGCTGACGACACTCAGCTGTACATCTCCACCCCAGACCACCCCAACAATGCCCTTGATGTGATGTCTCGCTGCCTGGAGGCCGTGCGGGTCTGAATGGGGATGAACAGGCTCAGACTCAACCCTTCCAAGACCGAGTGGCTGTGGCTCCCGGCGTCCCGATATAGTCAGCAGGTGCCATCGCTGACTATGGGGGTTAATCTTTGCCCCCCACAGAGAGGGCTCGCAATCTGGGTGTCCTCCTGGACCCACGGCTGTCTTTAGAAGAACATATGACGGCCGTGGCCAGGGGGGCCTTTTATCAGGTCCACCTGATTCGCCAGTTGCAGCCCTTTCTGGATCGGGACGCCCTGCGCACAGTCACTCACGCCCTTGTCACCTCCCGGTTGGACTATTGCAATGCTCTCTACATGGGGCTCCCCTTGAAGAGCACTCGGAGGCTCCAACTGGTCCAGAATGCGGCCGCGCGGGTGGTTATGGGTGCAACCCGTTGCGCCCACGTGACACCCCTCCTGCGCGAGCTGCACTGGCTCCCAGTGGTCTTCCGGGTGCGATTCAAGGTGTTGGTCACCATCTTTAAAGCGCTCCATGGCATAGGACCCGGGTACCTTCGAGACCGTCTTCTGCCACCAATAGCCTCCCACAGGCCAGTCCGCTCCCACAGAGAGGGTCTCCTCAGGGTGCCATCGGCCAAGTCATGTCGGCTGGCGACACCCAGGGGGAGGGCCTTCTCTGTGGGAGCCCCAGCCCTGTGGAATGAACTGCCCCCGGAAATTCGTAAGATTTCTGACCTCCGGGTATTTCGCTGCGCACTCAAGACCCTATTGTTCCGCCAGGCTGGGTTAGCAACATAATTTTTAATTGGATGTTTTAAATTTTTGGGGTTTTAAATTAAGCCAATTATTTAATTTTTTAAAATTATTTTAATTCGATGTCTATTCTGTTTTTAAATAGGCTGTACACCGCCCTGAGTCCTTCGGGAGAAGGGCGGTATAGAAATAAAATTATTATTATTATTATTATTATTATTATTATTATTATTATTATTATTATTATTATTATTATTATTATTATTATGAACGTCATGGAAAGGCTCCTGCCCTCTTCATTCATCTGTGATGGAAACTTTATTTGCTGTTTCCCACAGCTATGACCTTTCTTATTGTCACAGTGAAATTAGATAGAATGTAGATTTTATCCTCCTTTTTCCTTACATATATTTCTCTCTTATATCTTCGTTTCTTTGTGATAGCAAAAGAAAAATAGTAAAAAAGTAGAAATTGAATTTTTAAGCACAACACAAGCTTTTATCAGCTTTGTCTGAGCTTTTTGGTTATCACCACGGCAACTCAAAGAGTCATTGCCAATTTTTCCTCTTTTTACAGCCCATGTCTCATTTCAGCATTTTAGTCCTTTCATCTGAAAGGTCTTTAGTTAAAGCTGAAATCACTCTAAAAATTAATGATATTTATCAGGGAAATAATAATTGATTTAAATACAAATGACAGCAATTTACCCATGAATCTAATTTTTTAAAGTAATAATATGGTTATCAATAGTCTCGAATAATTTTTTTATCAGATATGCACTGATATATTTAGCTTAATTTTGGTCAAGCTGATCTTAATTGGTAGATGATGATTTGGGAGTCAGATATTTTTGGCTCAAATCTCATAACAATGCTGAACTTGTTTGGGTGACTCCCATCTTCCATATGATAATCAAAATATTGAGCTAGACCTCAACATTTTGGCTTGGAGCAGGTAGGAGACAAGAATTTTTCTATCAGCAAAATAATCTTTCATTGGAGAATGATTATTAGAAGAAAGGAACCTGGGAATCTATGCTTGGCTCTAAATTAAGTTGTCTGGTAGCATTGGTTATGAAAATATATTGATATGCTCTGAATATTCTAAAACACTAGAGTATCTCTTATTTGGTAAAAAGAAAAAATAAATCATAATACATGCAAATGTTGAAAAAATTATAAATTTGTAGATGTTAATGCCATAACAGAGATGTTAAAATTTGGATGTACTTTGTTTCTAGGAATGGCTGTGCAACTATTTTAACATAAGGAAGACTTCATCCATAACTGACAACTGAAAGCTTGCATTATTGTTCCTTTATATTACCCAACTAAGATGTACAGTATTACTGTATTTGTCTACACAAGGCTATATTTCTAAAAGTTGACACAGGTTTTGTTTCAAATAAATAGAATGCATTCATTCATTCATTCATTCATTCATTCATTCATTCATTCTTCACTCTTCATTTTCTTGCAGAAGGAAATGACAGAAAGGATTTGCCATTAAAGATAACTTAGACAAGGTTGCAAGATCAAAATTTATATGGACAAGGTGTTCTGATGATGCTCCAATGGACAAATCCCTATGAATCTGAGGAACTTTCAGTCTCTGAGTAAGCTTCCAATACAATTTAAATTAATTTCTATGGACTTCAGTAATTTTATTTTCCTTTCTTTCACTTGTGATTCTTGCCACCTGTATTGTTTTATTTTGCATTCATCTTCCGGAAGCTGCAGATAACCCATTACAGTGGCTGGAAAACGAGGAGAATATTCCAAGTGGAAGAATGTCACCATCCTGCATTACCTGTCAAAGAACAAAAATTTTTTCTATAATTCTATCTTGTATTTCAAGGAAGCATGGACGATCCTTCAAAAATGTGAATAAATCTTTCTAATAAATAACTAAAAATAGTTTAATTTAGAAAGGCAGAGATACTGCCCAACGGGATGCAAGTGTGATGGATGGTAGAGAAATGTGATAGATAAATAAATAAATAATAAAATATTTTGAAAAATATAGTAGCACTGAGATTATTTGATTGGAAAACTATTTTTTTTCCTGTAAAGCACAAGTGAATAAGGAAATAAGAGTATTTCTTGGAACAAGGAAGCATTAAGCAGCCGTTTGGTTTAGATTTCTCCTAATTTCAATTGCCTTGCATATATTGACATCTAGTATATATTGAAAAAAGCATAGATGCATTCTACTAAAATAACCAGCATAGCATTTGATTTTAGATTACTTGTATCAGTGAGTCAAACAGCACTAGGTGGAGAAATATAACTACCACCATCATGTTGATATCAAGCTCAGCAACATAATGAATGCCATAAAACTATCAAATAATTTCTTAACAGAATATAGTTATGGGCCATGAAACACACACCCTTTGCTTAACAAATTCTAGTGAATTTATTTTATATAAGTCATTAAGATTCTATTAAAAATTGAGCTGGGAAGTGAGATTAATGGTCCATGTAGCTCAGTCCTCTCAATGCTGGCAAACTGCAGATAGTAACCCAAACAAGATTTCAAGTGTTGAAATACCCGAGATTGAATCTGAGCCAGGATCTTTCCATAGTTTTAAACTGGGTTATTTCGAGGGAGGGGGGGCTCTTTTTGGTTTCTATTCTCTTCTTTTACTTTTCTTCTACTCTCTTTCACTTTCTACATCAGTTATTTATAATTTATGTTGCCTTCTCATTTTTTTCCCACAACTTTCACAAGTTGAGGGATAATCACACTTACCTGTGGCATGAAAAACATACAGGTTCATATTGTCTTCAAGCAAAGAAGTTAAAAGAAAGACCACAGAAAAAATAATTTCTACAAATAAATAAAATGCCAATGGGTTTGTTATTTTCATTCCCTTTTCTGGTTTACATTTGTGCACAAATATACTGTATATTCTTTTCTCCACCCAGCCCTTTTGTCCATTGAATATATTCAAGTACAATTTTAATTCCTATTCTTCAGTGCCAATTTTATGTTGTTTTAAAATTCTTTGGAGAGTCAGATTAGTGTAGTGGTTAAGGTATCAGGACAGAAACCAGGAGAGTATCTAATTCTGTCTTAGGCACAAAGTCAACTGCGTGACTTTGGGCCAGTCACTCTCTCAACCCTACAAAGCAAGCAATGGCAACCAGTGTTAGAAAACCTTGACAAGTACCTTGCAGGGACTAGTTCAGGCAGTCAACAGGAGTCAACCCTGATTTGAAGATGTGAGCGCGCGCACACCAGTGGTGGGTTCCTCCCGGTTTGACCCGGTTCGGCCAAGCCGGTAGCAGTGACGATATGACATCACCAAACTGGTTCTCTTTGTTCGGGAGCTGGACCCTGCTGCCTGCCCCCGCATTATTCTTACCTTTTATTTGGCACCGCCCCCAATCTATTCGCTGCCTCCCGAGTCCCAGCTGATCGGCTAGAAGGAAAAAAAACTGTTTAAACCCTTGCCACGGGGCTTCAAAGGGCTGCCCTATAGCTGATCAGTGTTAAAAGGCAGTGTGGTAGTAGACCAGTGCGCTCGAAAAACAAATGGGTAGACCTGTGCACTCCAAAAATAAATGGGTAGACCGGTGCCTCCAAAAACAAATGGGTAGACTGGTGCCTTCAAAAACAAACGGGTAGACCGGAATGCTCCAAGAACAAATAGGTAGACTGGTACAGCTCTGCAAGCAGTTAAAAGCCTGGTAGACCAGTACCTCTGCTAAATCCTAAAGAATTGTCATCTGACCATCAAACTATGCCCACAAAATAAGCCACGCCCACAGAACCGGTAGTAAAAAATTTAGAACCCACCCCTGGCGCGCACACACACAAGTTCACGTTATCACGTTTATTAAAAATATGGAATGAATCTCAGTCAATCCCCTTTATTTATTAAGCCTTCAGGTCGCAAACAAAATAAAAAGGAAAAATGATAAAAATGAAAAAACTTCAATAAAGATATAGAACAATCCTATCTTAAAATCTTATTATGGATCCCCTGCCAAAGCCTTAATGCTAGGTAACAAAACTTTACAACATTCTGAGTTGTGCAAGTCTTACCTGTTTATCTAACATGCAATTATTACACCATCTTCTAACCCATGGTTTTTCAAACTCTGTTTTGCAAGGACCCTAGGGTTCCATGAGTAATTGATGAGGTCCATAAGAGACTGCGGTTCGGTTGAATGCAGCTTAAATTTTGTCCCGTGAACTTTCTTTTGATCAAGGATTCTAGCAATTTGATTGTTTTTATTATAACCAGCAGGCTCCACAGCCTGAAAATAAATCCGATACTCCCTGCTCTTAACTGACATATTTGTTTGTACACTAATCTGTGTCATACTGGGTGATCAATTGTGTGAACGTCCACATCCCATGGTGTCAACTTTATTCAAAAGCTGAGCTGGTTTATTTCTGTCTCTGGTGAAGTACATTTGAAGCTATTGTGGAACTAAAAGTTTCTTTGAAATGCAACCCGTTCTCTGTCTCCAGGGATTCTAGCCTCACTGTGGCTCCTGCTCTTTGATCTTCACGGGATTTGGAAGCAAAGAATTTGGTGGTCTTTTTGTTCTAGTAGGAACTGTCACACCAAAGCAAATAAGGTAGTCCTCAATTTACAACAGTTCATTTAGTGACTGTTCAAAATTACAACGGCACTTAAAAATGAGATTTACGACCGGTTTTCATGGGATGCTGTAAAGACCGAGATACGGCCTTTGTAGCATCCCCATGATCATGTGATCAAAATTCAGATGCTTGGCAACAGGTTCATGTTTATGACTCACTGTGTCTCAGGGTCATGTGATCACCTTTTGCGACCTTCTGACAAGCAAAGTCAATGGGGAAGCCAGATTCACTTAACATCTGTGTTACTAACTTATCAACTGCAGAAATTCACTTAACAACTATGGCAAGAAAGGTGGTAAAATGGGCCAAAACTCACTTAACAAACGTCTCGCTTAACAACAGAAATTCTGGGTGCAATTGAGGTCATAAGTCGAGGACTACCTGTGAACAAAGTAAAGAGCTGGACTGTCTGAACATCTTAACCATTGCATCGTACTGGCTCTTTAAGATATGTTATCTTTTTTTCCCTTTTTACAGGAAGAAAAAGTATATAATGTCTTGTTAGTAACCAACATCAGAATATACTCTGAACCTAATGAAAATGGAAAGAATAGAGCTTTAATGTTGCCTACAGGTCTTATTTTAGAGCCATTCTTTTCTTTTTTTTAACCGTAAATGGATTTAGCAGCCCATTACTTCTCTTCCTGGTAGTTAGTGAGCTCAGTAAATATGTAGACAAAAGACTTCAGGGATATGAGGCATAATTAGATGAGCATTTAGAAAGCACAGACATCTTCCCATAATAACTAGGACATTGTATCATACTATGATGTACCTAAATGAGAGTTACTAGTCTTCCATGCTGCGGCTTAGTTCTTTCTCTAAAATTATTTTGTTTTCTATGCCAATTAGATTAAAGACTTTGCACTTGGCTTAGATAATTTTTTCTCCTAAAATGACATGATGTTCATATTTAGGTGGACTTGAAGAATTAAACATTAAGCAGACTGAACTGTAAGAAATACTATCCTCATCCAAGATATTCTAAAACTTTGGCAAAAGAAAGCAAAAATAATCCCAATAGTAATAGGTTCCTTGGGCGCAAACCCAAAACTTCTGGAGTTCCACTTGAATACCATCAGCACTGACAAAATTACCAATGGCAAAAAGGCAGCTTTCCTTGGAACAGCTTACATCCTGCGATGATTCTTTTAACACCATCAAACACCGATATCTTTCTACCCAAAGTTCTTGGGAATGACCCGATAGGTGGATAAAAACGCCAAATCTACTCCAAATATCTGGCTGACAGTGCAACCAACATTAACAATAATGCTGCCCGTGGTTACCCTCTTGTGATATTTTGGTGAGGTTGAGAGCTATGCTGGCAGTGACATATTCTACCAGAAGGGTCGCTCATGTCAGACAAATCTCAGAAGAATTAGACCAGTGTTGGTGAACTTTTTCAGCACCGAGTGCTGAAATGGGAGTGTGGCATGCGTGTGCTGGAAATCAGAAGAGCAGCCGCCGGGAACATGATCTCCTGATTTCCGGCATCCACATGCACACCGGCCAGTTGGTCTTTCGGTTTCTGGCACACATGGGTACGCGAAGACCAGCTGGACGGAGCACATGCATGTGCCAGAAACCAGAAGAGCAGCCATCCGGTGTACATCCATGCGCCGGGAAGATGATTTTCCGGTTTCCGGCACGTGCATGCATGCCGGCCACCTGGTCTTCCGGTTTCTGCTGGCCGGTGTGCATGTGCGCCCCTGAAACCAGAGGATCATCTTCCCGGCGCATGCATGTTCACCAGGCGGCTGCTTTCGATTTCCGATGGTCCCACGTGCATGAAAACCAGCAGGCCCGTGCTCCGGAACCCGGAAGAGCAACGGGTGATGGCTCGCGTGCCTGGGGAGATGGCACTGCGTGCCACTTCCAGCATGTGTGCCATAGGTTCACCATCATGGAAGTAGACCAAGTCTATCCATTAACCCATTTACTACACAAGTGTGGGAAAACAACAAAATAATTTTATATTGGATCGGTCATCACCTGTCAACAAGGACTGCATCAGATGTAAGCGTTCCTGGGCATCTAGGCAAGTAGGCAATGAGACTCAGAAGTTATGTCTTGGCAACTAAGGCTCAACCCTGTGTGATCTGTTCAATGATTCATCCATTTTGGGGGTCTTTGGGGATATCCATAGTATTCTATGGAGTTTTCTCTAACACTAAAGTTCAAATGTGAATATGTTTTCTGTGCTGCTTGTTCAAGTTCCAAGTTTCACTTTCACAGAATGTCAAAGGTAGAGACCATTGCCTACATGATTCTAATCCCAGCATCTGATTATCTTTTCCAAGGCCTTCAGAACTGCTCTACCAAATCCTGTCAATTCATTTACTGTTGACAGTTCATCCTAAAAGTTGGAAGCTATTCACCTTTTTGAGTATTTAATCTTAGTCCCGTTTTTGACTGCATGTTTGATTTTGATTACTAGAATGACCAGTGAGCGAGACTACCTGTGTTTCAATACAAAAAAAAGCCTTTCAAATGAACTACTAATTGTGGATATAGTTATAAAAATCTAAGAAAATAGCAGTATTACACAGTTCTCATGGTGAGCAAATTATATCCAAATATTAGCTTTTTAAATTTTGGGTGGCTATAGAAATTGAATTAAATCAATCAATCAATTAATCAATGATATCTTACTAGTCACCAATATATAGCATTATAAAACTGAAGGCAATCCACGTGTTTACTTTATTTGATTAACACGTTTCTAAGATTCCTTTTCATAATTTTAATTATAGAACTTCATTCAACCTGTAGTGTGCAATATGGGAGAGGCTTCTGCATGATCAATTTTCATGCCCTCTTGGGTTTTTCTGGCAGGCAAGAGTTGGAACACAGAGCTTTCCATCCATTGCAACAGTTTTCTAACATCTCAGTGTGACACAGTATTGATCCATACAGAGAGATTGCACAAACTGTTTCAGAAAATACAAGAGTTCTACACAGCTTCCTTTTTGAGCATATTTTCATTGATCTTGAGTCCAATGGTGCTTTTAACCCATTTTACTTATTGTTTCCGTCACATTTGGGATTTCATCCTCAGGTGTCACTCAAAAGGAAATTTCTCTCCAGTCTCTATTCTGGGTATTTTCAGCCTATTCAGGATCATTCTGTTTTTGTTTCAAGGAATAACAGAATAACAGAGTAGAGGATACCTTGGAAGTCTTCTAGTCCAACGGTCACCAACTGGTGGTCCGTGGACCACTGGTGGTCCATAACAAAAATTTGGTGGTCCGCAGAAAAATTATTTGCATTTTTTATATTGCACTAAATCAGGGGTCCTCAAACTATGGTCCCTGGGCCAGATAAGTGCAATGAACGTTTGTGTTGCTGCAGAGAGCCTCCCCCTTCGGGGGCTTTTTGTGTGGGTTGGAGGGAGACAGGAATTCTGACTTGGGGTCTGCTTCGGCCTCCTGGTGCGGGGCTTTGGGTGAAGGCTGGAGGAAATTGCTACTGGTGGCAAAGAACTGGAGAACCTTGTTCCAGTGGGACTGTATCATGGCCTGGAAATGGCTGACCATCTCAGCCCGCTGAGCCTTCAGGTGCCAGAACCTGACCTTGCACTCCCGCAGGTTTTCCCTCTGCTTGGAAAGCCTATGCTTGTAGTCCTCAGTGAGGTGCTTCTGCTGAGCCTCCTTGTCAGTCAGATCCAATTTGAACTGAGCTGTTTTACCAACTCTTTCTCGTGGGGGCTACTTAGCTCCAACAATTGCTTCCTGTTGGGGCCCTAATGAGCTTGGGAGGCAGGCGAGGAGTGGCTGGCAAGGGAGGGGTGAGTAGAGTCCGGCGAGGCACCCCTCGATGTGAGTGACATTGAGTTAGCCACGCCTACCCAGTCACATGACCACCTAGCCACGCCCATCCGGCTGGTCATTAGGCAGATCATATTAGTGGTCCGCAGGATTTGAAATTATGAATTTAGTGGTCCCTGTGGTCCGAAAGGTTGGGGACCCGTTCTAGTCCAACTCCCTGTTCAAGTAGGAAACAATCTATACCATTCCAGACATGTAGCTGTCCAATATCTTCTTTAAAAGCCCCAATGATGGATTGTCTGGAAGGGAGCCATTCCAATGGTTGTTCTCACTGTTATGAAATTTCTCCATAGTTCTAAATTGGATCTGTCCTTCCTATGTTTCCATCTGTTACTTCTTGTCCTTCCCTCAAGTGCTTTGGAGAATAGGTTGACCCCCCTCTTCTGTGTGACAACACTTCAAATATTGAAAAACTTTTATGTCACCCCCTAACCAACCCTTCTCTTTGTTAGACTAGACCCGTGATGGCAAAACCTATGGCACGCGTGCCAGAGGTGTCACGTGAGCCGTTGCCCCAGTTCAGCTCTGATGCGAATGTGCGTGCGCCTTCCGCTGGTCAGCTGATCTTTGGATCTCTGCCATGCATGCACGGGGCTGGGCCATGTGTGGGGGGCACATGCATGCGTGGGGTGCATGTGGCGGCCGGGCACACATGCACGGGGGGTGAGATGCATGCAGGGGCTGGGTGGCATGCGTGGGGGTGGGGCACATGCACGGGGGCATGCACACATTGCATTTTGGGGGTTCAGGTGCGTGCACATGCATTTGCACATGTGTGCTTTGGGCACTTGGTCTGGAAAAGGCCAGCCATCACTGGACTAGACATATCCAGTTCCTGTAACCATTCAGCATATGTTTTAGCTTTCAGCCCCCTAATATTCTGTGTTGCTTTTCTCTGACATTCTTTCTAGAGTCTCAACATCTTTTCTGTATAGTGGTGACCAAAACTGGATGCATTTTTCCAAGTGTGGTCTTAACAGTGCAATATAAAATGGTACTAACACTCCCTGTGATCTTGATGCTATCCCTCTTCTGTGGATTCATCTGAGGACTGCATTGGCTTTTTTCGCTGCTGCAGGACACTTCTGTCTCATATTTAAGCAATGGCCCAGTAGTACTCCCACATCCTTCTCACAGTTATTACTACTGAGCCACGTACCACCTATTCTATACCTGTTCTATAATTATAATATATATCTGTTTATGTAGTCTATACCTATTCTATACCTGAGGGTGGTAGGAATATGTTAAAGAATAAAAAAATCTTCTTCTAAAGAGTACTAACCCAGATTAGGCTAATAATAGCAAAAGCATTTTTGTTTTAGATTCATTGACATTAACTTTAGTGTCTTTTAATTAATATATGATTAATTCATGAAAATATGATATGGCTTCAATGGCTTCAATGCTGTTTTCAAACATAAGTTTGCTGGGCTTCACACTGGTGTGCTATAGGTACATATAGACAACTTAATGTAGTCCAGCACTAAGTTTGTTAAGTTATCACGGTGTGGAAAAAGAGAAAAGGAACCTAGGATGATAACTTGAGAACCTGGAGACCAACAGGGGACAGTGTAGAACTACAGCTGGGCTTCAAACAAACAGCTACCCAGAATCTCACTCTTTGGTTACCCTTCCCTTGCACTTTTCTTGCTGGTGAAGATTTAGCAAGGGTTTGAATTGCCCCTAACAAAATGAGTTTGGATTTGATTGTTTACAGTTTGCTTTGCATTCATAAAGAACATTTTGAGACTGAAACATTTCTGAAACAGAAGATAAAATATCTTGCTATTAAGTCATACGTGAAATGTTGCTCAAATGTTTTTCCCAAGCAGACTTGCAAAGAAAAGGTTTCCCTGTGGCCAAAATCTTCAGGAGTATGGGAATTAGCTAGATAATGTTCAATCATTAACTTCTAGTTTTCGCTAGATGTTTTTTTTTAAATTGTAACTTTTCAGAAAAAGAATAAAAAGAATAAGTAGTTCTTTAAACAACGAAATCCAATTCAGTCTACATTCTAAAAGTTGGGAGGGGCAGCAAAAAGAATGGGAGAAAGTCTTGCCATTTTAATTGCACTCTATTATATAACAAAATTAGAACATTACAATCACAACATTAGAAAATCAGTTTCAGTGGTGATGAGTGCACCGTGGGAAGACATGAAAGAACAGGTTAGATACAGATTGTCACAGAGAAAATTTTTCTACATGATCCTTATGAGTTTGGAAACAACGTGATGGCACATAATCTATCAGTTAAAAACATTACAAAATAACAGCTTTAACATTATTTCTTTATAAAAATGGTAGGGGGAGATTTAGGGAAGAGAGATGGTGGGTCTCTTAATGCGAGAACTACAAATCCCAAAGATCTTTAGAGCGTGCTGGCCTCTTCTATACAGCTAACAATTCAGTAAGGTGGCTAGCAATTTGTCTGCAGGAAAGAAACTTGCTGGTACAGTAACCTTCTAGACTTTAGAAAGTAAGAAAATGGCCTTATTATCCTGTAAATTAAGGCTTCCAGAGATTTTTGCCCAATGGATGTTTTTGTTTAAACAAGATAATGAACACTCCTAGATTGAGGCTCAGTGCTCTTAAGAAGAAAGTTAAGTATAGCCCTGCTGAATCATGCATAAAGCCAATCTAGCCTAACACCCTTTAGAAGCTTCTCTGTTGGAATATGGTGATAGCTACCAAATTAGGAGGCTTTAAATTCATACTGCTGATTGGCAGTAGACTCAAAGGCAGGATCCTTCTCATTAATAGATGTGGGGGAGAAACAGCAGAAAAGAGAATGTGCCTTTGTCTATGGGTTCTCCAAAAAGCATTTTATGATCTACTACTGTGTTTTGGTGTGACACAAAATGCTGGACTAGACAGACCAGCTGGTCTTATGTTCTTAGAGCTCCATATGACTGCCTGAGCTCAACTGCAGACATGTAGAAGTACCGGTACATCATTTTTTCTTTTGCTTCCTCTTTGCTCTTATTTTTTCCCCGGCCTTGTTATAGGAAAGGGATCAAGGTGACTTTTGGCAAATTAAAGACCAAATGTGCATAACACAGCATTCTGGAGACAGGAAGAAGAGATTCCTTCCTCTTGAGAACAGGTAAATACATGGCTGTTTCCTGTATCAATAACATGGCTAACTGCTAAAAAATGGTAAATCTGTCGTTATGAGGTGTTTTATATGCACTGTATTTTAAACAATGAATCAGCTCAATAGAATATGACAAACCAAGTCAATTCCTAAAACAACACATCTCAGAAAGCAAATTGATGTTTTGCAAGTCAGCTAAGGGAAGTGTAGTTTATAAATACTGAATACCGCTAATCAAATACATTTGAACCCAGCAATATTTTTAACCACAGAAGCCAAACCATTTTTTCTAGTGGACTGCTACTGGTATTTTCAGGATTTAATGCTTAATGTGGGATTATTGATAATGTCCCATATGGGCAACATTTTACAATTAACAAGCAACAATTAATCAAGTTCCTAAGATATAAATATAATTCCCGAGTGCCCGTGAAGTATGAGCACTTTGCATAAAATAAAAGACATTGCAATGCCAATGGTGAGTTGTGTTAATGGATTAATAGTGCTAAAAATGTTGCATGAGATTTATCAACCATCCCAATGGATTCACATGCTTAATATTTATTAGTGAACTGGTTATCAGCAATTTAGCATTGATGTATTTGTTAGCAGCACTGCCTTGGCTCTACCTCAGATCATCACGTATTAGATTCTCACCGAAGCGCAAATCCTTTTGTAAACTGAACGTGTGAGGCACCTAGGTTAGCCCATCCATTTACTAACTCCTGTGCTAGGTCAATGGATTTTGATAAAAAAAAGATCTTATATCTTAGAAATAAGTGCAGTGTACTTATACTCTCTTTGTACCAACTTTAACTTGAATCCAGTCATGAATCCAAATTAGATATCTTTCTCTCACTCATTCACTATATAAATTGGAGCTTTATTGTTCTACATAACCCTAAGGCTATGAACACAGAACAGAATCTCTGCCAAGAAGTTTCATTTCTAGACGGATGAAGTGCCTGAATGAATAACATAAGAATTGTGCAAAGTGTCCTTCAGCTTTCAGATATTATTTTAGAGAGTTAGTTGAATGTCTATGGAGATTCTCAGTCATCCAGATCATGGTTGTCTCAAAGGTGCTTTTTCAAGAAGCAACTGGACTTTCTTGTTTTTCTTTGCAGATGTTTTGCTTCTCATCCAGTTCTGACAGAACTGAAGAAGCTTCTGGGATGAAAAGTGAAACGTCTCCAAAGAAAAACAAGAACGTCCAGTTGCCTCTTGAAAAAGCACATTTGGAATAGAAATTTAGTTGTATCCTGAAGTTCAGTTGGTTGTGAATAGCCCTAAAACAGTTGTCCCCAACCTTTTTGGCACCAAGGAACAGTTTCATGGAAGACAATTTTTGTATCCGGTGGGGGGTTGATGGTTTTGGTTCCACTCCTTTACCCACTGCTCACCTCTAGGTGTGAGGTCCCATTCCTAACAGGTCCGTGGCCCGAGGATTGGGGACCCCTGCCCTAAAAGATGGTACCATATTGCCTTGCTTTTAGCATTTTCTAAATCAACATGTCGCACCCAGGATAAGAGAGGCATTTTATTTCATGCTCATACCCTTTACAAAATAATTTTCTTTCACTGATACTAATTAGAGGAAAAAAATCTGACAAAATATTGTAACAGATTCCACAGACTATCACTGGCTATTCGTCTCTGAACATAGAGAGGGAAGGAAGTACCAAATCAGTTTAGCTACTTCTACTTAGCTTCTTTTGTTCCGAATTTCAGTAATTGTAAAATTAGATATATTACAAGAACGAGAAAAGCAGAATGTTGTAGGATTTCATTACAGATAGTGACATTTCCTGTTTTCCGTTTATGCAAAGAAAAGCAACAGCTTTTACTGAGCTACATTGTTAACCAGACTATTTCTGTGATACACCTTTAATACCTATGTTAGTGAAGAAACTTGAAACTTCTTTTCAAAGTTGTTAATTAGAAATAATGTATTAGCAAAAATCATGTAGAAGATTAGTTGTTTTATGACATAAGTAGGTAATGCAGTGCTAGCGCACTGAAATTTTGGGTGAGTTGCTCTTTTGCTAGAAAATTGGTATAATTATTTTCTAAAAGCAGTGTTCCCACTCTACAAATTAATGTGTGCTTTGAAGGAGATGTGAAATAAAGTACAAAGAAGATTCTGGTTTTCTTTTTAGTAAAAAGAACTTGGCAATTATTTTTGTGAAAATGATAGTAGGTTAGCCCCACTTTAAAATCTATAATTCAAAAATTCAGACTAATGTTTCTGAATGGCTGCTAATAGTGTTGCTGGCATGGGAACATGGGCGAGTGATAAGAAATCACGTAAAAGTACCTCAGGTTATATGATGTTCTTAAATGGATGTCCTGTTTACTGGCATGTGCGAAAACAGAATTTTGTTTCTTGTTCATCTATTGAGGCTGAATATGCTTGTGTATGAGATACATGTAATTCTCTAACGTGGTTTGATGCTTTGGTCACAGATATCTGGACACACCTGATCCGACCGATCACCGTGATGGAAGACAATGAATCTGTGATTTATATTTCTGAATCACGTTTTATGGATTCTAGGTCCAGACACATTGACATCCGTTATAAAAATATCAAACAATTAGTGAAACAAGGTTTTGTAAAATTGCAGTATGTGGCTACACGTGATCAGATTGCTGATATGCTCAACAAACCACTTCCAACAGCTCAGCATGAATATCTGCGTAAGAAGATGTGCCTTACCTGATGGCTATACCTGATGTCTGCTCAGCTGACAAAGAAGGGGTTGTCACTGCGTTATGTGTTTGTCAGCCGAGCGTCCATTCTGAACTTTAAGGTAGCCTGTCAGAGAACTTTATCACGTATCTATAGCAACAGAGATAAGACTAGTCTTGTGACACTTTGAGCTACTGCGCATGTCTACATTTTTTTTCTTTTCTAATTTCCTGATTTATACTTTTTTTGTTCGTCTGTGTGATAAGCTGCCGGTAAAGATGTAGTTAGCTAGTTTTTCTATTTTTATAATAAAATCCTTATTAGAATATATATATTTCGGTTTTTCTTTCTTTAAAGTACACAGCATGGAAAACAAGATCCATCCGCCTCTAATTAGGTGCAATTACCCCAGAGGGAAAATAAGGCTGATTTACGCTTCGACAGACACCCATCTATGGTCATTGCAGATGGTACAAGAAGCAGCTGTGTAAGTCTCAGACAAGATCAAGCTGCTTTAAGATGCTGCCCTTGAATCTTCTTTCTCCCCAAAGCAGAAACAGCTGTATTGTTAATTTCCTAAAATAAGCCAAAACACGTTTTTTTCCTTGCAAATTCTTAACAGAGGGAAATAAGGATTGTGTCCCACAGTGTTTGCAGGGGAAAAAGGGAATGACATTGAAGGACAGGAGGAAGAGCGGCTACTAAGCCAAGGGTCAGATAAACAGGGTTTGAGCCTAGCTAGGCCAAAGGAACTAATTTGAGTAAATGCTTCAAACAAGTTCTTCCTTAGTTCACAGGAATATTAAGTGAGGAAAGGAGAAGCACATTCAGGCTCAAGCAAGATACTGTTCTCTTTCTCAATCTTACTTCCTTATCTTCAAAATATACTTTAGATAGAAGCAAGGCTCTTCAGTCCTCGTCTGTATCTTAATACACGTACCTTTTATTCAATTATAATCAATGTTGTTAATATGCATTGATAGCTGATATTCTGCATCCAAGGCAACAACTTTATGCAAATCTCACTGTTTTCAGCAGAACATTCTACTCAATCAGTTTTAAGCTCAGCAATGTATCCTCTAACAAGATGAATTGAAGCCTCTAGTACATAGGTGTCAAACTCGATTGCGTCACATGACATATTGTTACGTATCGCAATGTTTTTTGCCTTTGCAGAGCCGGGATGGGCGTGGCCTGTGCATGATGCATCCGGCCCATGGGCCGCCAGTTTGACACCCCTGCGTCTAGTCCTAAGGATTATTATTAGTACTGGTCACTTGTTTTTAACAGGAGTGCGCAGTGTGGTATCCAAGTTTGCAAATGGGAGTAAGTTCAAAAGCAAGAGCAACATTATACCATGAAATGTTTTGCCTTAATGTTCTTGCTATACACTGCAGCCATACCTTCTTTCAAGCTAATTAATTTTTCTCCCTTTGTCAGCTTTGTATTTGTGGCTACTAAATATGTCAAGTCTTTATTGGGCAGTTTTAGGCTTTGTATATCCCAGGCATATTTTTGTTTGGTACCAGAAAAGTATCTTTCTTGGAGTATCTACAAATGTGTTGTGCTATAGTATGCTTTGCTGAAAGATTCAGATGATTGCTATTAGGGTTTCCTATCTTTTTCTCTCCTTCCACTAGTTAGCTTTCCATGACTACTGAATATGCCAGACTTTGTATTTTTATGCTCCCATGGAGTTATATTTATAATTAACCATCCTTAGTCCTCCTAGTGTTGGAGCATGAATCCAATGGCACTGACTCTTCAGCAGCTCATGAAATACTGATCTCATTGTCTATTACTCTGTCTGCTCTTTGCTGAAAGATAGCTAGCTGAGGTTATTTCCTTCTGCCTTCCTTCCCAGGGACAAATACACAGAACCCATGTGTTGACTTTCCCCATGATAGGATAAAGTTATCTAAGAGGTAGACTATGTGTTCCTTCAATATATTTCCTGTAAGTAAATCTGCCTCACTGCTCAAGTGAGATTCCCACTTTAAGAATGTTAACATGCATATAGCCTCCAAAACTGAAACCCTCCAAATTTAAGCCCAAGGCCTATCTGAGCTTGCAAACATCCTCAGGCAACCTATATTTTAGAAGTATAACCTGCAAGCATAAATAAACGTCTAGAGAATAAATTTCACTTGACACAATATCATGTCTGAAATAAATTTCCCAGAAATACATATAAAATAAACTAATCTATATATTCAATGAAGCATTTGAATGCAAGAATGAATATATATGCAATGCAAATTTTATTAAGTGTTTACCACTATCTAGAATTAGCATATTGCTGAAATGTACCGCACAATGGCCTATTTGCACAACCACTCTGAATAATCACAACAGTAATTCGAAGGCCGAAAGAAACAATTCAAACAATCCATCTCACATGCAGAAGATTGAGGGGTGGGGTGGGGGTGGAAGGAGAGAAAGAGAGAGAGAGAGAGAGAGAGAGAGAGAGAGAGAGAATCCTGCTTGATGCATATTAATATTCTATCCAAAACATGACTATAATGAAAACATATTTCTGACATCTGATAGCAATGTTATTTTTGTACTATTCTTTTTCTGAAAATGATTTCTCAGATAGGGCTCCAATTTAGGCAGAATTTTATTTTGTATTTATTTTACTCTCAATATTATGAATTGAAATGCAGAGAAAAACGTTGTTGCAGAGAGGTCAACTTTCTTGTAATATTTTGCCTTTAATATGTTTAATTTTAACTGCTGACTTTTTGATATTTATTGATTTTAATATTTATATCAGTTTATTTCTGTTTTATTTATAAACTTCTTGACAGTATTTGCTACTTAGATCATACATGCATTTCCATGTTAATATCTTTTAAGTTCTGACAGCCATTTTTTCTGTGGGTGTCTACTTAGTGTTCATCTTAATTCTAAATCTATAGTGGTCAATCTATGGATATTAGATCGCTGATGGTGCATAAGGATATAAAAGGAAAAATATCCCTTCAGATAAGTTTCCATGAAACTTTCTTCCTTAGTTCATGAAAACTAGACTGAAGGGATATTTTTCCTTTCCTTTCCTCATCCTCCATGAGCCATCAGCGATCTAAGATCCATAGATTGACCACTATAGAGTTAAGATCAACACCAAGTAGATACTCATAGAGAAGAGTTACAGTCTCTTACAATAATAAAACTATCAAACCTCAAATAGACTCCTAATTGGTACAATAAGTACAACAACTCATAGTCCTGGTTACTTATCTTGTTTCTCAACCATGGCAACTTGAAAATGTACGGAATTCAACTCCCAGAATTCAGGGGTGAAATCTAGCAGGTTCTGACAGGTTATGGAGAACCGGTAGGGGAAATTTTGAGTAGTTAGGAGAACTGGCAAATACCACCTCTGGCTGGTCCCAGAGTGGGGAATGGGGATTTTGCAGCATCCTTCCCCTGGAGTGGGGTGGGAATGGAGATTTTGCAGTATCCTTCCCCTGCCACGTCCACCAAGCCACACCCACCCACAGAACCGGTATTAAAAAAAACTGAATTTCACCACTGCCAGAATTCCCTATTCAGCATGGCTGGCTGGGAATTCTAGGAGTTGGTAGTTCATACATCTTCAGTTGTCAAGGTTGAGAAACCCCGGTCTACATACTTTTCATATTATTATCTAATGGCTGTCAGAAACAACACGGAGCCATCTACACTCTCTTGATATTGCTTTTTTTAAGTTACAAGAGCCCTTAAACTCATCCCTTGTGGTTCGCCATTGCCTTTTTGCCAAGGGCTGAGAAAGTGTGACCGGTGTGATGTGCATGACTAGGCATTTTAAAAAAAAGGCGATCCCGAGTACTAATTCGATCGCTGCATTCATCCCTTCATTCCTTACTGCCACATGACCCTTCTTAACACCCTAAAATTGGAGAAGATCGTCAGCGCAGGAGCGTCCCGTGCCATTCCCCATTCTTAAAAGCACTAGTTAGCAGGAAAGGGAGCAACCTCTACAGAGCTTCTGCTGTCCTACCCGCGGACTTTTTTTTGTTTTTTTGTTTTTTTACAGCATCCGGTTTCTTCATCCCTCAAACTACCCGAGTACGTTAGAAAACCGAGAGCGGGGAACATTTCTCTCTACTTTCGTGTGGCTCTGCGCATGGGCACTGCCGGCACCCAGTCCGGCCTTCCTGGAACTGGTTCCAAAAGCTCTCCTACTACGAAAGCGTGATTCCCACGCCCGGGCAAGTGTGAGCATGCGCATACTTCTCCTTTCTCTCTCTCTCGCCTCCCCCATCCCCCTCCTCCCATCCTTGCTTGCAAACCTTCTATAAGGGGCCGGTGCAATTGCTCGTAGCTCCTCCTTTGTCGAGAGCGTGTCGGCCCGTGGCTGTTGGAGCCGGCTGTGAGTAGGAAGGGATGCCCTTTGGCAACCGCAGAGGTGGATGAAGAGGCTGAGCGCCGGGGAATAGCTGGCGTAGAACTATAGGAGGCAGGAGCGGTGCCAGGGTTGCTGGTGCTGCTGCGGGTGGGGGAGAATTTTGGCTGGGAGATGTCAAAGGAGAGGTTCAGGTACCGGGTGGGCCATTTGGCTTTCTCCTGGAGTAGGGAGTGGCTATAGTTTCTCTAGTAATACAGAGGGTTGGTTGAGCAAGTTTGGGGTGCGGTGGAGGGAAGGAGGAAAGAGAAAATGGGGTGCCACGTGTTGGAAAATGAGGCTTTTTGTTTGCAAGCTTTCCTCCAGACTCCTGTGTTCTCAGCTTAAGTTAGGTTCTTGTGGGTTCATTGCGGTTTATGTGTGTGAGAGACAGATGTCTCTCTCACACATCTCCTCTGAAGAAAGGAGATGTTGTGAGAACCTAGTTGCAAGATTATTGCCCAATCTACCTACTGAGCTTGGGGTTTGTAAGGGCATTATTTAAAGGGCCTGGGCTGTATTTGTTTCTTTATATTCAGACACTGCTTTTTTTAAAAAAAAATCTGGGCTAGTATTTTTATAGGAAGAAATGTGTCTCCAGGTGTCTGAATTTTTGGGATATATTTGCAAGGGCCAAGGCCTTTTTACAAATTATTTTACAATGGTATATGGACATGGGTTGTGTTAATCTATTGCAATAAAAACAACAAAAGAAAAACATGGCATCTTCAAAACCCAAACACATTTATTATATTATAAATATCTGGACTTGGATAGTGTTCTCAATTCAAATTTCACTCCTGGTGATGAAATGACCACATATGTGAACATCACTTGGCCAACATCTGGAAGTGGTTTGTTGTTTCCTTCTCGGTTTTTTTTTCTTTTTTAAACATTTCCCAATCTAGTCTACAAAGTGGATTTTCTGGTGGTCTCCCATCAGTTTACTAACTAGGTTTGATCATGCTTATTTTTTTTTCTGAGCTGAGGTCAGCCACAATCTGCTAGGTGGGTTGGCTGGACACTTTAGATCAGGGGTCCTCAAACTTGGCAGCTTTAAGACTTGTGGACTTCAACTCCCAGAATTCTCCAGCCAGCATAGTTCATAGCCAGCATAGAATTCTGGGAGTTGAAGTCCACAAGTCTTAAAGCTGCCAAGTCTGAAGACCTCTGCTTTAGATGGATGACTATTTAGATGGGAATTCTGGGCACCTATGTTACACTGATGCTGTATGACCTGCTCTAGTTTCCAGTTGCTTTCTGGGTGCAATTCAAGATATTGGTTATCACTATTAAAGCTACTGCCTGGCACGGACCAGGTTCTTTGGAGGGAACCTCTGTCCCACCAGGTTGGATAGGTGGATGCTCCAGGCCCTTTGAATGCTGTCATCTGGTGGGACCTTGGAGGCATGCCTTCTCTGTAGCTGGCTCTGACTCTTTGGAATAGGCTCCCACTGAGATCTGCACCTTCCATCCCCAATTTTGTTAGCCTTCCTGAATGCTGTGAAGATTAGAGAATTCTCCAAAGCTCTGAACTAGGATGGGGATGAGCCAATGAGTATGGGATATGCGTTTTCATGGTGCCATGGAAGGAAGGATAAAAAGCATTTTTACGTTGTTTTAATTATTTTGTTGTGAGCCATCTATGACATATGTCTCATAATTAAATACATTTTAATTCTATATTATAGCTCTCAAGAGGCCATCCTTGAGCAAAATATTTGAGTGGAACTTCAATAGAAGCAAGCTGAATTAAATTTATTATGAAAGTTAATCCTATTTTAGCTGATTAACACGTAGGGCTTCTCTACTATTTTTACCATGTTAAAGATACTGCTAAATCCAATTTATTGTGTTTTACATTTTCATAGAGTAATCATACTCTTCTAATAAAGATGAAGTACTCTTTGGGCAATTTATTTACGTTGATGGTTATGAGAAAGTGAATAGTAAAATTAAAGATCAGAGGGAAATAAAATGAAAAATGCTCACAATGCAAAGATATCTATATTACATCAAATGACAGTTTTGTGAATGGCCACTTTTATTGGCAATTATTATTTGATCTTTTTCATTTTATTTCCCTCTGCTCCTTCCTTTTAATGTTCATTTTCCCACAACCATCAAAATAAACTCCTCAAAGAGTACTTCATATTTGTAGAAGCTTACTCTATGAAAATGTAAAATACGTTAAATTGGATTTAACAGGTATCTGTAACATGGTAAAAATAGTAGAGAAGCAGTTTGGTAATAAATTAGTTTCTTGCAAAATGCATATACATTTGCTTATATGCATGCATTTTTTGCTTTAAACCTATTATGTACACAATACTAAAATGAATTGTTTTTTTTAAAGGCACCATGCTAGAGCATTCATTATTGAGAAGTCCTTGTTTTTGGGAGGCTGCTTTGTTAGCTATTAAAAGATGGTATCTAAATAATATTAAAAGGATAAGAAAGGATGAAGAAACTATAGATGAATGAACCAGGGATTTAAAAATTTCATGGAGGTTAGGGCATCATTAATTAAACATAATTAACTGCATATATTGCTTTAAAAGACTAAAAAAAAATCACAAAAATCATTACACTAAGTTAATGAATATCAAGAACTGATATAATACAGTATAAATCACCTGGTAAAATTTTGTGTTGGCTATGTCTTCCAGTAATGGAATAAAATTATCTTCAATTTTTTTTTTTTTGCTTTAATTTATATGCCGCCCTTCTCCGGAGACTCAGGGCAGCTTACAATGCGTTAAGCAATAGCCTTCATACTTTTGTATATTTATACAAAGTCAGCTTATTGCCCCCACAATCTGGGTTCTCATTTCACCTACCTTTGAAAGGATGGAAGGCTGAGTCAACCTTGAGCCTGGTGAGATTTGAATTTGCAGTAATTGCAAGCAGCAGATGTTAATCTGTTAATAACAGTGCTTTAGTCCACTGTACTACAGGCTCTTCAATTTTCACAATGGTATCTTGCAAATCTTGTGGATTCCATCTAAGGAGATAGCATTCTGAGAATTTCAGCTATATTAAGGGTTTTCTAAAGGTTGGGGCTAATTCTGATGTTTTCATTATTTCCAGATGTCTACTTTGACGAGGCCCAATAATAGTTCGGACCTGAAGAGTTTCCCTAGTCCCATTACGGTAAAATGCAAAGAACAACCAGTTGTTTGTGTTAGAACTATTTAGGTTCACATGGATGTTTGGATGTTTTCCTGTTCCATGTTATTTTTTTAAAAAAGTTATAGTTAAGCTTTGGGGAAAAAATCTGGTAAATTTTTGCTGTTGATTCTTTCTATTCTTAGAGATGATTCTCCAGAGACTGCTACAGTTGAATGAAGGTTTATGACACATAGAAATAGAAATCCTAACCAAAACTATTTCACTTTTCTTGGGAGGGAGACAGACAGACAGACAGACAGACAGACAGACACATCCCCTCCCTCCCAAGGACATTATTTTCTTATTCCTGAAATACCACAACAGTGAATATTCCTTAAATCTGGCCAACAAAATTTAAACATCAAGGGAAGAGGAAGATTTGTCATATTATCATATTATAATGTGTATACATTGTAAATAAAAAGCAGTCAATAAATATTGTAAATACAGACTTCAGCCTGCTAATATTCTTAAATTATTCCTAATAGTCTATTTGGGGTTGCTTTAGCCAGTAAAAATATAACCTTCAAGATTAACCATGCTTTGGAAAACTGTTTGCAATTCTTTATTTTATTGTTTTTCTTTGAACTGTGCACCCTCAGTCAAGCTTTGTATGTCTCATTTATCAGACTATTTGTTCTTTCCAGATGCTTCATGTCTGGTTTTTAAGTGTGACCAGAACTGAATGTACTCTTCCAGCAGAGATTTTTCCACTGCAAACTAAAGTGAGAGAAGCAATTTCTGTGTCATGCTTGCCTAATACCTAACCATTATAGTGTACATTGGCATTAAATGTGTTTGGACATCATGAAGACTATAAACCTCTGGTGATTCAGTATGATTAATAGCTGAAGTTTTATAAACTTACGCCATCTTTTACATGACACTGCACCTTACTTATCCCTTCAATAAATTTCATAACTCTGCAAAAATCCTGAACCAGGTTTAATGAACTCCATCTCATGATACAAATATTAAGGTAGAGTAACACAGATAAGGCTTTGGTGGTAGATGCAAAGTTGTTTCTGGAATCAATTTTGTGTGCTTTTTGGAGTAGGTACAAGTATCTCTAGGGCTTGTGATACCCCATGTATGATGGGAATACTTGGACTTGTAGTCTAAATCTGGAGGGTAGTGGATTGGAAACAGCTGGTATATCTTTATTTTATTTTTTTCTGACCAGTTGGCTGGAACAATTTAATAGGTGGGCTTGAAAAACAAGTTTAAGGCATAAATCCTCATACTTATTTGAAACAAACCTTTTTGAATTAAATGGGACTTATTTCTCAGAAATGAATTCTCTCACCTCAGTCTCTAAGGTGCCATTGAATTCCAGTGTTTAGAAAATTTATCATTTATTCAGTTTTCCAATAAAATGTATACAAATGGGACTTACAAAGCAGGCAAATGATTAGCCCAAATAAATGGTTTTTTTATGGTGGAATTATTTTTATAAAACTAAATAAACACAAGATTTGATTATTTTAAATAGAATGACATGGTCAAGTTCCTGCCCTTTGGAATGAACTCCCCCCAGAAATTCGCAAAATCTCTGATCTCCATGTATTTCGCTGTGCCCTCAAAACCATGTTGTTCCGCCAGGCTGGGCTATCAATATAAAGATTTTAATTGGTTTTAATTGGGATTTTAAATTCGGGGTTTTATAAATTGGGCCTATTATTTAATAATTTTAATTATTTTTAAATATTGTCTGTCGTGTTTTTAATTAGGCTGTACACCGCCCTGAGTCCTTCGGGAGAAGGGCGGTATAGAAATAAAATTAATAATTAATAATTAATAAATAAATAAATAAATAAGTTCTAAAAAAATTGACTGGAAAATGGGTAAAGATAAAACCTGGCAATGGGTTTAAAACTGAAACATTAAAAAAAGAAACCGAAAACAGCCTTCATTTTGGCTGTTTAAGAACAAGCTATTCAAACTAATGCATTCAAGGCCAGAATTGAAAAATCATTAAATGATTCAAAATGCAGATTATGCAAAGAGGCAGAAGAAACTATAGATTATATATTCAGTTCATGCAAGAAGATTGCACAAACTGATTATGAACGTTATAACTCTTGTCACTATGATTCTTTGGAACATCTCTAAAATTATGTGTCATTAATGAAAAATCGGTGGGAATATTTAGTTAAAAAATAGTTGAAAATGAATAGGTTAAAATATCACAGGGTTTTCAAATAAAAAAAAATGATAAAGTCTTGGCTCACATCAGATTTAACTCTGGTTAAAAAGAAGAAACTATGGATAATTGATGTGGCAACACCCCTGGAATAGTAGAATAGAAGACTAAGAATTGAAGCTCACAAGTAACATGATCTAAAAATCAGGGTTGAAAGATTATGATATAAAGTCCCAGTGGTGGTCAGCACACTGGGTATCTCATATATCATCTTATTCCATCAAGCTGGCCTGACCTAAACTTTTCCTCTTTTCCTCTTTTTAAATGGAATTTTAAATTTGGTTTTAATTTATTGGGGTTTTAAAATGGTTCAGCCAAATTTATTTAATTAGTTTTATCTCCATTTTAAATTTTGTATCTATATGTTTTATTTTATGGCTGTTCACCGCCCTGAGTCCTTCGGGAGTAGGGCGGTATACAAATTTAATAAAATGAAAATAAAATGAATACAAAAATATATTGGACAGCATTTAAAAAATGTGTGCATTGACAAAATTTCCATCTGTCTGTTACAAAAGGTCACTCTGCTTGGATGTGCACATGTATTGAACTGGATATATTATGTCAACCTAGGTTCTTGGGAAGAATGATGTGCATGAAGGCCAACACCAGTTAATAATATTTGATAATATTTCACAGTCAGCCAGATGTTTAGACTGGATTTGGCTTTTTTTATCTAGGTCATTGTGAAGGACTTGATAGGTGGAAATAAATGCTAAATGCAGTTTAAGCATTTGGCTGACTGCAACCAACTATAAATAAACCACATAGATAGATTTTCTCCATGACATTCTGTTCCCAACTTGGTCTTTAGGTCTTCCAACAATGTGTCCATTGCTGCTGTAATTTAGTCCATTCACATTATTGCTGGTCATCTTTTTCCTTCCACCATTCTCACCATTGTAGACTTTTTCAGAGAGCTAGACCTTCACCTAATACAGATAGTCCTCGATTTACAACAGTTTGTCTAGTGACAAACGTTTAAAGTTACAGTGATACTGAAAAATGTGACTTATGACCTTTTTTTTCCGTAATTACAGCCTTTGTAGCATCCCATATGATCATGTGATCAAAATTCAGATGCTTGGCAACCGGTTTATACTTACGACCGTTGCTGTGTCCCAAGGTCATGTGATCACCTTTTGCAACCTTTTCACAAGCAAAGTCAATGGGGAAGACAGATTCATTTAACTACAGGTTACCAATTTATCAACTGCAGTGATTCACTTAACAACTGAGGCAAGAAAGGTCGTAAAATGGGGCAAAACTCACTTAACGAATGTCTTACTTAACAACAGAAATTTTGGACTCAATTGTAGTCATAAGTCGAGGACTACCTGTATATCCATAGTATGATCATTTGACTCTGGCCATTTGTGCCAAGACTAGCTAAAAACTGTAACTGAGATTTCACATTTTTGTATATATAGTAAAATAAAATTTACAGTATATGCTGCTCATCACCCAGTGAATCTGGGTGGTTTACAATTGTTAAACCACATTTAAGAAGAGAAATCAATGCTACTATTGCTTTGATTGAACAAAATTAAAGGAAAAAAGGTACAAGCTAGTACAATGAAGGCAAAGAAAGGATACCTGGAGGCAGGGGTGAAATGTAAAATTTGTTACTACCGGTTCTGTGGGCGTGGCTTGGTGGGGGAGTGTTAATGTTACTGGGTGGGCGTGGCCAACTTTTTTAAAAAAAAACTTTTCAAAGCATTTTTTTCTAATGCTTTGAAAAGCCTCTGCCAATCAGGCAACTCAGCTGGGATAGTCAGAGGCATTTTAAAAAATACCTCTCTGCTGATCAGGCACCACAGCTGGGATTGTCAGAGACTTTTCACAGCATTTTTTTTACCACCTCTTCTGGCCAAGAGGTTGCAGAAAAAAATGCTTTGAAAAGCCTCTGATAATCCCAGCTGAGCTGCGCGATCATCAGAGGCTTTTTTTTTTTTACTTTTAAAAGCATTTTTTCTTTGGAAGAGGTTGTAGAAAAAATGCTTTTAAAAGTAAAAAAAAAAAGAGCCTCTGATGATGGTTCGGCTCAGCTGGGCATGGGGGGTGGGGTGCAGAGATTTTTGCTACTGGTTCTCCGAACTACCCGCCGCCATAGCTACCGGATCGGGCGATCCGGTCTGAAGAAGTGGCATCAGTCATCCTCATCATCAAAAGCCTGGATGAGGAGCCAGGTATTTAAAGTTCTGTGGAATAGTAGTAGATAGGAATCCATTTGAATTTTGTGGGGCTGCTCATTCCAGAGGACAGGTACTGCTACAGAGAAATCACACACCTAGAGTCCTGACAGATATCATTCTTATTTGATGGAACCCAGAGCATGCCAAACCTGCTAGATCAAACTGACTGGGCAGATACTATGGACACAGGTAGTACCCGAGGTGACCATGTCGGGCTTCATAGGTGATGGACCAGCACCTGGAATCATGCTCAGAAATCGAAGTCTTTGGGTTTATAGTATAGGAATGTATAGGTTATGTTATACTCAGTATATATAATTGAGTATAGTATATATATATTGACAGTGCATATTTGATATAAATGGAGAGTATGTTTGATATCGAGCAGTTGAAAGATCAAGTGATGTGATGTAGAAGTTAATTGAAAATGTTTTAACTCTCTTCTGGAATTTGTGAACTCTTAAAGTATAACTATTATAGTCTCAAATTGTTGCCACCCCCATAGTATCATGGTATGACTAATACAAATTGTGTTGCCACTGAATATGGTTAACAACATTAAGGAGATCTATTCCTGATGAATATATAACATGAGATAGAGAAGAAATGAACAGGGAGGGGGCAGAAACTTTGTTGTCGGTCTACTTTGTATGTGCAAACTCTATATAATAATTCTGTAACAACAAACGAGTCATAATGTTTTGTATAGATTAATAAAGAACAGATTTGTCATCTGTTGTATCTCCTCTTCTAGGCCAGAGTGAGCACAGAAAGAACTAATTGGGAGAACTAAACAGAGACTTTTTTGTTTACTTTCAGTCACAAAGTAATCCTTCACCAAGTTCATTTATGAATGAAACGTGTTGCCAGGCTCCACCAGCCTTCTATTCAGTGAAACCCATCCAGCATAAATCAGGTATCTGCTTTGAATATTAAACCACTGAGCTGAGATTTATTTCTTGGGTGCGTCTTGTCCTTAAAGTGTTCAATATATTGACCTTAGTGTGGAGTTCTTGGTGCTGTCTGTGCTTAGTTGTTGCAGAGGTTCATTACCTGATTAGGTAACATTGCCAGTGCAAGTAAGTGTGGAATTTGCTTCAGTAGTGAAATTCAATTTTTTTTACTACCTGTTCTGTGGGTGTGGCTTGGTGGGCGTGGTGTGGTTTGATGGGTGTGGCAGGGGAAGGATACTGCAAAATCTCCATTCCTACCCCACTCTGGGGCTAGCCAGAGGTGGTATTTGCAGGTTCTCCAAACTACTCAAAATTTTCGCTACCGGTTCTCCAGAACCTGTCAGAAGCTGCTGGATTTCAGCTCTGGTTTGCTTCCTGTTTATATACAGTAACTTGCTCTATCAGTGTTGGTAAATGCTGGAAACTATGGAAACTTATTCTATAAAAGATCTTTGTTTCTGATGGCATAGATTGATATATGTATCAATATATCAATTATTTATGCTTAAAAGTAGTTTACTCAGAGATATAAATATAGTGAAGACAGAGGAAGCAAGGCTTCTCTTTGCCACCCACACCTTGCCCAATATTTTCAAGAATACCAATTGAACAAAATGTACAGGTAGCCCTTGGTTTATGACCACAATTGTGTCCCAAAATTTCTGTTGCTAAGGGAGACATTTGTTAAATGAATTTTGCCCCATTTTGTGACCTTTCTTGCCACAGTTGTTAAATGAAGCATTACAGTTGTTAAGATATCAACAGAGTTGTTAAGTGAATCTGGCTTCCCCATTTGCTTGTCAGAAAGTCACAAAAGGTGATCACGTGACCCCAGGATGCTGCAACCATCATAAATATGAGTCAGTTGCCAAGGGTCTGAACTTGGATCACGTGAACATGGGGATGCTGCAATGGTTAAGTGTGAAAAATGGTCATGTCACTTTTTTCATTGTAACTTTGAACAGTCAATTAATGAACTGTTGTAAATTGAGCACTACCTGTACTGCAGAAGCCTAGATAACCATTAGATGGCAGCAGAGAGAACCAAATGGTTCTTCTCTACTACAAACTAGAGGTCAAGGTCTGCTAAATCAAGTCTTCATTTTGTATGGCTCTGTCTTTTTTAGTTAAGCATTAGCTAAATCAGTGGGGGCGTCTAATGCAGCAAATGATAGCATAGCAAAAGCAACTATGCTTGGTAAAATTGAGGGGGCGTAAGAAGAAGGGGATAAAAATGGGCAAGAGGAATGAATGTGTTCATTGCTACTGCAATGTTGGAAGCGTTGGTTGCTTCTGGGCATACAGGTCAGAGTTGTGGACAGTTGTCCCTACAGTTTCCAAGAGCCAGCTGCAACGCAGTCCAGATGAGGCTCTACTAATTTCCTTGAGTTTCCTTAGATATTTTTGAAGATGAATACCGATTGCTCCTAGCTCCTAGCAAAATTAATTATATTAATTTTATAAAATTATAAAACTAATATAATTTTAAAGCAAACCTACTACAAAATACGTTAGAAGGGAAGGTGCTACAATAATTACATTGTGGTAAAACAATTGATTGCCATCTTACACATTTTAAAAAAATGGCAAGGTCATTTTGGTTCATTCTAGCAGAAACTATTTTAGGAAAGTAAAGGTTATACAAGGATATGTCTTGCATTTCTGATTAAAACCACAGGCAGAATAAATAGCAAAAGTAACACTTGTTTTATGGCTGTCTGAGCACAACGTGGACATAGCAATGAGTCAAGCTTTTTTTTGGTGTGAAAGAAAGCTGCTTAAACCTTTGATGTGTCAGATGGGAAAAACTGATTGAAATAGCCTCTACACTGGCTAACCCAGTATAGATACTGTAGAGAAGAAATATATTTCTTAACAGAATAACATCTGGCTCTCTTAAAGTCCAAGACTCTAGTTTGACTTTGTTGTATTGCTTGTGCTTGCATAATGTTGAATTCCAATATTGCATGATCACTTGCCCACAAGGTTCCTGTAGCTTCAACACCTGTTATCATTTCATCATTTCATTCTTGGACCAAGATTGGTCAGAACTTAATAAAACAGTAATTTCCTGAGTGGACAAACTATTAACTTGGTGTGGGAAGTTATTTTTAATTCACTTAATGAATAAATAATTCTTTTAACAATACATTTGCTAAAAACATCTTTCTTTTCTGCAAATAAACCTCAAAACACCTTTGCAGTTCACTAAACTTTATACGTTTAGTAGCCATTCAACAAATATAACATTTACCTTTTAGAAATAAAAATAAAAATATTCAGGAAAAGTAAAAAATCATGTAGAAAAATTAGAATGATATCAAAATTATTGTATGTGGATCCCATAAACTGGCTTTCAGTTTACACTTTGTATCAAATGATGGTTTATTTTAATTTGGTTTACTGAATAAGGTGGTTTCCTAGATTGACAGAACATAATATGCCCAAATCAACCAAATAGGTCTTCGTACAGCATGTTAAGACATTCATTGTCTTTTAGTTTCTGATGAATTTGTTCACATGTATTTTATCCTGCATTTGATAAAAAAAATTAAGAATACTTAATTCTTTCAATTTGTCTACAAAGAGACGAAAATTAAAAAATACTTGTAGAAATGATGGGAAATAATCTTAAATCAGTATGTGGAAGCTTTTTGTGCTTATATGAAGGAAAAATCATTCTCTAAGACCTTTTATGATATTCTTGTGAGCATCAGTAATGATACTAATCATAAATTAAAAAGCATATTGAGTTATTATTGTAAACTACTGTACCACTGCAGCATTTCATTCAAGTTGAATTCAGTATTTTTAAAATGGAGACAGGCCTTCAAAAAAAAAAAATCCATTCGATGGACATGCAGCAAAAATTACATTTCTCCACGGGGACGAAAGTCTCACACTATACCATTAACTTTAAAAAATTCAGAATCAATTGCCAAAAAAAAAAATAAAAAAATTCCCCACCCAGACCTTTTTCCTGCCATCCTTCTGGGCTTTTATGAAATTTTTATTTACTATATACCCGTGATGGCGAGCCTATGACACATGTGCCCAAAGTGGCACACGGAGCCATGTCGCCTGGCACCTGTGGCGTCGCCCATTCCTCTTCCGGATTTCTGGCATGCATGTGCTTGCGACGATCCACTGGCCTTTTTGCTTGCGGCAGTGCCAGAAAATGGAAGAGCTGGTCTTCCGTTTTCGTGCGTGAGCATGTGTGCCGGCCAGCCACGTGCACCGGAAGTTCATTTTGAGTGGGGGGTGCATACGCCCTGGGCAGCTTCCTTCTGGGTTTTGGTGCCGAAAAGGTTCACCATTACTGCTATATACCGTAAAGTAATATTTCTGCTGAATGGATTTTTGCATTCTAAGTATCTTTTTTAGTGTCCTGCTGATTTTTCACACTGTAATTTGCATAGTCTCTTTTCTTTAGCTCCATTGCCTGGAGTTGCTACAACTTGGTAAAAAGCCATTCCTTCGCTCACCCCTCCCCTTCCAGGCATTATGGCTTATTATTTTATAGTGTCTGAACAAAAAAGTCCTATTCTTGTCTTTAACAGTTGAAATAGCGAAAAATAATGGTAAAAAACTATTCCAAATGGGCCTACAATGTGCTATGTGGGAACTCCATGTTTTGTATCTTTTTTACAGACATTTTCTACATTCTTTTTTATTGTTACTTTTTTTTTCTGTGCCCCTATACCTTGAAAATAGTGTTCCTTGGATATGATCAAAAATATTACCTTTTTGTTAGTGGTTTAAAGCAGTGGTGAAATCTAAAATCTGTTACTACCGGATCTGTGGGCGTGGCTTGGTGGTGGGGGTAATGTGACGGTGGGCGTGGCCAATTTTTTTTAACTTTTAAAACCATTTTTTACATGTAAAACCATGTAAAAAATGCTTTCAAAAGGCTCTGACGATCCCAGCTGAGTTGCCTGATCGTCAGAGGGTTTTTAAAAAAACCTTTTGCCGATCAGGCAACTCAGCTGGGATCGTCAGAGGCATTTAAAAGAAAAAAAGCTCTGATGATCGCGCGGCTCAGCTGGGCATGGGGGGCGGGGGCAGGGATTTTTGCTGCCGGTTCTCCGAACTGCCTGTCACCATCGCTACCTACTCGCCTGAGCCGGTCTGAACCGGGAGCATTTCACCCTTGGTTTAAAGGTAAAGGTGAAGGCTCCCCTCACACATATGTGCTAGTCGTTCCCGACTCTAGGGGCCGGTGCTCA